>CM076573.1:810769259-811180564 GCA_034641835.2 Pinus albicaulis | reverse complement strand
GTAATGCTTTCCATGCACTCAGATGGCCAACAGACTTGGTTCCTATGGGCAAGTTGAGGCCACAGTTATCATGATATGCTTATTATCACTTAACAATATCATGATATGCTTATTATGGCTTCGCAATACCCCTCGTAGGGTAGCATTTTGAAAATAGTAAAAATATGAAAAATATTATGAAAAATATTTATTTAATTTAAAAATTTTGAAGTAAAAAAAATAATTTATTTTATATTTTAATTTATCTTAAAATTTAACGAACAATTTTCATGAACTATAATTTATAAGAAATTCAATTATAAGAAAATTAAGGGATCTCTTTAACCGTTTTCAACTAAAAATTTAATATGTTATAATTAGTAATCTATTTTATTACAATCGTAAAATATAATCAAATATCCTAAATATGATTGAATATATTTATCCATGATCCATGTAACTAACTGATTAACTTATTTGAATTTATTTATCCATGACCCATGTAACTAACAACTATTATCATGATCCAGGTAACTAACAACTATCTCTTGAAGAAGTAGGTTCCAAGTAACTTTGCTACATAGAAATTAATAGAACATGCTTTTACAGTGGGTTTATTTGTAAACTACAAGTAAAATCAAATTGATATAAAAAGTAAAGTGGCTAAAAAAAATCATATTCAATAAATTTGTTGACATTTTAGAGCAAGTACTGAACGAGGATACAACATCACTAAAATGCTAACGTTTTCCAATACAACTACCTTTCAACATATAAATTGGTTTAAAATTATTTTTTATTAATAAAAATTTTATATTTATAAAATGAATTATAAAAAGAAATATATATATATATATAGATATTAAATTTAATTTAATTATTAATAATAAATTTAATTAGAAAATAAATTAAAAAAAAATTGTAACCACATACTATTAAATTGAAACACAAATTACATGTGTAAGCATTGTTGTATTAATTTCACTTCGTTTCCTTTTAATTAAATGGAAATGGAGAATTTCTCTTTAATTTCGGGGAAGTGGAGCTTAGTTTTATTTCTTCTAGTTTAACTCATATTTTTGAATCCGATGGATTGAAATCAAATTTATAATATTCACGAAATATATAATTATACCCAATTTAATCCTGCTAATTGTTCTTTCCCCAACGGATAGTGAATTTTGTGGTGCGCTCTCCCTTCACATACCTAGCAATGTAGGTTGGTACGGTTCGTATGTGCATGGAGCTCTTTAACGGATATTAAAACACAAATTGACAAAGAGAGAGACTCACAAATCTGCGTTAGGTGGAGACGAACCCTTTAATTTCCAATCATCCGGAGGGCACCTGGCAACCCTTATTTGACATCGTATGATTGTCATCGAAGCATTTGTGATTCTTGGTTTTTATTTCAATCCAGCTTTTGTGAGGGAACTGGAGACAATTTTTGGGGTTAATATTGGTAGGTGTGTTAATTTTTAATTTTAATTTTTTTTCATTTTAGTTTTTCAAATGGAAGTAAAGACAATTTTAGGGATTAATATTGGTAAGTGGGTTAATTTTTAATGTTTTATTTTTTTCTAAGATTTACCAATTTTTAAAAATGGTTTTACTTTAAAAATAACTAAATGTTTCTAGACATTATATAAAATCATTGAAAATTTTAATATTTTTAAAAATAATCACCAAAATTTTTATTGGGACTAAAGCCTTCTTACTTTCCTTAAAAAATGTTGTTACATTTAAATCTTCATGTATAGTCCCTTGGTACAGGAAGAAGCTAAAGACTTTAAAGAAAATCTATTTTCAAACCAAAAATAAATCTTTGATCTATCTAGTCTACTTGATTATTGTCTCTTATTACATCTTTACAAAAAAACAATAATTTTTTTTTTGTCTCTAAAATATTGGCATGTGAAAGTGATAAACAAAAACATTTCTCCAATATTCATGTTCATATCAAAGTTTCTGCAATTTTTTTGACAACCAGGCCTTTATAATTTAATAATCCCCAGATTGAGCAAGGATCCATTGTCATATGTTGAATAGAAAAGCTTACTTGGTGCCCTGTTACATTGCTTTCTTGATAGGAGATCCGCCACTTTGTTTTATTCTATATAGACATGTGTGAAAGGTAAGCAATTAAAGTACCTCATAAGAGTTTTGATAGGCCCATCTAGTATGTTAGGGAAGGTGGCCCAAAATTGGATTTTGTCAAAACCCAATCAATTTTCTCCTTGGAATCGTCAAATAGAGCTAGAGCCTCGATAACAAGTCAATCTGCACATACTAGTGCTCCCCAAAGAGCAATTATTTCTGCTCTAGTGTAGTCCCTTCACCATTGAACCAATTGAAGTAATAGTATATATCTCGCCTCATCATTAAATAATCCCCACTTCCACAGACCCCATCTTTTGAATCCCCATCCAAAAATACTATTGGAAAATGTATCTATACCTCCTTAAAGTGAAAGAGTTTCCTAGGGTGTTCTTCCATCTTCGGCCCAATCTTGAGATTGTATTGTGTACTCCTTATAACGATACCTCTAATGTATGGACCCTTTTGATATAAATTTTTCTCATTCCTAGTTCTCCACATGCCCCACAGTTTATGGAAAGTTGGGGAATTAAATGGCTTAAACTCCTCTAATCATTGTGTAAGACACCTTTCTATAGAAACTTGTTCAAAAAAATATCGACCATGTCTTCTGAGGATTCTTTGCAGAATACACATCTTCCAAGGCCCTGGAAACCGCTTTTATGGATATTTTCCCACGTTAAAACCTTGTTATGTACTACTAGCCATATAAAACATTTTAAATTTATGTGAACCTCCCATTTCCAAATCTTTTGAAACCCATAAAAATTATTTGGTGGCCTTCACCCCTGGGATATTTGTGGATATATTTCTTTTACTATTATATGTCCCTTGTACAAACAACCAACTCAAAAAAACTTGCCTTTTTTCTCTTACAGTTCAATGCTTGCAACACATAATTTTGAGGTATACAACTCCCATTTTGTTGCTAGAGACACAGACATGTCAAGCTCATAGAATTGACCAAATGATCAGTGTTAGAAGCCAAAAACTCATTTGCCAAACGTTAATTCAAGAAGAAAAATCATTTGTTATGAAAATGATTATGAGAGGAATAAAAATTGAAAATGTTCCCTCCACACCTTTAATGACATCGAGGCCAATTTCAATTATATCCCGCTTGTAGACCTCCCATCTCAGATTGACAAAAAGACAGTGTTTATTCCTCATCATGCTCCTCCATATATATATGATGCCACTTCCTTCTCTGAAGCCCCCTCTTTGATCCAATCCGCAAGCTATTTATTTTCTAGATATTTTTCTTTTATAACCTATTGTGAAATGCCATTTCCCCTCAATAATATTCATAAATTATTGACTCATAAATCCTTTCTTGAGCATTATGTATCCTTAATAACAGACCCTCCATTCTCATGATGTGCAAGCACTTCCAAACGAACTAAGTGGATTTTCTTCGTAGAGCCCAGCCCATCCCATTAAAATCTCGCAATAATAGTGTCTATTCTTGTTAAAATTTCTTAAGACATATAGTAAAGTTGCATCCAATAAAATATATACTTTTATGAACCGAATTAATCAGGACCATGGTCCCTCCCAAGGTGTTTATGTGTCCATAACGACATCTTATGTGAAAATTTTCTGATCAACCATTCCCCGTCCTTAACATCATCCTTCTTTGATTTCAAATAAAGCCCAAATATATAAACGCTTCATCCATAGAAATCAAATCCACCTCAAAGATTCTTGCTATCTCCTTTATCGCCACGTCCTCCTTTGCCGAGACTAATGTTGATTTCTCTTGGTTCATGAATAATCCCAAGGCTTATCCAAAACTAGTGAGGATCTTATGAAAGGCTTTCCAGTCTAAGATAGAGACCTTCCCTATTAAAAGAACATCATCTACGAACATGGTATGAATTATTCTAATATTGTTTGTCATCATGCAACTTATTAGAATTTCTTAGGGAGATTCGCAGATCCCTCTACTGAGGCTATCAATCACCAAAATAAAGGGTAGTCGGGAGAGTGAAAAACCCTGTCTTAGACCTATGGATACCTGAAAGAAGTTTTTCGGGAGCCCAGTGTTGATAATTGCATAGTTCATATATGTAATATATTCCATAATCCAATCCACCATTCACACAGCAAGACCGATCTTGTGAAGGACCAACCTCGGGAACTCCTAATCCACGCTACCATATGCTTTAGTAAGGCCTATTCTCATTAAACACATCTCTAGCCGCCAAGATTTGATTTAATTTATTCATTCTTGAGTTAATTCCAGAACATCTTGAATTTGTATGTTATATAAAAAGCCAAATTGTTCGAGAGTGTTGTACTTGGGGAACATGGCTTTGATTCAATTTTCTAGTATTTTAGAGATCAATTTGTACATCGAGTTGCATAAAAATATGGTCCTAAATGCGACAAAGGTGGATGGATTACGCTCCTTCGGAATCAGAGCTATAATGGTAGCGTTTATTGACCCTGAAAGCAATCCATGTTGCCTCGACTCATCTGCTTTGCCAAAAGATCGTTCTCTATGATGTCTAGAAAGGATAGAAATAATTCGAGTGACCAACCAAGCCCAGGGCTCTTTCCCTAGCTAGATATTTCAGTGCCTTGTTCATTTCATTCTTGCTAATCGGCCTCCCCAACTTTTCACTTTCTTTTGGATTTACCATTCTTGGGTACATTCTTTTGGAACCACTGCACAATTGGATACTTCTTTATATTGACAGTAAAGTTCTTCCTATAATTTGAGATAACATGAACATCATCATTTTGAAAGAATGATTTTTTAGTAGTCAATGGCTCTAAACCTACTGAATGATTTTTTAATAATCAATGGCTCTAAACCTCCTCAATGATTTTTTAATAGTCAATGTCTCTAAACCTACTGACTCATTTTAGGCCAGGAATCCATTTTCGCGGTCTTCAGAGACAAGAGATGATGGGTTCCCATGAAAGTACCGAAACAAATAGGACTGGGAAAGTGACTATCTTGGCAGAAGTCCAAACTCACATGTCCGGCCCCTATCTAGAATATTCTCTATGGACTCTTTGTAATTGGGACCGACATAGACTGGCCGGGGTTAAGGGCAGACGAGATAGAAGGCATCCCCCTATTGCTTGACCAAATAACAGGATTACAAAATTTTTCAGAATTTAAAGGTCATTAAAATTTTGTTTCTCAAAGAGGTCAGAAACAAAGTTTTCATAAAGATTAACATGTTCTTCAAGAAAAACGGGGAGGAACATTGGTGACAGTAGCCGAGTCCTAATTGTATTTGGAAGCCTCGAGCCCCTGCGGAGATGCCGCTATCAAATGGCCGCTACGTTTGCTTCGATGACTTTGACTCCATACCATGATGAGATTTGCTGTCGGAGTTCTCAATGGAGATTTTCACTTTTGTCTCACTCCCGACATAATCTCGGAGAGGTAATACTCATAAAAAAATACTTGACTCGTATGTCCAATCATAAATGGTTATTAATTGAACTCCATATGTCTCTATTCTCTCTTTTCACTAGAACTAGGTGACGTGGACATCACATATTTCATAAACAATATAGGGTGAAAAATAAGGAAATGACCAAAAGAAAACTTTATAATGGCAAATATTATGTAATATTAATAATTTGCCTCGATTATCAATATTCTTGAGACTATAAAGTCATTTTTAAAAGTATATAAGGTGACGTTGTTAGATGAAATTGTAATATGTTATATTTATTGACCCAACTCAAATGCTTAGGATGAGCAAAATACCTATATTTAGTTCTTTATACTAGCCAGCACATATCACATGCTAATAATAGAGCTAGAAAAGCTATAGCCATCACATGTCACATGCTAATAACAGAGCTAGAAAACTTTTGAAATGAAAGGAATAGTGACATGATGTTCATGGTGAAAGTATTTATATTCAGGGTATTTAACTAATAGAAAAGAAGGACGTGAGACAATAAAATTCGAGTGCGTAATTAATTGTTTTTTAAATATACTAATTGTTTGATATGTTATCAAGTAGGTCGGAACAATTATTTGAGATTAGGAAAACTAAAATGAAACGAATAGTGACATGATGTTCATGGTAAAAGTATTTATATTCAAGATATTTAACTAATAGAAAAGAAGGACGTGAGACAATAAACTTCGAGTGCGTAATTATTATTTTTTAAATATACTAATGGTTTGAGATGTTATCAAGTAGGTAGGAACAATTATTTGTGATTAGGAAAATTATTTTTAAAATGTTGGGTTTATTTTCACGATTACTGTTATAGTGATACAAATTAGTATAGATTTATTTTAATTGCGGATTTAATAAATGTTGAGATTTCAAATTTAAATGTGGAGAATATTAAATCTTTTGAGATATAATTTTTTTTTATAATACAAAATTTGGAAAGATTATTGGTTTAGATGGATCTATATTAGTACTATTTCTCTTTCTCCACACACATTATGGTGTAATGTTTTATAGTTTAAATTGCATTTTTTAATACATAGTTAGATTCAACACCTAAACTGTATTTTAGAATGCACAAATAGATTCAATGCGTTCAAAATCCTCCTGGACGCTTGGATTGTGTAGAGTACATTTTATAAACTTGCAATTGTAATAAATATGTACTACATTTTAAACCAAAATCATTAAAAAAATATTCCTAAAAAAGAGCCAAAATGCAGAATAGTGAAAATGACTAATATGCTTTTACCATAAGAATTTTCTTTTGCAGTTTTTTTAGATAATATATACATAGCTTTTTTTAAACCATATATAATATATACATGGTTAACAATGAGATTTTTTATTTATGGACCACATTGTCCCATTAAAAAAAAAATGGTATCAATATGTTTTAAATACCCATCCATATTGAACTTTTGTATTGTTTTTTTATTTTTTTTAAAATTCCACACATTAATTTTACATTAAGAATTGAATAAATTACACATATACTTCTTAAATATACCAATTGTTTGAGATGTTATCAAGTAGGTAAATATTTTTAAAATGTTATGTTTATTTTCATGAATAACGAGTTTATAGTGATACAAATTTGTATAGATTCATATTAATAATGGATTTATTAAAATTTTAGAATACCAAATCTTTGGATATACAAACCACTTTTACAATACACAATTTGGAAAAATATTTGCACCTCAAGAAATTTGATCCCATATAGATCGATGGTTAAGATGGATCTATACTAGTACTCTCTCTCTCTTTGTCCACAGAGACATACAATGGTGTAAGTTTCCAATGTTTAAATTGCATTTTTGAATCCATAGCTAGATTCAACACCTAAGTTGCATTTTAGAATGCACCAATGGATTCAAAGCCTTCAAAATATCCTTAGGCACTTGGATTTTGTAGACTACATTGTATAAACATGCAATTGTAAAAAATCTCTACTAGATTTTAAACCAAACTCAATAAAATAATATTTTTTTTATAAAAATAATATAAGAGTAGTGAAAATGACTATTGTATAATTTTTATAAAAATTACTTTTTTAATTCTTTTAGATTATATATATATATATATATATATATATATATATATATATATATATATATATATATATATATATATATATATATATATATATATATACTTTAAAACCATATATAATATATACATGGTTAACAATGAATACTTTATTTATGGATCACATTGTCCTCTTAATTTTTTTTGGTATTAATATATTTTAAATGCACATTAATTTACATATATGTATATGAGGCTGATATTGAAATATATTAATTAATATGGATATTCAAATATCTTATTTAAGTAATGTATTGGAAATAATTAAAAAATATAAAAATTATACATCTTCTTCGTATTGAAAAATGAATATATATATATAAAACTTTGGTTAATTTATATGAAAATAAAAAATAAAAAACCACATATGAATGGTACAATTGGAGGTGGACAAATAGAACTTTCTGTTTGAAAATGATGAAGAGAAACTCTATCATAATAATAAAGAAACAACATTTTGTTCGGTATAGTTTGAATAAGGAAATCAGATTTGAAATTTATGGTCTTCTTAAACCTAATGAAATTCTAGGTTAAGTTAATTTATCGGTGTACGCTGAAGTATGCAGTTAATTAATGATATTGATTTTTCTCTAAATTAATATTAAAAATTGATTTTTTTTTTTTATATTAGTATAATATAAATTTGATGAATGATATTTAAAAATGATAAAGTTTTTTCTTCTGCGGTAACAAGTTTTTGAAAATATATGTATGGTAAATTTCTCACTGCCGCGGCAAAGAATTTTAGAAACACTCATTTAAGAGCCTTTTGTAATCTTATTAGTTAGAAATTTGAAATTTTTTTAGTCTTGAGTTTATAAAACTTATAGTTGGATTTCTACTTAGCCGTATTGCACCTCACTTTTGAAAGTTCTAGGATCTTCATGTTTAATTCACATAAATCCATAAAAATCAAGCTCCCATAATTAAATCGACTTGGTGCACCCTTGGGCTGAATATGCCTAGACCATCACCATTGGAAAATAAATAAACTTACTTAACTTTTTCATAAATTTACCTGGAATGGGTAATATCCACGTCAGCTAGTTCAATTGAAAAGAGAGAATCTAGAGATATGGACTTCAATTAATAACCATTCATGATTGGACATAAGAATCAGGAATTTGGTTTCTGAATTATTATTTTGTTTCTCTCACCTACGTCTGAGAGTTTATGTCGGGAGACGTAGAAAAGTGGAAATTTCCATTGAGAAATTCGAAAGAAAAAATCGTCATGGTATGGACACTTGGTTCGTAAAAGCCATCCCATTTCACAAATACAACTCACAAAATGAAAGTTCAACAGCTGAACATATGTGAAATGGGTGGTGTTGCTGCACGCACTTAGCAAAAGCCGTAGGATGTAGGATACATTGTTCATGATGGGATATAAGTTTTCGAATTATGCTTATTTCTAATGGCGTTGTGTACCAACGGGAAATCAAGGTAGCTTAATTTTTTTTTTTAATTTTTTTGAGTTTAGATTTCGATAGAGGGTGATTTTGTGATTTTAATTTTTTGTTTCATAGCTGTAATATATTGGACATGACGAAGATATAGTCTTTTAAGCTTACAATTTTCTTTAACTTAGACCTTCAAAAATTTAGACATAATTTTATGAAAATAAAAAATCCATTTAATTTTTTGAGAAAAAAGATACATAATTAAGACATAAAGATTTTTAATTAGGTTTTAGATTCTCGAATATTTTAAAAATTTGATTTACATGTGTTAGAAAAAAAAAGTTGACACACATGGACGAAGTTAACTATTAAACATGTGTTGGTGAAAAAAGATGAGAGACATGCACTAATATAACTATTAAATTTTACTTATAAGAATGTTCCGGAATTACAATCAAGCCCAGGTAACACGTACAAGAGAGTTACAATGAATTTGTAAGTAAAGTATGGTTAAAATTTGTTATCATATAATATTGGAACCTTAAGGTTAAGTAAGGCCTAACATAATTTCTAAATATAACACCTTGGTATAGTGTGTGTTTTCATTTACTATGTTATAGAAGTTGGGTAAAGTATGGTTAAACTTTGTTATGATTGAACACTAGAACCTTAAGGTTAAGTAAGGCCTAACATAATTTCTAAATATAACATCTTGGTATAGTGCGCGTTTTCATTTACTATGTTATAGGAGTTGGGTAAAGCTTCTTAATACAAGGATAGTATAGAACCAATTAAATTATTTCATTTCCTTAGGTTTGGTATTTGCATGTGAGGGCCAAGATCCATTGGGTCGAACTTGTCTACGATTTGATTGTGAACAAATAGATTTTATATAATTTGAGGCTTATGTTTCTCTTATTTCAGTAAGAACAAATAAGAAAATATTTCAGACAATTGCAAAAAATATTTGCATCTCTCATGCATCCGTAGAGATGGATATCTTAGAGGGAGGAGGGGAGATGTTTTTTTGGGGGTTCTGGAGTTTTGACAGAATTCTTTAAGAGAGGAAAAGAAAGAAAACAATGGAAGGCAATAAGGGCTGATAGTCTCCAGAGCTGGTTAGAGACCAGTGGAGGTCGTGTTGAAATAAGATAAGGTTGGACAGGAGGTCCTGAGGCTGTTTGGATCCTAGTGATATTGATCTTGCTACTATTATGTCGGTTGAATGCACAGGGGAGAGGGGGCAGGGGGAGTGAGTTCAGAAGTAATTTCTGAATTCATGTTTGGGAGGAAAAATCACTTGAAACCCTCGTACATATCAAAATTGTTGCGTTGACAGATAAGTAGTTTTGTTGTATGCTTAAGCTTGAACTAGTAGATCGTTATGGTTATTTGTATTAAATTTAACTATTACTTGTAGACTAATAGTCTGTGAAAAATAATGGCTAATAAGTTGTCTATCTATAAGAAACGGAACTAGTAAGAACTATTTTACACATCTTTATTTTTTAGATGAAAGCATGAACTGTCTGATAAGAATCTAGCCTTGTTGTGGTCATGGTAGGCAGAGGAAATTCTCCACAATTTTAACCTTAATTTCCAGCCCTTCGATAGAGCTATGAGGTGGGGTTGGAAGTAAAAAAATGAAGACAAATAGAGAAAAATCTGGTACAAGGAAGGAAAATAAGGGTTTCTTGCTTGCGAAATTAACCTATTAACCCCATCGTTTCAATTTCAACAACAGGGTAGATTTATCCCTAAAGAAGGAACCCTTTACCAAGTTAAACATAATAGACCCGTAAAGGAAGAGGACTCGTTTTGAATCCTAGGCCGAGCCAAATAAATCTAGAAACTCATGTCTATGGTCGAGCTCTTCGAGTGGTTTCCTTTATAGTGAAAGAACGAAAAAACAATTTTAATCTTTTTACTGTTGCATAACCAAACATTATTTTAAAACAAAAATTGAAAACCATGCCGAGAATCAAGAGACTGGAACAATTTAAGGAAACAAGATGAAAGAACAAATTCGCAGTGATACCATTAACAAAAAAAAATTGGCATATGTTTAACCATAATGATGACAACACATGCATGTAAATTATATCCAAATCCATGGCACAATAATAGTATTTATAATGTTTAGAGCCTGCAAGGCTGAAACTAAGAGTGAAACTAAGACACATACAACTTACAGAAAAAGTCACAACATTCGAGTAATTAAAGAGACAAAAACCATTTCAACAAGGAGGCCTCGACTGTTAGCGGTGAAATAAGGCCCAAATCCTCTTAACAGTACTTCGTACATCGAAAAAAATCTCAAAAACTATTCAATAAACCATTAATTCCATTACTGGGTTAGAAACCCTTAATGGGTGATACAAAAGTCTAAGAAGTAACTATATGCCAAGGGAAGTAGACTCAAAATCCTAAAGAAGAACATGAGATTCAAATTTTAAGGCACATGTAGATGAAGACAAGAATCAATGCACGTTTAGAATGATCACAACAATCTGGAAGCAAAAACGAGTTATAACAACCCAAAATCATTACCTGTGTACAGTCTTACATAAGGGTGTTCAATGACTTGTGAGAAAATGACATAGAAAAATATAAATTTATCAAATCCCCCAACACCTAGGAACGTTTAAAAGGGATAATACTTGTTTCCTTCTTGGCAAGGAAAGTTTCAGGCGTCATTTGAGTATAAAACCAACAGAGAAGATATTATTAATACTATGCATTTCCCGAAGGTAGTGATCACAAAACTAGGATGTGCAGTGGTGGTGTGGAGGAAGCGTACCTTCTGCACTGTCAGGAATACACCATTATTCGGAAAGAAACGATGACAAATTTGCGAAAAAACCTGGCAAACCAAAGTCTTCCATAAGGTGAGTACAAACCCATTGCAATGGACAATGAAATAAGTTAAGGGTATAGACATAGATAGAAGGGTAGGTCTCATCTGTCGAAAATGAACCAAAGGGTGAAACCCTTGTCACTAAGAGCTTGAAGCTGGAAGCGAGTCAGACAAGAATTACAATGAAATCAACAATAAAACTGGTTCATTAACAAAAGGTAGCTCTAAAATCCTAGGACCATCCGATTCTATCCAAGAATGATCAAGGGTCAAGATCGCACCACTTGTAGCTAATGTGACTATGTCCAAAGAGTTCGGCAAGAGAAATCCAAGGTGCAATCTGTTAACCTCACCACAGATAGTTAGACATCCATTAGTGCAGATGGCACATGCAGTAACCTCAAGACACATTCATGGCCATTCTGAACTAGAAATTGTTTAGTGTTAGTTATATATTATGAAAAAATAACTTGTAAACACTTTGCAATAGTTTACTCCTTTCCTAGAGGTTAAGATGTGTAGATAGTTCAATTAAAGATCTTACAATGAAACAATGTTAACATTACTCTATAATAAAAACCTTCCATAACATAGTTTAATAATGTGTTGAGTATGGTTTACGATTTTGTAAATGTAATAATGTTTTGAATGTTGGTTTACGATTTTGTAAATGTAATTATGTGTTGAGTATGGTTTATGATTTTTTAAATGTAATATAGATGATTATGGTAATAAGTAGGGTGATTTTCGTAGGAAGTGAATTTAATTTTTATTGTGAATATTTTATTAATTCATTAAATATGGTAATGATGGTTACAAGTAGTATCAATGCATGGTTTCCACACTGTGCCCTAATCGGGCACTAATATTAATGATAAGTGTGTTGAATTGTGCACAGTGAAAGAACATAGAAGTGAATATTCAATTGGTTGAGGATGATAAAAGGAGTTGGAGGTCAATTTCCCACCAGATCAACTAGTCACATGCCAAATCTGGAAGCAAATCTCGAGATGTTGGTGCAACTAGGTGTGGAATAACAACACGAGACAAATAGGATACTTGATACTTTGCAACAAATGCAAGAAGAGATGGTTCAAATAAGAAGAAATAATGAAACGTTAATGAGTGAACAAGGAATAATCTTGAAAATCCTTTCAGATAGGTAGAATCGTCAAACCTATCAACCACGTTCAGAGCATGGATTCCACGATGAAGGGGAACAATGACAACATACTAACAATAATCTAGAAGGAAGTCATAGAGAGAGAAATGATAGAAACAAAGTTGCCGATGAGGAAGAATCAGGTAATGATTATGATCAAATAAAAAGAGTGAAATAGAAAATGGAGTTGCAGGGAGAATTCAGAAAAATAAGACCCCCCACCTTTTGATGAGGAAGTAGAGGAAGCTACAAAATCTTGAATCATTAATATGAATAAATATTTTCAGGTTTATGAATACAAAAATAACCTAAAGGCCAGGTTAGCTATCTATCATATTCAAGGAAATGTCGCTTTATGGTGGGAATAAGTTAAGCCATTAAATGGTATAGAGGAAAATAATGTAATGTGGGATGAATTCCAAAATCACTTCAGAAATAGGTACTCGACGGAATGATTTTATGATGAAAACGCTAAATAATTCCACGACCTAAGATTGAGGCAGTTGACCATGGATGATTATATCATGAAATTTACCTCTTTGTTAAGGTACATGTCTTATCATCGAGAGGAAAAATCTAAAGTGCATCATTTTATGAGTACTCTACCAACGTTCATGAAGGAGAGGATCAAGTTAGATTTTCCAAAAAGAGGATCGAGTTTGATTTTCGAAAAACCATGGAAGAAGTAATCCAGAAGGCTCGAATATGTTACCAACATACAACACAAAAAGGGGACACCGATAAAAAAATTGTCTCAGAAGAAAGGACAAAAGAGTTTCCACAATTTTAGATGTACTAAATCTGAAAATTTCAGGAACTCACAGAGAAATCTTCCCAGTAAACAATTTGGAAAGGGTCAACAAAAATCAAAATGGATAGCAGAAAAGAGGCCTACTGAAGCATCTAGTAATCCGGAACCTAGCTAGGTACAAAACCCCCCTCTGCAATGTTGGGTTTGTGGAGAATACCACTATTATAAGAACTATCCCCATTGAGCCAGAGTTGAGCAAGCTGGTAATGTACAAGAGGCTTCTATTGTTGGGGAACTAGCTAAGAGCATGCCCAAAATCAATGCAATGTTAGATGATAAGCAAGGAGATTACCAACCCACCATGATTTAATTGGAAGGTAAGTTCTTTATTCAATCAGTATCAACTTTACTAAATCCAGTAGCCAGCTTAAGCTATGCCAGTCCTAAAGTTGTAAAAAATTGGCATCTTCAAACCCAAAAATTTAAACGTCTGTGGAAACTGTAGATAGCCACTGGAATGAAAAGAAGAGTGGTTTCTAAGTTGTTAGATTGCCCCATGAATATAGAGAATTAGTCAATTAAAATTGATTTAAATATTTTTCCTTTAGGATCCTATGGCATTCTCATTAGTATGGCCTAGATATAAGGACATTGTTCCTTGGTAAACCATAAGGAAAAATAAATTAGTTATCCTACAGAAAGTGGGCCTAGGTAATAAATCCAGAAAGTTAAGAAGCCTCTAAAGTTGTGTCCCATTACAATCTCTCAGTTGGGAAAATGTATGAGGAAAGGGTGTTTAATTTACGCTATTATGGTATGGTGCTAATTCCAAGGACAAAATAGTCGCATTAGAAAACATTACCATGATTCATGATTTTTCAGGGGTGACAATGTGAAGTTGGGTTACACTTTTTTCCCTTTTTTGAGAAAAAAAATTCATTTTTTTCTCTTCTTCAACTTTCTGCAAGCCAAAACAATTTTTATGTTCAAAATTTCATTTTGCGATAAAAATAAAAGTTGTCAAAAATTTTATTAGCTTTCTATTACATATCTTTTGGAATTTATTTATCCACATTTGATATGTCAACTTAGCATTTCTTTGAGTGTTTGTTTTTTTAAAATCAAAAGATTCATAAAAATTCATGTTAATACACACTATTGTATTCTTTGAAAATTTTTGTTTTTGATAAACAAAATGTGTTGCAATAATCAAGATAGAGTCTACTTTGGTTTCGTTATATTTACAAAGCCAAATTATGCATGTCATAATTAATGGAAATTTTTGAACTAGTCCAATATGAAAAAACTGCATATTTTGAATATGTTTCGCGATGCACGAAATTTCCTAACATATAAGTTATAAACTAAAAATCTAAAAACTACCCATTACAAACGACGGACCAACGTAATGCACCATAATTTTTTCAATTCTTTTACAGTGTATTTTGGAAGATACAGAATTATGATTTCACCGAATCATAATGACCTTCAGAAATTGTTTGCACCTGTTTTATTACAAAATTAATTAAAATTAGTAAATATTAAGGAAATTCCATAAACTTTATATTTCCAGAAAGTAGACTGACTTATGAAAATTCTTGTCTTGGTTCCGACAGTTAGTTCAGAATGATTCATGGAGTTTAATCAATCCAAAGTTGAAGATATGTATTCAGATCTTGGCTCTGCGTAATTGCAGACGTGTTAGTTTGGTCGAACTCTTAAAAAAATTTCGGCCAAATTGTTTTTTGTGTCAACGGTTCGTCAAGTCTAGTGACATAAAAGTTCGACTGAAATTTTTATAAAAGTTTGGCCAAACTTTTAGCTTACTTTCCATTCGCCGGAAAATACAACTAAACCCCTCCAAAAAAACATTTTGCGGTAATATAAATTGACATAAAAACATTCATTATGTTCGCATAATTTCGCACATTTCGTCTGATTTTACAAAGGTCTTGGTCTGATTTTGAAAATAATTGTTTTGTGTTTAAGGACATTTCTTGGAGGTACATTCAAAGAACATTTTTGCAAAGGAATTTTTTGGGTTTAAGGAATTTTCTTGGAGGTACATTCAAAAGAAATTTTTGCAAAGGATTGTTTTGAGTTTAAGGACTTTTCTTGGAAGTACATTCAAAGGACATTTCTTGGAGGTATGTGATACATTTTTTGGATGTTTTTTGGGCTTCATTTTTTTTAAGGTATTTTGTTTTTAGAGGATTTGGGCTTAATTTTAATTTTTTTTAGAAGTTTTGGGTTTAATTTTCGAAGGACTCTTTTTAGGCTTAATATTCAAAGGACATTTTTTGGAGGTATTTTTTAAAGTGATATTTTTTTAGAGGATTTTTTGAAGTACTTTTTAAAGTGACATTTTTTAAGAAGTTGGAATTAATTTTCAATGGACATTTTTTGAAGGTATTTTTTGAAGTGACAATTTTTTAGAGTACGTGCTTTGGGTTGAAGTAAATCTTTTATAATGATTTTTTAAAATGAGTTTTTGTCTAACTTTTTAAATGAATTTTTTTTGTAGGACTTGGAAGGAAATATTTTGAGCTTCGTTTCATTTTTATAAGACATTTTTTTCTCAGATTTTTTAAAGTGTTTTGGATTGAAGTATGTATTTTTTGCAAAATTTTTAAAACGAGTTTTTTTTTAATTAAATATTTTGTGATATATTTTTTAATTGAGTTTTTTTTGTAAATTTTTGAAGGAAATTTTTTGAACATCATACTCTATTATCATCGGAAATCAAAGGAATTGTGCAAGAAAATATGATCGAAAAAGAGACCCTGAGGAACGTAGAGAAGAGATGAGAGAATCTCGCAAAGAAAAAAGAGAAGCACTCTCAAATATTGAAATGGAAAATCAATCTCAACTAGAAATTGAAGCAGGTATGTAAATGTAAATATTATGAATTTGATATTTAAAATTTTCCTAGTGTAAAATGTGAAGCTTAATTTTTATTTGATGAACAAATTTGAAAAATATTTTTCAGTATAGAGAGAGAGAGATATTTCTCAAAACATTGATGACGAGATACAAAATTTTGAAAGAGAAAGTGAGAGAGATATTTAATCAATGATTGAAGATGATGAAAACATTGAAATAAAATCAAGTGAAGAAATTGAATCACAAGGAATATGTGTGTGTGTGTGTGTGTTGAACACATGCACATATTATTGAAATTATGAATGTTTATTAATTTCGTTATTTATTGAATAAGTAAACTTATTATGTATTATTCATTGGAATATGTACAGATGAAATCAATGTCGATGATAAGATGTTACAAAATGTTGACACTCACACATATGGAGAAAAAAGAGATGACCATGCTATATGATATCGTGTTAAATGCATTTTTGGTACGTACCTCATAAAGGAAAATGTCACAATTCAAGACCAAATGTTGAAAGGTCTCCTATCATTAAGGAAATTAAAAAAAACTATGACTTTGTTGGGTATTAAAAAATCAACAAAAGATAAAAAATGAAGGAAAATGTGATACAAAATATAAATAATTCTATATATTCAATTAGAATATATAGACAGGAAAATGTTTTATTTGTATGTAGAGCAATACATATGGAAGTGGTTTCATCAAGTACTAAAGAGAATCGCTTGGTAAAATCTATGGCACGAGCATTAGAAACCTCACAAAAGACTTTGCCCAAACATAGGAAATTTCGGTTGCAAATAAATGTAAATGATGAGATCAGTTGTTGGAGAGCTATTTGTAGGCAACCATAAAAGGATAGACTTGGAGAAAATGTTTAAAAAACAATATATGAATATTGGAAGAAAAATTCACGTGTTTCACCAAATGCAAGGGATGTATTGTGAAGAAGAATAGCATGAAATCAATACGAACAATACGAAAAACATTTCTTGGAAACCACTTAGATAGAGTTGCCCAATAATTTCAAAGAAGATAATCGTGAAATTCATGTCTCAATCAGTCCTTTTGTTCAACAAAAACATTGGTATGTAAAACCTATCACTGTACGCGACACCTGTTGTTGTCGTTATCATGTGGAATTTGAGTTAAATTATTACACATTCCTTAATTTTGGTAGAAAATTTTGGAAAGATTCACCTCCTCCTTCCACTATACGTGATTTTATATCTCAAATTCTATGTGAAAGAGAAAGCGATGAATTATTTTACAAAAAGAAATTTGTTGGTGGTAAAATATGCAATGATTGTGGAAATTTGACTAAATTTGAAAACAAATATCCTACTGAGATAAATGATCAATAATTTTCCAACATGAAAGTGAAATGGAAGAGATATGAATATATCCATACATCGATTCAAGGTTCAAATAGTGCTAAAAGAATTAAATTACAAGAAGAATAAATTTTTGTGATAGATTTTTTGAGAAAGTTTTGAGACAGAAATTTATAAATACACCAAGCATTCCCATAGAAATCGATGGCAAGACATTCAATTCGAAAAATCCCGTGAATTTTTTCTACCAGGCACCATTTTGTTAGTAATTGATTTTGCAGAAAAATACACATTTGTTCCACAAAAATAAATTCAAAGTGAATACTATTATTATGACCAAGTCTCCATGCTTGTCCATATTCTATATAGACATGTTGAACAAAGCCTCGATCATATAGAAATAACCAATGAAAATCGACATGTTATTAAAGAATATCACTTTTATATTAGTGACGATCGTACACATGATACATATTTTGTACAGCACTGTTTTGAAAAGATTTATGACTCCTTGAAAATCTGTGGAATAAAATTCAATAAACATTGGATATGGTCAAATGGATGCGCAGGTCAATTCAATTTTTCACGATCATTATTTTGGTTGTGTTGTCTTCCTAACAAAACCTACATTAAACATTGTTGGACTTTCTTTGAGACTAGCCATGGAAAAGGAGAACATGACGGTGCAGGGACATGCATAAAACAAGCACTTCAAACATATCAAATGAACCCCTTTGAAAACCAACTTGTGGACGCTAAAGAAGTTGTTCAATGGTGCATCACTACTCTAAGCCATGAGACTAACAGATCAAGGGAAGTGCAAAGGTACATTCAATTTAATTTTTATTGGATATCTTATTTTAAACAGTGTACATTTATCACAATGATTATCTTTGATGGTATTTTGATATCATATTTACATTCTTATTTTAATTTTCCATATATAGGTTTTTTTGGCATATTGGGATCGAAGATGTTGATAGATCAATTGGAAATGATGTTGAAACAATAAAAGGGACTCGAAAATTGCATTCAATTAAAACAAAGTTGTCCACAAATGTTTTCTCATTGGATAAAAGAAAATATTCTTGTTTTTGTCATGTTTGCATAGATAACATGGAATCTAATGACGTTTGTGAAAACAAAATGTATGTAAAATATTGGAAACATACAAAGCTAAAGACAAAGAGGAAAATTTTCATTGCAATGTTTGAATAAATGCAATCAGAGGAGACTACAATATCATATGATGGTGATCAAGTTTATTATCTTGTTAGAGAAGGTAACATTTGAATTGCTTTCAAATGATAGAGATCTAGAAATAAATTTAAATACATAAGTTTGTTAAGTTTGTTTTATTGTGCAGGAGATGTTTTTGCTGTAATTGCACCTACTGGCAATGATGAAAATGTGAAGTATTATTTGATGTGTTGCACTGAACGAAAAATGAAATTTTTAGAAAACTATGATGATCACGGGTTTCCATATGAAAGAGGATCGATTATACTGAAAGCTTATTTTTTCAGACAAACTAATCAAAGTGGGGATTTTATTTACTTTGAAGACTATGAACCTGATATCATAAGTTGTCAATATAGTCACTTGGTGTGTGCAGCATGCATAAAGTTGATAGAGGTTCAATCAAAGAAAAAAAAAGAAAATTAAGAAATGGAAAATGTCAAAATCCGGTCATGTACGGATCATTGAAGATGGCATTCCATTGGAAATTTTTTGATTGAACTTCCCAACAATTTCTTCTCTTTAGATTCATGTTTTAGAAATTCCAGAACTCAACTAAAAATTGAGCTGCCTTGTTATGTTATCTGTGCAAGTGTTTGCACATGTACATTGTTTTGGTACATGCACACTAGTATCAATTGAAAGTAGATTTTCTATACATTCATTGATGAAACATTTTGCATGTATATATATATATATATATATATTCTAGAATGAAATTCACTGAAAGTAGCTTTTCTATGTGCATTGATGAAAAATGTTGCAAGTACTGGATATATATGTTCTAGAAGTATTGGATATATGTATATATAAATATATGTTCTAGAATGAAATTAATAATGGAAGTAGCTTTTATATGTGCATTAATAAAAAATGTTGCAAGTACTAGATATATATGTTCTAGAATAAAATTAACTGAAAGTAGTTTTTCTATGTGCATTGATGAAAAATGTTGCATGTACTGGACATATATGTTCTAGAATGCAATTAACTGAAAGTAGATTTTCTATATGCATTGATGAAAAATGTTGCCTGAGAATGTTGGATATATATATATATATATATATATATATATATATATATATATATATATATATATATATATATTATAGAATGCATTTTTTAAATTTTATGATTGTTTGACACATATAACAGGACCTAGAATCTTATGATTGTTTATATATATATATATATATATATATATATATATATATATATATATATTTATATATATATATATATATATGTATTGTACTTCAATCATTTTAACATATATATTCAAACATGTGTAAAATCATTTCTACATGTACATGTATATTCATGTGATTTTTTTGTTTGTTTGGAAAACAACAACTTGAATTTTAAAAAAAAAACATAATATCATAATCACATGCCAAATGTAGTTCAACCATCCAAACTTGAGTTTTAAATTTTTTTTGATTATATCACAACATTTCTTCACATGCCATGCCAACTGTAGTTCAACTATCCAATAAAAAAATTTAACATTATATCACATGCCAAATGTAGATCAACCATCCAAAACTTAAGATTTAATTTAACAAAAAATTATAGATCACAACATTACTTCACATGCCAAATGTACTTCAACCATCCAAAACTTGAGTTAAAAAAAAAAAAAAACAAATTATACCACAACATTACTTCACATGCCAAATGTAGTTCAAAAGAAAAACATTAATATCGATCACAACATTATATCACATGCCAAATGTAGTTCAACCATCCAAAACTTAATTTTTAAAAACAAAACATTAATATAGATCACAACATTACTTCACATGCGAAATGTAGTTCAACCATCCAAAACTTAAGTTTAAAAAAAAAACAAATTATAATACAACATACTTCACATCACATGCCAAATGTAGTTCAACCATCCAAAACTTGAGTTTTAAAAAAAAATCAAATTATATAATACTGTAACATTACTTCACATGCCAAATGTAGTTCAACCATCCAAAAATTAATTTTTAAAAACAAAACAAATTATAACACAACATTACTTCACATGCCAAATGTAGTTCAACCATCCAAAACTTGAGTTTTAAAAACAAAACATTATATATCACAAGTATCAAGTAACATTAATTCGCATGCCAAATGTAGTTCAACCATAACACTTTAAAAACAAACTAAATTATAGCACAACATTACTTCACATCACATGCCAAATGTAGCTCAACCATCCAAAACTTGAGTTTAAAAAACAAAACAAATTATATAACACGGTAGCGTTACTTCACATGCCAAATGTAGTTCAACCATCCAAAACTTGAGTTTTAAAAACATTATATATCACATTCACATGTACCAAATGTAGTTCACATAAAATATGTCCAAAATTTGTAGATCTCACAAGTATCAAGTACCAAGTATCAAGTTATATATGACTGCATCCAGATAAGACTATATATAAAAAATTAAATTTAAGACTAAATATATTGAAAATATAATGTTTCACGTGTGCATGTGCATCATACATCAAATAGTGCATGTGCATTATCCATCAAATACCCATGGATGTAGTGTCTCTCAGCAAAGTCACAATCCTCAAGCTATCCTGCGAAGCATGGGGAACCTGTACACAATGTGTACAAACATTAAAATTTATTGTTTTAAAATTGAGTGAGAATATATAGAACTTCATATAAAAAAAAAAATGTAAAAAAAAATCATGCAATACCTCATGAGGTTCCCTCTCCATTTGTTGCTCATCCACTAAAAATTCCCCCACAAGAACATCTTCAACAGTAAACTGTACAATATACATGTACAATTATATATATATATATATATAATAAAAAATTTCAAATGAAAATGCATATATAAACTTATTTTCAATAATATTAAAAAAAAGACAACTTGTTCAAATGGTTGAAATGGTGTGGATGTTCCTATCTCCATCGCTAGAGTCCGTGGAGAAAATAAATCCTCTATAGGAACCTAAAATTCAAAAAATTTAAAAGTATGAAATAACCCAAGATCAAGATCTCAATTTATAATAAAACTTTTAAACTTCAATTTATAAATTATAACTTAAAAACATATATTTAAGTGAAAAATTGAATGCTTCTGCTGGTGGATTTCGCACATCTCCTAAGTGAGGCTACAAAAGAAAATCTCCAAAAACCTAAAATTCAAAAAAATTAAAATAACTCAAAATCTCTAGATCTCAATTTATAATAAAGCTTTTAAACTTCAATTTATAACTTATAACTTATATATATATATATATATATATATATATATATATATATATATAAGTGAAAAAATGAATACTTGTGCTGGTGGATTTGGCACATCTCCTAAGAGTGGCTCAGAAAAAAAAATCTCCAAAAACCTAAAATTCAAAAAATTTAAAATAACTCAAGATCTAGATATATCTCATTTTTTAATGGAAAATTTTGAGGTGGAATATATAACTTAAAAACATAAATTTTAAAAGTGAAAAATTGTCCATACTTGTGATTGTGGATTTGGCACATATCCTAAGGAAGAAGAAGGTACATCTCCCAAGGAAGAAGAGGGTACCGCCATCCCAAAAACATCGGACAAAATCAAAATCTATTAGAACATTTTATTATATATATGTACATGTACATGTGTGCAAAATTATTTATTTTAAAAATATCTCATCATCTTTCAATATATATAATAATATATAAAAAAATAATTGTACATCATCATGTTCACTTAAAAAGCACTAACGTTTTCCAACATATCTTGATGGTGAGAACCATCTTGATTGTATGATTGATGGTGAGACCCATCTTGATTGTTTGAACAGGAGGCTCCGACCGTCATATTAACATTTTCTTCATTCATCAAGTGTGACAACTGCAAATGGTGTTAACATATAATGATACATTTTTGTTAGATTAATGTATACAAATAAATGTATGTATATATGTATTTATTATAAATTGTACATGGTTAAAATAATTGAACCCTAACCATTAACACATACCATTCCCATGGCCTCTTCCTCATGAACAATTACATCTTGCCAACCATTGTGACAATTCTTTGCATATGTTTTGAGATATTCAACACTCATGTTGTCAATCTCTTCATCTATATAATACACAAAAATAGCATGTGCATTCTCATGTTCTCTTTGTCGATTCAGACAAATATCGACTCCACCCAATCCACTATGAACATTGTCAATGATGGCATCCCTTGCTTCTTGACTAATTTGAGAAGTGGCTTCCATCTCTGACTGCAAATTTTCGACACAAAAAGGTTGACTAACCAATGGTGGCTCAGGATGAGGCAACTCAACATCACACCTAGCGCCCATACGCTCACACAATCGACTTTTCCCAGGACCAAAAAATTTAGAGGGAAGGTCATTGAAATTGGGTTTCATTTGCAAAAATAATTCTGGATAAATAATTTTGCAAAATAAAGTGGAACCTCGTCGTTCCATGGGAGTCTTCCATAGGCCAAATGGTTTCTATCATAAAAATAGTGAGCTATATGAGGTGCTTGAAATATTTCACCTTCAACATCTTTCTTTTCGGCCCTTCTTTGAAATTAAACATAGACGTGGCCATTTTTGTTGTAACTCTTTGTTTAACAATCTCCCATTTATAGGGACCCATCACTGTTTCTTTTCTTTTTCTCATGACTTCTACAAAAGTAGCAGTGGTTGGCCCAAGCTTTTGGTACACATCTATTAGTTCGCCTAAAGAGTGTAACTATTTCTAAGCTTTGTCGACTCTCAGCAGGTAGAGTCAAAGGTATGAGATCTCTCTTCAATTTTGCATGAAGATGTTGACACCTTTCTAAGGTGCATTGTTGCATGTTTGTTTCCCATGGTATATCGGTAATGTCGGACGGATAAGTCGTGGTTGATGGACAACCTTCTTCTTGAATGACGCGATTTGCCCTACGTCTTTTTTTAGCAACATATGAAGCAGCATTTTGAGCCTCTGTGTCAATATATAAAATTTTGTATAGTAAAAAAACACATGTAAACAAATTTGTACAAATTAAATGAAAATAATATTCAAAATTATGGCCACCTCGATGTGGTTGGCTAGCATCTTGCCCACCCTGAGACTGTTGAGAACCATAACGACCCTGTTGAAAACCAACACGACCACCGATTGGTTGAGAACCAACATGACCATCCGTTGATTAGCCTCTGGGGGAATACATATCACCACCTTCATGCAATCCGCCAACACTTATTGATGGCCCTCTAAGGGAATCTAAACCACCACCAACCTCATGAGACGAGAGAGAATCTTCATAAACAAATATGAATTTATAATAAATTCAAAAATACATTTATACATATAAATACATGTACATATTCATTGTTTAAATTGTGTGAACCATACCATGATTGCGTGAACCATGGGCATGCTCCATTCATGGAGTAGACACCCTTCTCCACTTAGCTCCTAAAAAAAAATGAAACTTATTAACAACTAATTTAACTCACAAAATTGATAAAAAAATCAATTCCATATGTAGACACATGTATGTATATGTATTTAGATTTAAGATTATATTTTTATACCATGAACATTCCTCGATCCATGATCCCCCTCTCTCGTAGAGATATGGGATTATGTTGATCTTCATTTTTCATCCTCCATGATATATATATCTACAGTGGAAATTTACAATTATTTTTTTAAATTACTATTTAAAATAAATTCAAAATAAATTTCAGAAAATTAATATAATTTAGTGTACACAAATTATGTAAAACACAAATTTCAAAGCACTAATTGATGTGTGAAACTCAATTTAAGTAAAAAATTTTATAAAAATGTTAAGTTCACCATATAGAGATTTACATGGTGAGAGCACACTTGGTATAAAATTGAAAAAAACACATGGTCATTAAAAAAGAGGCGTGAAACTCCATTTAAACAAAAATTTGTTGAAGTCCTCACATTTTAATTTTATAAAAATGTGAAGTTCACCACTTGTTGCAAATGTGAAGTTCACTGAGTTGCGCTTTACATGGTGTGGTGGGAGTACACTTGGTATATAACTGAAAAAAAACACATGGTTATTAAAAAAGATGCATTTATAAGTACAAAACACACACACATCCAAGATATGTTACAATGTCCATCAATAAATTTTGAAGGAGAGCGTCTCAACACTAATTCATCTTTGAGAGATGAATCTTGATTTTTTGAAGAAGAGCGTCTCAAAACTAATTCATCTTTGAGAGATGAATCTTAAATTTTTGAAGAAGAGCGTCTAAAAGATAATTCATCTTTTAGAGATGAATGTTGCATTGGCATTTCCCCATATAATTCTAATTCATCTATTAATTCATCTTTGATAGATAAATCTTGAATTGGCATTGCCCCACGCAATATATTAGTAGACATCTTATTCACATTTTTACAGTGTCTTATACTAAAAAATTGAAATTGGCTAACATATTGTTTTCTATTCCATGCAGTTCTTTTAGCCTCTCCTTCTTAACTTGGTACACGCCTTTCATCTGGTTGCACACAAGTTCAGAATTAGTGAAAAATACAATTCCATTTGATCCATAGTCCATAGTTGTTCCCAAGCCTTGTATTAATGCAATATAAAATACCTCGTTGTTTGTTGTTCTTCCCCATATATTCATTTTCCTTTGGACGACTTTGCTAGTCGCAATATTGGAAAGCACATATGTAATCACTACTTTCCCTGGATTGGGATAGCAAGAAACATCTATGCATAATGTCCATTTTTTAACCATATTTAGTGGATTTTTTTATTCTTGAAAAAAAAAAAACAAATTCAATAAAAATATATTAAATTGACATTTATTGCAAATGCATGGGAGAAATGACACATGTGCATGAGATAAATGACATGTGCATGTTTTATCTTAAATTTTGACTTAAATTTTATGGTATAATTCACATCGAGAAATGAGATGCGTTAAAGATTGAATTTCCTAGAGTTTAAGGGAGATTTATGACACATATACATGGTTCATGCATGGTTTGCATGAAAGTTTGCCTTAAAATTTATGGAAAAAATCACATCTAGAAATGACATGCCTTAAGAAAGGATGAGATCTAGAGGCTACCTGGCCCTTCACATGCCTTAAGAAAGGATGAGATCCAAAGGCTACGTAGCCCTTTACAGACTACTTTATAACTTGTAGAAGTTAAGACACAACCAACAAACTAAAATCCTATGGAAGTTCAACCACTTTAGGTTCAGTTTTTAGGCCTTAAAGTTTGCCTTGAATTAATGGGGGAAAGCCTTGAGTTTGGGGGATACTATCCTATGAGAGTTCAACCACTTTAGGTTTAGTTTTTAGGCCTTAAAGTTTGCCTTGAATTAATGGGAGACATTTTTTAGTTTGTGGGAGAAATGATATTTACATGGTTTGCAAAATTATTTTATGCACTTACTAAAACAACTAGTTGTGGTGGTTGATGAAGTTATGTCAAAAGTCACACCTTTATGATTTTGTGGGAGAAATGAAATAGAAATGACACATGCCTTAAATTTTTCCTAAAATTGTATGGGAGAAGGGAGAAATGACACATGTACAAGGTTTATCTTAGAGTGGTAGTGGTTTATGAATATTAAAATGAAGAAATTCTATTTCTGTTCCAGAGATTGACTGTAGGGGCATTTACTGAATATGTCACCTTTGAAAAAAGATGAGATCCAGAGGCTACCTGGCCCTTTACAGACTCTGCCTTTAGAACTTGTAGAATTTAACACTCAACAGACAAACTAAAATCCTATGGAAGTTCAAAATCCTATGAGAGTTCAGCCACTTTAGGTTCAATTTTTAGGCCTTAAAGTTTGCCTTAAATTAATGAGAGAAAGCCTTTAGTTTGTGGGAGAAATGACATTTACATGGTTTGAAAAATTATTTTATGCACTTACTAAAAACATGCTTTAAAGTTAATGGGAGAAAGCCAACATGACACATGCTTTAAAAACTTAGCCTAAGAATTTATGGGAGAAATGACACATGTACATAGTTTTCCTTAAAGTGGTTGTGGTTTATGGATATTAAAATGAAGAACTTCTATTTAGATTTATTCCAGAGATTGACTGTTGGGGCATTTAATGGATATGTCACCTTTCATAAAAGATGAAATCCAGAGGCTACCTAGTCCTTTACAGACTCTGCATATAGAACCTTGTATAAGTTAACACTCAACAGACACACTAAAATCCTATGGAAGTTCAGCCACTTTAGGTTCAGTTTCTAGGCTTTAAAGTTTGCCTTTAATTAATGGGAGAAATACTTTAGTTTTAGAGTAACCTTATAAAATGCTTAATATGAAGATTGTACTTAACCTACAAAACAGTGGAATTGAAGACTGTGCTTATATATCAGAGTTCTGTTATGAAAAATTAGTTATGTCCTTAATAAGATGTATGATTTAGCACTTATCAAATTGTTTAATAATTTATAATAATGTCATTTTTTGCTTGTAATATAATTCATCCTTGATATGTACAAGAATTTTACAACTTCAACATCAACCTACACTATCATCATAGATTATTTATGTCCTTAATAAGAAGCATATTCAGCACTTATCAAATTGTTTAATAATTTATAATAACTGATATGTACAAGAATTTTACAACTTCAACATCAACCCACACTATCATCATATCACTGTAGCCATGTCAATCTATATTATTTATATCCATTACATCATAAAACACTCATGGAAGGTGCTAATTTAGGTACATTAATAAACTCCACTTTTAACATTTTATAAGAATAAAGAAACATGGACGATGTAAATTTAGGTACATTAATAAAATACAGCCATGTCAATCTAGATTATTAAGATCCATTACATCATATTTAACACAATCTAGATTATTTATATCCATTACATTCTAAAACACTCCACTTTTAACATTTTATAAGAATAAGGCAACGTGGAAGGTGTAAATTTAGGTACATTAATAAAATACAGCCATGTCAATCTAGATTATTAAGATCCATTACATCATAAAACACTCCACTTTTAACATTTAACATTTTACTTACCTTGAGTTTGGGGGATCCTATCCTATGGAAGTTTAATACAGCCATGTCAATCTAGATTATTAAGGTCCATTACATCATAAAACACTCCACTTTTAACATTTTACATTTTACTCCACTTGAGTTTGGGGGATCCTATCCTATGGAAGTTCAACTACTTTCAGTTTTTAGGCCTCAAAGTTTGCCTTGAATTAATGGGAGAAAGCCTTGAGAAATGACACATGCTTTAAAGTTAATTGGAGAAAGCCAATGACACATGCTTTAAAGTTTGCCTTAAGAGTTTATGGGATAAATGACACATGTACATGATTTTCCTTAAAGTGGTTGTGGTTTATGGATATTAAAATTAATGACTTCTATTTAGATCTATTCCAAATATTGATTGTAGGGGAATTTTTTAGGATATGTCACCTTTCATAAAAGATGAGATCAAGAGGTTAACTGGCCCTTTACAGACTCTGCCTATAGAACTTGTAGAAGCCAACACTACCTATCCCTTTACAGACTTTGCCTATAGAACATTGTAGAAGTTAACACTCAACAGATAGACTAAAATCCTATGGAAGTTCAACCACTTTAGGTTCAGTTTTTAGGCCTTAAAATTTTCCTTTAATTAATGGTAGAAAGCCTTTAGTTTTAGAGTAACCTTATAAAATGCTTTAATGTGAAGATAGTACTTTACCTACAAAACAATGGAATTGAAGACTGTGCTTATATATTAGAGTTATGCTATCACATATTTATCTTCCCTACCTGAAATGCTATTATCTTCCTTTCCATGTATATTTCAAGGTACTGAAAGAATGGATTTTATGAATGGCATGGTTTTCAAGATGTGATTTGTTTGTTGGTTTTACTTGATATTCTCGAAGGGCTAGACATTTCGAATCATTTCTGATGGATGTTTTATTTGAAGTCAATCATGTCATTTGAAACAGAGAAAACTTAAGCGAGGAAGGCTGAAAATGAAAATAGTTTAAGGCAGTCCATTAGTGAGACTTAGTATAGCAGATACAGATGAAACATGATCACTTATTAGACTTGAACACGACCACATAAAATGCAGTCATATCAAGACATCTACTTATATGTTTATAGAATTTACAACAAAGACAACAATTGAAAGCAGGTGGTGCTAACCTAGAAATTCGAAATTCGGAGCTGAGGCCGAAAAAAAAGACTCTGCCAAGACCAGAGATGTAGACACAGACATACACGCAGGCCCAAAACACACAGTAGATGCAGGCGAAACATGATCATAGCAGACGCAGATGCTAATAAGACCGAAACCCGTTAACAACGTCGGGCTGGTGTATTTATAAATTAAAGTTCGGCCAAACTATTTTCGGGAATCTAGGAAGATATCTCCTTGTCAAAAATTGTAGGGAATCTAGGAATCTATTTGAGTATAAATTCATATAACCATATTTATGGTAGACATTTTCTATTTAGAATAACCCACATGATCTTGTAGAAGCGAAAATTGTAAGGTTTTATGTGAATTTCACTAACGTTAGTTGTATTATGAACCTCCTCATGGTATTTTTAGCAATAAATATTTGACTATTCAAAGATGATGAGGGCTCTAACTCATATTTAATATTATAGGAGAAATTGGGAGGCCATGAATACCCAAAGGAGTTAAGGAAATAGCGTAAGAAATATAAGCCAAATTTTACTGCCATTAAACGTTCATAGTCCCTATTCAATTTTGAAGTGAAATTGAACATAAAGTCATACAAAGGTGAGATTAATGCACCAAAAAAAAAAAAACCATTGGTTGCATAAATTACAATTTTATTTTAGCATTTATCATATAGACAAAGAAAAAAATATATCATTTGCTAGACAAAAGCTAGAGGGTTGTGCTATGACCTAGTTATAAATTGATATGAAAACTGTTGGACACCTAATCCTCTATGGGTAGGTGTGGAAGCCGAATAGTCACAAATGGAGTCCAAGTGACCTTGGAAGATGAATCCAAGGGTCACACCATTGTATTATAAATGTACATCCATGGTGAATAATATGTATAACTCACGCTTATCTTTCTATGTGTGTGTTTTACCTTCTCCTCCACCATGTGTGTGTTTAACATGGTATCAGAGCCATGATGAGTGGCCTTGTGCGTTTATGTGTTAGGTTTTCTGCCTTGCATTGAATAGCACTAGTCTTTATGTCAGATAGCCTGCTGGTCTCTAACACTCCTCCTTCTCTTGACCATCTGTCAAATTCCTTGACCGCAAGCCAAGGGCCTGGCCTTTTCAGATTCTCTGTCATATCAATTTCGGATATGTAACTCCTGCTGCCATTCCCTACCACACCTGTCTAATATTCCTTGAAATATTTTTGCAGTATTTGTAACACATATTCATCCTCCTACCATATTTTTGTCATCACTACCGTAGCCACCGACACCTCTATCTGTTCCCTCATAGCGAAATCGTGGTGGAACAATAGTACGCAAAAGAACCTCAAGGAGAATGTGTGGAAGAAGGTGCCTTGGCTGGGATGGTGCCATAACTACCAGGGATCGTAGTGCATTTGCGATATTTACTGGGTTGGAACATTTGTTGACCTAGGGATTGTTCACCTCTTCCTTTGTGCATGCTATGAATATCAGGAATCATTACAAGTTGGAATAACGTTGAGAGTTCAATAGAGACTTTGAAAAAAGTCTAGATCTTTTGTTCACTAGTAGTTTGTGGGTAAGGAGTTGGCATTGAGCTTTAAGCATAAATCCCTCAACTGGGATAAAATAAATCTCTAAAGTGATAACGAAGTCTTTACAAAAAAAATTATTCATATATAATGAGAATATGAAGTAAGAACTAGATCTTATCTTGCCTGATCTATTATTAGGATCGAGTGGCCTTTGCCTTGCCTGTTAGGATTTTTCACAGGCGTTCAAGCCATGGTTGAACCTTGAATTAATTATGTGCATAATATCAAGTTACATTCTGGGTGCATGAGTAGAGTATGAAGTCAACTCACTGATGCATTAACAAGAATTTATAATGTTGAATTTCTAGTTCATGAGCAGTAATTTATGGAGGCAGAAATATTGCAAATTCTGAGAGGGTAGATTTCTCGAAGGACTGGTATATTTTTTCCATAATTAATCTTGATGGGGATGCTATCTTGTTTCTGGAGCAGACTGGTCTTTTTATAAGAGAATTAAATCATCCATTTGACTACACAAACAGTGTAGGAATACAAATTTTCGTTGCTCATATTTGAAGACCCTTTCCAAATATATTAAGGAGACACTGCCATAGTCTCATATCATCTCATTTCTCCTAGGATTAACTAGCATCTTACAGGGATAAATTTCTTATATAAAGAAGATTGAATTAGTTTAAGGGGGCACTGATAATGGTGGCACATTCTAGCACTCAATATCCTATGTATTGAAGAAATAATTCCTGTGTATTGGGGATACAGTTATAGTGTGTATTAAGGTTGGCTAAATTCCTCTTCTTGTAGAAAAGATGCCAAAATATTGTAAAAATATAATTAGTTCCAAATCTGAAGGCTCTTCTTGATCCGATCTCTTCATCTAGTAGTTGATTGGTGGCCAAATTTACTGATATATTCGAGCTGATTTCCTCACATAAATGAGTAAACTTCTGAGAGAGTAAAGTTTTAATTGTAGCATATATTGGAAAATTTGTAAACATAGCTCTAATTGGTGATGTATTAGAGTTATTTAATATTATCACTCATTCAACTGTTGATGATATGGTTAAAATCAGAAAAGCCTCTCTTTTTGACATTAAATTATGTCTGCAAAATGCACATGAAAATATTGATTTTCCGCAACTAGAATCTCAGCTTCAGCAAGAAGAATTATAGCAACGGAGTCATCCCTTTGAACCTATTTCTGTTCAGAAAATTGAGAGGGACTCCCATCAGCAGCAAGAATATAAATTTGCAGTCGATTCACATTCAGTTCCTTGTACAAGAGCAAATTTACATGCAGATGTAGCAATTCAGTCTGCACTTCCCAAGCCCATCATCAGAATTTGGGAAGAGCTTGTCCACAACAAGCACATAAATAGTCTTGGATATGAAAAATATGTGTCCTTTCATATTCCGGACTACTCCAAGCCCATTCAATTTCCGAGTGTCGGATTTCTTTATGGCAGTTCACATTCAGTTGTTCCAGATCCTGCTCCTCTTGCATAACAATAACAACAGTTTTTAAAATTCCCACTCTGATCAAGTTTTCCATATGAAATATCATTGTTTCGATATTCACCCATGCAAGAACTATGGTCGGCACACTCATTGTTCACACATATGCTTCGGAAACAAGCCTCCTACAAGAACAAAGATTCATCTTGGATGGATCGCTTCTTGGCAATGGGCATCAACAGCCAAGAAGATTTTTAAGTCGCATGTCAGAACTTGTTCTCGAATATTGAACAATCTTGCAGTTTGGTTTTCACCATCATTTCACCTTGTACCTAATAGGGGGGGAAATGGTGGTCATATATAAGCTTCAAATCCACATCAAGCGAGCCTGAGCCACAACCTGTCATTCCAGATTCATAGTTATAGCCAGAGACACAGTAGTTCAAGAAAGCCTAAGCCACAATATCTCATTCCAGATTCAGAGTTGTAGCCAGAGACACAGATGCCCATGAGCATGATTTTGGTTGGTGGACAGCCTTAAACCATCCATGTGAGGTTGACATTCTTCCTCTTCAAAGAATTCGGAGCACTTCCTATAGCAGAAGACTTCAGCTTCTTACCAAATTTGGAAGAGTTCCGGGAAATGCATTAAGCATTCTAGTGTTGGTGGTCATCCTTAAACCATCACAGGTTGTAGACCTCCCTTTTTCTAGGTTGAAGGTCTCCCTCTTCAAATATGAGGGACACTTCCCCTAGCATAAGACCTCATCTTCTTTCCAGATTTGGAAGAGTTCTGGGACCTACAATAAGCGTTGCGTGCCAGCGTTGGTGGTCATCTTTAAACCACCTCTTTATGCCAACATTTCATAGAGCTGATTCAGCCTAAGTGCTGCCATGCATACTTTGCAGATTTGTATTACAACTCTCTTCTTGGACTCACACATACCCCTTCGGATTAAGGGGGGGAATTTTGGACACCTAATCCTCTATGGGTAAGTGTGGAAGCCGAACAGTCACAAATGGAGTCCAAGTGACGTTGGAAGATAAATCCAAGGGTCACACCATTGTATTATAAATGTACATCCATGGTGAATAATATGTATGACTAACGCTTATATTTCTATATGTGTGTTTTACCTTCTCCTCCACCATGTGTGTGTTTAACAGAAACACATAGGTTGTAATTTGATATGCCAAACACTAGGTGGGAGGAATTAAGAACACTCATCAAGTTCCAAGTATACCCTATGAAGTGTGTATAGGAGCCGTGGAATCACTCACACTACTTTACGTAGACATAAGGGTGTATAAGAGTGTACTAAGTTCAAAAATATGGTCATATTGTTGGATATCTTTCCAAAGAGCCCAAATGTACTCCTTAAGTATATGTGGGGTCTATATAACCATCTACAAAAATAAGTGATTCTTTTCAAGCTAAGGATAATGTATGAGCCGTGTGTATACACACATTATCTAGAAATCATAGGCCAAAATAAAGGGTACTTAAGTGGTTTGAAGAAAAAATAGCACCAAGAAGCTTTGAAGGAGGGGAATAAGAACTGGAAATGGGGAAGGATAAGAATAAAATAGCCACTACACATCCATGCAAGGGTAGTATAAATAATTCTAACCATTGCAACATTGATGGTCACATTAAGGAGAATTATTGGATGTTTGATATGTGTTATTCTTTATGTGAATACCCCCATGAACTATATATTTTTCTCAGCATAGTGGTGGGAATAAAATGGGAGGAAAGGACTCCAACTTTAGGGTTTCATAGAGACGAAAAATCCCCCACACACAGGTGTTGAGGGGTACTGCCCCAAAAAAACGTTTTTGGGAAAAACAAATTCTCCCTTTATGATGGTTTTCATCACATGGTTTTTTCTTTTAGAATTTTTTTCTAGTGCATGGTAGTTTACCCCATCGTTGTACAGTTTCAGTTAAAGAACTAAAGTATTATATGATCCAAGATAATGGATTGGTAGTATATAATTTTCGTGGGATATATACATATATACATACATACATATGTGTGTGTGTGTATGTGATGGTCTAAAAATTAATATACTAATAAAAAAAATGATCTTCTCATTTTGGGTTTCTCGAGTAAATTATATGTTAATGCATGTGTTTTACATTGAATATTTTTCATTTTATTAAGAATCTATTTGAAACAATTAACAATATAAGGTTAAAACTTATGTTTTGTATCAAATTACTTTTGGTTTCAATGGGAAACTTTTATGGCTAATTTGTTTTCCTCAAAATTTGATAGACCCCATTAAAATGGGAGATATATCGAATTGATTCCTACGGTGAAATAAAATAGTTGAGTAGTTTAAAGATATAGATGCATAAATTCAAGGAGCATATTTTTGAGATATATAAGTCCAAAATGGAATATTTATTGGTGAAAAATATCATTGGATCACTATGGATATATGTGCTTCATTAAAAGGGATTTTTCTAGAAGGATGGACTAAGTTGGAAAGAAGGGAAAATATCACAATACAATTGTGTCTCTTAGATGTTAAAGAATGTAGCTAGGTTTAGTCTTCATTATTAATATATTTGTCAAAAGTAATTTATAATTATTAAATGACTTATTAAAGCATGGGTTTCATGCTTGGGTCATATTTAGATTAAGGAACCCATTGTGGAATTCTAGGTTAGTCATTACATATTTAAATTGATACATTTTGGGCTTTTAACTAATGTAATTAGTATTGAGCCAAAGTCAATTTATTGGACTCCTCCATCAAGCCATTTTCTTCTGCAAGGTCATCATCCTCCATCTCCTCAACAAATATTCTTCAAATCCAACCTTCAAGTCAACCTCTCTCAAAATATACATGTTAGCCTCAAATAAAAATATTAAAGTCGTCCTATATGGAGACACAACTCTTCACTAAGTCATGTCAGCTCATTTACTATGGAAAAATAACATGTATACCTAGCTGAGGTTTTCGCATTCCCAACACAAAATTTTGTACTAAAATTATAGAGATAGGTTCAGCCTAATTACGGGTTTATATGGGTGACTTTAGGCTTCGGTACAATTACAAAAGGACTAAATTTTAGGCTAAATACAAAGATGCAATTGAGACGAAGTTTGTATTTCTTCAAAGGATAGTTTTGGTGTTATACAATTTTGATGCTATTCAGTGTAATTGCAGTTAATTAAAGCCACAATATTGGTGCTATTTATGTTTCATTACCACCACATAAAGGAGCTTGGATAAGAGAAGATTTCATTGTTACCTCATTCAATGAACTCAGTGCTACAAAAATTAGTGCTAATACAGTCAAGAGTTATCACAGAGAATATTTTGGTGTCGTGAAAATGGAAGAGTTATTCATGGCAGTGTGCCTACATCTTGTGTCCTATTTTATTTTTTGATTTGTATTGGTCTTGATGATAAGAAAAGATAAATTTTAAGAACAAATAATAATAACGAAAACAACACAACATAATGTCATAATAAGGGAAATAATTTAACTACCAAACCTATGGATTTCCCAACATTGTATCAGAGATAAGGTCATGATCAAAAGAAAGTTTGAAAATCCACATATACATATCCTCAGTGAAAGTTTCTTGAATATCATGTCATTTAAACTAACATGAAGATGGAAACTTCTGGGCTAATCTCATAGTGAGCTAGTTCAGTCTTAAAGAAAAATTGAAGAAGAAGGATTGACGTTATATCTCAAAGTGACAAATTTGGATCAAATTCAAGATGCGAAGTTCAATAATAATCACAGAGATAAGCCTCAGTATAAATGCAGACGTAGATGCAAGCCCGAAACACATATCAGATGCAGATGAAACAATTGAAAGAAATCATAGAATTTATAGTCATAATTTACAGTCATGACAACAATGACAACAATTGAAAGCAGTCATAGAATTTACAGTCATAGTATTACAGTCAATTGCCACACAAAATGAAGTCATAAAATTTACAACAAAGTCAGTAATTGAAAGAAAGTGGTTCCAACCTGTAAATTTAAAATTCGGAGCCGAGGCTGAACAACAATACTCTACCAATACATAGACGCAAACGCAGGCCTGAAACACACAGCAGGGTTATGGAGAGATATAACCCTTTGAGTGAATTCCATGGACATCCTATGCTTACCATTTATGTTATGAGTCCTCACTATTTGATTTTTCATGTATTCATTAAACTAGCATAAATGACACATTTGACTCTTTCAAAAATAGGTTTACTGGGATATTATTATGTCAATTATGTTCTATTCTATGTAAAATGATTTATCACAATTAAATAATAGTAATATTCAAAAATTTTGATTGATCACATGCAAACTTACTAGGAACCTCCACGTATTCAACAAAAAATAGGTTAGATATAAGATTTTTGTGATCCATAATGTAGCATCATGTATTTCAGATTAATCACATGTCAGCCACAAAAACATATGGATTGTAACTCAACAATATTTTCAATTCATAAACATACAACTAGTGAGTCCTTTTAATTTGAGTTTTGCATGGACTTCTATTTATCTATAAAATTGTTTGTCATTCTAATTAAATGTATAATCATTTTGAACCTATTTGTTCCTTTATCAATCAATATTGAATGAAAATTGGTGTTGTTTTAATAATACCATTATCCAAATAAGCGCTTGGCGTATGATTTTCTTATGAACCCTTAGAATTTTCACAACTATATGAAAATATAACTATGGTTTCTTCATCGATATCAATGTCATTAAATATTTTCCATTTACATTTTAAATAAGTTTCAATTAGGTAAACACTATGTTCATGATCATTGTGAATGGAAACATCCTCAAGCATGAATATTTCATTTCTCTTGTTTCTTATTCTTTTGAATTAATATGGCTTCATTAACAACATAAAATTTCAATATCATACTCATTTAATTCTACTAAAATATTTATATGTAAATCTCTTCTATGTTGTTTATCTTGTGAAATTTGAGCTTATAGTTGATCTGAAATTGAATTATTTGTTATGCTATGCAACGTATCGAAACATATATAATGTTCTCCTTAAATTACAGGTTAAATAATTAGTTATGGCTTTGTTTAACAGGTTTATGTGAGAGGATTGATTAATTATTTTAACATTTTATCATTGTACAACATAAAAGAATAGAAAATAAACTTCAACAAAGCACATTACTCAGCTATTTGTTGAGCATTTCACCCCTCCTGGGCTACGTCTGCTGGTCCAAGCCTCCAAAATGGCATGTCCCTCTTGTATTAATTTTCTCAAAATGCAAGTACAAGTGAAAATAAGCCTTAATAGGAAAAATCTCTATTAAATCAGCTTCAGAAGATATGAAATAGCTAAAAATGGCTTTTAATTTACACTAAACAGGTAAAATGAGCCCAATACACTGCCTTCTCCATGATGGACCTGATGGCCCCTTCATCTTCCTCGAAGAAAAAGCTACTGAAAATCGCCTCTATTTTACCTAAAACCTGTGCAAAATTTCTCAGAATGTTGAAGAGACCCAAAATTGACTATTTTTGCACTCAATTTGATTCAATAATGAGGGATTTATGGCAGAAACATGAAAACTTCCCAATGTCCCCCAAAAACCCCACTAAAAGTGGAGGACTGCCAGTTAGTCCGACCAAAAATAGCAAAAAGGCCGAAAATGTCGGACCCGCCCAAAGTTGGTGATAACTGTTTAATGTGGCAATAAATGTTGGCATGGGGCGCATGTGAGCGGCTCCGTTTAAATCGCCGATGTTAACGGTCACATAACCCACTGGTTTAGGCCTTTGAGCCATGGTCACAGTGCTTGGTCACAAACCAATGGGTGCTATCGGGGCTAGCACTGAGGAGATAGCCCTTATATTTTTCCGTCTTAACGTTTTTCAAACTTCAATTATAATGCGGAACCATAATATGTTAAGTTGTAACGTGTACCTCGCCCAGTAGGATCTTTTGGCTGGTAGAGATGAGACCATGGTTCGAATCCTTTCGAATAACAAAAATTTTTCAACACCAAAATTCCACTGGCCTGGGGCCACATGGCGATCCTCGGGCTTGCCACGTGGCACCCTCTAATTGGCCACCCCAAACGAAGTCAAACCTATAAAGAATAAGGATATGCCACTTGTCCATAAATGATTCGCCCAGACTGGAATATTCTAGAGAATATTATGGGGAATATTCTTTTTAAAAATTTTCCAAATTAATAAAAGTAAAACTTGGTCAACTAAATTTTGGAGTTTAATGGATGATTTCAAACCTCAATAACTTTTGCATACGACCTCGGTTTTGAGAACCATTCATAGCACCAAAATCACAGCGACGAGACCTTTTCGGTCATTCAAGTTTGACACTCTTCCGAGCACTTTGAATTTTGAGCTATCATTTTGTTCCATGATCTAATTCTGATTACACCTTCTCACTGGGAACTTTTGGACCCCAAAACACTGATATACTGATCTGTATAGTAGATGAGAGTACAACACCCTCTTCTCTTAAGCCTCCAAACACTTGCCTTGCATGGCTAGTGACTTTGAACCACAACTAGAAAGCAATTGACACTTCCCTTCCTAGATGCGCTTGTCCTCCTGTCTAGAACTGTCTTTTTTGCACTCACTTAGAAATTTCTGGCAAGAAATTCGCAGAAGGAAACTGAACATCACTACCTTGATCAATGATCCGAGGTGGCTCAAACAAATGAGAGATTACAACATAAAATACATGCATACAACCGAAATTTGCATATGCACAAAGGAGTATGTCTTACTGTTTTAAGAAGTCCATCCACTTCTTACCAAGCCACTTCCATGGCGACTTTTGCTACTGCAACTCTTCCTCATGTGAAACTTCCATTTTCACATCAATAATGGAATCTGTGGTTCCACCTTCGCCAATATTTATGTCCTCTTGCTACATGTGCTTGGGACAACTAGTTGGATGCAAAATCCAATAATGGGAGACAACATGTCCCCTCTTTTGGAAATATGTGCGAATATTATGCACCTTCTTTGAAAGTTGTCTTTGCCTCATCTGCTTCCTATATGCTTTCTTCATCATCCAGCATCTCGAAAAATCATGTTAAATTGACCACAATATGTACAACAAATCTTTCTTCCATTTAATCATGCAAAATTATCATGCCTTGCAGAAACACAATCAAATTGATCATGAGAAGATTTATACCTCTTGTGCTGCTTTACATGTTCATCCTTTTTTCCTTCATGTGGAGTGTTTGGTTCCAATTGATGATGTCAATTAGAGTTCATTTAATGTCAACCCGGGAAGGTAAACTTAGAAGTGCTTATCTAAAATATATAGATCTAGAAATATTCCTAATTTGTCCAAGATCTTAAAGTCCCCTTACAAGAACATATTCATTAAGATCTCTTTCAATAACTAAACAAACCTAGATCTAATAATTGTATGAGGTCTTACAGTTCTCTTACAAGAACACTTTCAAATAAGACTCTTCCAATATTAGAACATTTAACAAAACTTAAAAACTGAAATGAAACAAACCTAAATCTAATAATTGTATGAGATCTTATGGTTCTGTTACAAAAACACTTTCAAATAAGATCCTTCCAATATTAGAACATTTAACAAAAACTTGAAAGCTAAAATGAAACAAAAACATAAATTAAATTATGCCTAAAGTAAGCAAATAAGCATGCAAGTGAGGCCATGGGGGCCCTCCATAACTCCACAAGCACACCACTTCAATGGAGACTTAGATGTAGAGGCAAAATCGAAGTATGAATCTTTATTTCAAAATCTCCATTACAAACCAACTCAAAGGTTACAACTCTAAGCTTCTAAGATTACATACTCCAAAATTCTAGATTACAAAAACTTCAAGATTACAAATGGAGGAGATTGTACTCCTATTTATACAATGGGATGAGTAACAAACTCATAATGATCATCCACTAATCTCTCTTTAGTTCCATACATCTCTCAACCATCTAGACACATAACCCCCTTTTGTCCTTGATCTTCTCCATGAGATCATAATCTTCTCCATGAGGTTTATCTTCTCAAATTCGAATTTGATCATCCAAGGCCACATAAAGGTGTCTTGGAAGCTTCCTTGGCACCTACACATGTCACAAAAACAACCCACTTTCCATATATAATGTAAAATATATTATTTTCTAATATTTAATCAAGAATTTCTCTTAAAAATGCTTTAAAATAAATAATATTTGGAAAACATAAATTAGACCCATTAATGGTGAATAATAGGGAAAATGAAGTCACATGGTGGTGAATAATGGGTGATATAATGGAAGCATAGGTGAAAAATGTATGGTAATGAGTGACATTTTGAAACCCAAACATACGGGGACAAAATGTTTGGTTCTAATTGATGATGTCAATTAGAGTTTAATTTAATGTCAACCCGGGAAGGTAAACTTAGAAGTGCTTATATAAAATATATAGATCTAGAAAGATTCCTAATTTGTCCAAGATCTTAAAGTTCCCTTACAAGAACAGATTCATTAAGATCTCTTTCAACAATTAATCAAACCTATATCTAACAATTGTCAAGATCCTAAGGTTCTCTTACAAGAACACTTGAATTTTAGGATCTCCTACAATATTAGAACATTTAACGAAAACTTAAAAGTTGAAATGAAACAAACCTAAATCTAATAATTGTATGAGGTCTTATGGTTCTCTTACAAGAACACTTTCAAATAAAACTCTTCCAATATTAGAACATTTAACAAAACTTAAAAACTGAAATCAAACAAAAGCATAAATTAAGTTATACCTAAAATAAACAAATGAGCATGCAAGTGAGGCCATGGGGGCCCTCCATAACTCCACAAGCACACCACTTCAATGGAGACTCAGATGTAGAAGAAAAATCGAAGTATGATCCTTTATTTCAAAATATCCATTACAAACCAACTCTAAGATTACAACTCTAAGCTTCTAAGATTACATACTCCAAAATTCTAAGATTCTAAGATAACAAAAACTTCAAGATTACAAATGGAGGAGATTGTAATCCTATTTATACAACGGGATGAGTAACAAACTCATAATGATCATCCACTAATCTCTCTTTAGTTCCATACATCTCTCAACCATCTAGACACATAACCCCCTTTTGTCCTTGATCTTCTCCATGAGGTTTATCTCTTCAAATTCGAATTTGATCATTCAAGGCCACATAAAGGTGTCTTAGAAGCTTCCATGGTACCTACACATGTCACAAAAACAACCCACTTTCCATATATAAAGTAAAATATATTATTTTCTAATATTTAATCAAGAATTTCTCTTAAAAATGCTTAAAAATAAATAATATTTGGAAAATATAAATGAGACCCATTAATGGTGAATAATAGGGAAAATGAAGTGACATGGTGGTGAATAATGGGTGATATAATGGAAGAATAGGTGAAAAATATATGGTAATAAGTGATATTTGTATGAAATTTTGAAACCCAAACAAGGAGATGAACTAGTAGAGGCTCCATCTTTCATTTTCAGACTAACATCATCGTTCTTGTCTTGAAAATTGTCTGAACTCGCATGCTTTCCATAAGCTACATGTATACCATCGTCTTGCTGTAACAAAGTCTTAAAGCAATGGCAATCATCTTGGAAACAAATTTGACATATTTTCATATTAGAACTTGGAACAAAAGTTCTCTTTGAAGTAGCCTCACATGCTTTCAAGGTTTTGGAGTCTTCGCCATTAAATTGCATATAACCAAGACCAAGATTCTTTGGTCGTTCCTCAACCAAAATAGGTTGAACCATGCCTTGTGCATGCTTTCCTAAACCCTTGCCTTCATAGCCCATTTTAATCATTAACTTGGACCCTATACCTCTCGTGTGCTTTTCGAAAGAACCAACACATCTTTCTAATGAGGAAACTGAAGACAAATTAGAATGGATTACCTCTTCCTCATGCATGTTCTTGGTCAAAGCTTCTTGAGCTTGATGGAGCTGCATCTCCATATAATGCAGTATTTGAAGAATTTCTTCCTTCTCTTCCTTCATGGAAAACAATTGTTCACGAAGTTTAGTGCTTTCTCTTTTATCCTTAAACAAAATCTTCACCATGTCCTTCAATATAATAAAGTCACGCTTCATATCTTCATCAAAGAATCTTGTGAAGGAGGAAACCTCACTTGTAGAAGTTTTCATTATGATGTCAATGAACAAAAGGAACTTCAAAAAAAAAAAAACTCACAAAGCTTTCTTAACAAATGACAAGATTTTGAAAAAAATGGCTATAGAGACAAACTCTTATTCAAGCAACCAAACAAAAAACAAAATCCAAGAGCTTCTTCACAAACAATCGTCAAGAGGGTTCATGTTCCAAGGTTGACCTTGAGGTCCTTTGGGGTAAGAAAGATGCCTTCAGCCCTTTCTTGCTTTTTTTCCTCTCCAAGACTTAGCTAACAATAGCTATCCCTTCATCTCCAGCAAACTCAAACAATAGTCAGTTTGCAAATAGTAAAATAGTCAATCTTTTACACTATTTAAACACCTTTCAAGCTATACAATCAAGCTATTGCTATGTCAATCAAGAAACCAATTGCTCTAATACCAACCTGATCTGAAATGGAAGTATTTTTTACACTTTGCAAAGTATCCAAATAGATATAATAATGTGTGCAAAATGTTCTCCTTAAATTGCAGGATAAACAATTAGTTATGGCTTTCTTTAACAGGTTTCTGTGAGAGGATTGATTAAGTATTTTAATTTTTTATCATTGTACAACATAAAAGAACAGAAAATAAACTTCAAAAAAGCACATTACTCAGCTATTTGTTGAGCAGTTCACCCCTCCTAGGCTATGTCTGATGGTCCAAGCCTCCCAAATGGCATGTCCCTCTTGTATTAATTTGCTCAAAATGCAAGTACAAGTGAAAATATGCCTTAATAGGAAAAAATATCTGTAAAATCAGCTTCAAAAGATATGAAAAATCTAAAAATGGCTTTTCATTTACACTAAACAGGTAAAATGAGCCCAATACACTACCTTCTTCATGATGGCCCTGATGGCTCCTTCATATTACTCGAAGAAAAATCTACTAAATATCACCTCTGTTCGACTTAAAACCTATGCCAAACTTCTCAGAATGTCGAAGAGACCCAAAATTGACTATTTTTGCACTCAATTTGGTTCAATAATGAGGCAGTTATGGCAGAAACAAGAAAATTGCCCAATGTCCCCCAAAAACCCCACTAAAAGTGGAGGACTGCCAGTTAGTCTGACCAAAAATAGAAAAAAGGCTGAAAATGTCGGACCCGCCCAAATTTGGCGATAATTGTTTAATGTGGCAATAAATGTTGGAGTGGGGTGCATGTGAGCGGCTACGTTTAAACCACCGATGTTAACGATCACGTAACCCTCCGGTTGAGGCCTTTGAGCCATGGCCACAGCGCCTGGTCACGAACCAACGGGTGCTGTCAGGGCTAGCCCTTATATTTTTCCGTCTTAAAATTTTTCAAACTTTAATTAGAACGTGAAACCATAATATGTTAAGTTGTAACGTGTAGCCCGCCCAGTCGGGTCTTTTGGATAGTAGAGACAAGACCATGGTTTGAATCCTACCAAATAACAAAAAATTTGCAACACCAAAATTCCATCGGCCTGGGGCCACATGGTGGCCTTCGGGCTTGCCACGTGGCACCCTCTAATTTACCACCCCAAATGAAGTCAAACCAATAATGAATAAGGATATGCCACTTGTCCATAAATGATTCGCCCAAACTAAAATATTCCAGAGAATATTTTGGGGAATATTCTTTTTAAAATTTTTCCAAATTAATAAAAGTCAAACTTGGTCAACTAAATTTTGGAGTTTACTAGATGATTTCAAACCTCAATAATTTTTTCATATGACCTTGGTTTTGAGAACCGTTCACGACACCCGAATTGTAGCGACGAGACCTTTTCGGTCATTCAGGTTTGACACTCTTCCGAGAACTTTGAATTTTGAGCTATCATTCTGGTCCATGATCTAGTTCTGATCAATAGCACTCTTTGTTTATTTCCCCTTTCTTGTGTCTTGTTTATATAAAATAAATTGAAGACATCCATGAGATTTACCTCGATAAAATAAGTTACCCTCAAATACATGAAATTAGCATAATAAAATATTATAAAAGAAATATATTTTTTGATATTAAATATGTTAGAATACTATCATAATACTTGTTAAAATTGGAAAAAAAATCCTACTTTTCCTGCCTCATTTCCTTCCACAATAGATGCACATAGTTTTGAAAAGTCTCCTTGTATGCTCATTTTAAAATAGTATCTAATTTTCACATAAATTTAGACTTTTTTCACGAGTGCACAAACAATCTCCATGCTTGAGGCTACGATATATCTCATAACAAGCCAAGTAAATAAAAATTTAGTTAAATGTGACTAAATTAAACATGATATAGAAATTCACTTGATCCTTAACACATATTTTTGTCCTTCATTTATTTAAAATGGTTCATTTTATTTTTCCATATAGAAAATTTACGAACTTTATCATTCTTCCTAATGTTTTGGAGCTTAATTAATGAACCTACAACAAAAATATTAGTATTTTGTGACTAGCATCATAGAATAATTAATTATAGTTTTTTAGGATATTATTGTAAATATGAATTCAGATGTAGAATAAAGTGTGTGTGTGTGTGTTCATATATACAATTGTTGTATTCATTTTTTGTCAATTTAGAGAACTGACACTTTTTTTAAATTCATTTTTTTGCAAAATTTTCTCCAATATACAATTTTTCTTATTTGTTTGTATTTGTTACCCCAAATTAGTAGAGTGCTTTCTACCTATGTCATCTATTAATTTCCTAATTTTATTACTCATATTGTTATTTTATTTAAATCTACATTTATGTAATCTATATTGATTTTATCTTATTAAATAGAATAAAGTGACTTCTAATCATAATAATGGTTTCCCTCTCCATCTTTGTATTTCTCATTCATGATACCATGACTTTATTTACATATGTATTTAAGAGGGTGATTCCCATTTTACAAGTAATTAAATTTCCATCCCATATATATGTGTGTGTGTGGGGGGGATGATATTACCGTCCTCGAACTACAAATGTAATTAACCACCCTTCCAAGGTTTTTGTTGTACAAATTGTACATACATATACAATGGTACCATGGATTGGAACCATTCTTATAACACTTTTCACATGGGTTATCCCGTAAAATCCTTAGATTATCATATAGATTTGTATGATTATCAATTGTGGATTTAATATCGTTATGGATCAATGTATCATCGACTTTAATATTTTTGTTAGTTCACACTTGTCATTGTATTATCAAACCTTCCATATATTTCTATAGGTGTATATGTGTGATCCTCTATGGTATCCACAATTGGTACCTTTGACCTATATGTGTCATCCTCCAAGGAATTAATTTCTAGTACCTTTGACCTACTGCTTTGACGATATAGATCCACTCTGATTAAAACGATGGATATGATCAGTGTTAGGTTTTTATTAGAGGTAAAATTATATACCGACATTGTTTTGGTTCATTTGTTACCCTACAAAGCTCTGATAGTTTCTTGCACTGCAAGACTCTACCACCATTGTAATTGTTTCAATATGTGAGGGTTTTATGGTAAGTATTTCCCACCAGTGGTGGAATTATTGAGTTATATGGATCATTCATGACCAGTTCAATTTCAAATCTTCCTTCCAAAGGTAACTATGCAATAATTTTTAACAATTTATTATTTCCAAACCTATTATTTAATATATATCTATCAAATTTTTTGTGCTCATCTTGGGATGTAATTTTGTTATGAAACCAACTCACAAAATAGAAGAAAAGAGAGATCAGCGACCTAGAAATCAGCCACTTAGAGGGGGAAACCTCCTTTACATTACATAAATGAAAAATTCTTATATGATACAAATGAAAAAAACTCCTTTCTATATATAGGAGTCCATGGGGTCACAATATAATCCTAGCCAGCCTAACAATAATAATATAAGGGCACAACAATAATAATAGTGGGCTATTATGGGGCACAATAATAACAATATGGGGACTCAGAAGGGCACAAAAATAATAATAGTGGGCTATTATGGGGCACAATAATAATAATATGGGGACTACAGGGGTGCAAAAATAACAATAAGGGGGCTACACTGACAACAATAAGGGACTACACTAGTAATATAGGGCCCTAACATGCCCATCTCCTTCAAAAAAGTGTTGTCCTCAATGCTTGAGTGGTTTTGGATTCTTTTGTATAAAATTTTCATCATCCCGTGTGGAATCTTAAGTGGGTAAGTTCTTCCACTTGATGATATACTATGAAATTGATCAATTTTGTAGTTGTCGAGTTCTTGTTTCCATGACTGATTCAAGTTCCAATATGATTTTTCCTTCCTCGTCAAGTTCTTGCAATATTGTTTGAACCAGAATTTTGTCACCTATAACATTCTTTAAGCATGAAACATGGAAAACAGAGTGCACTCGAGAAGATGCAGGAAGCTCAAATTTATATGCCATAGTACCAATATTTTGCAACACCTTGTAAGGACCATAGTACTTTGGTGATAATTTATTATCCTTCTTATCTTGCTTGAGGGAAATTTGTTTGTATGGTTGTAGTCTTAAAAATACCTAGTCGCCTACATCAAAACTTCTCTCGCTGCGATGTTGATCTGCCTATTGTTTCATTCGATTATATGCCAAATTTAGGTTATCCTTTAAGAGTTGGAGAACTTGTTTTTGATGCTCGATGTGATCTTCCACTGCTTGAACCTTGGAATTTTCTCTTAAAGATGATGTGATGGATGGAAGATGATATCCATAAAGTGCCATAAATGGGGTCATTTTTGCTGCAGTGTGGAAGGAAGTCTTATACCACCATTCAGTGAGAGGTAACCAATTGACCCATTGTGTTTGTTTATCATATACAAAGCAACGAAGATATCCTTCCAAAAAATTTCTCACTATCTCAGTTTTCCCATTGGATTGAGGATGATAAGATGAGCTATGAGCTAGTTGAGTACCCAAACAAGAAAACAATTGTGTCCAAAAATTTCAAGTGAAAATGGGATCTCTATCGCTTACAATAATCTTTGGGTTTCCTTGTAACTTTTGAATTTTTTACATAAATGTAGTAGCAACTGTACTCGCTTTAAATGGATGAGATAATGCACAAAAATGTGCATGCTTGGTAAGTCTATCAACTATCGCCATGATGACACTCTTTCCTTCGAACTTAGGTAAACCTGTGATAAAATCCATTGAAACCTCCTCCCATCATTGACTTGGAATGGATAAAATTTGTACCAGAGCCGGGGTCTTAATTGTCTCAACTTTATTTTGCTGGCAAACCAAAAATTCTACCACAAAATTTTGAATATCAGATTTAAGGCCATCCCAAAAAAATTCTTTCTTCACCCTATGGTAATTTTTTGAAAATATTGAGTGTCCTCCTAAGGGAGAGGTGTGCAATTCCAAAAGAATCTATTTTTTTAATTAGGAATTCTTACAAAGATATAAGCGATCTTTGTACCATAAAGAACCATTTTTCCAACTAAATGTATCATATGTATTGGGATCTTGCTGCAAATTTTGAATGAGTGTCCATACTTCATCATCATTCTTTCATTCCACCCTTGCTTCACTTATCCAATCTGGTTGGATAATCAAAATGGCACAAAGAAATGCTTCCACATCCTCATCCTTTCTTGAGAGTGCATCTGCAACAACATTTAGCTTCCCTTTTTTGTATATGATTTCAAAGTCATAACCCAACATCTTTGTGACCCATTTTTGCTGCTCTTCTAAAGATAGCCTTTGTTCCTAAAATTATTTAAGACTATCATGATCAGTTTTTACCTTGAAGTGTCTTCCCATTAAGTAAGGTCACTATTTATTTATCGCATGTAGTATTGCCAACATTTCCTTCTCATAAATAGCTTTCTGTAAATAATTTCATTTGATTTAATGACTTTCAAAAGCAATGGGTCTTCCTTCTTGCATTAAAACAAAACTAATTCCATTTCCAAAGGCATCACATTCCATAATAAAGGTTTTTGTGAAGTTTGGCATAGCTAAGACCGATGCTTGGCACATTTCCTCCTTAAGATATTCAAAGGCCTTAGTTGCTTCAGGAGTCCATGAAAATGCATATTTCTTGAATAATGTTGTTATAGGTGCTGCTATTCTCCCATAATTCTTAAAAAAATTGTGATAATACTACTGTTAACCTGACAAATCCTGGCAACTGCTTTATAGTTGTGGGAACTTTCCATTCCTAAATGGATTTAATTTTGTTAGGATCTACCTTAACACCCTCGTTAGATACAATATGATAGATATATTCCACCTCTTGTACTCCAAAGAAACGTTTGGAGGTTTTTCCATATAATTTATTATCCTCCAATAGTTTGAGCACCCTATCAAGATGTTGAACATGATCCTTCCAAGACCTACTATAGATTAGTATATCATCAAAAAATACTAACACAAATTTTCTAAGGAAGGGTTTGAAAATGGAATTCAACAACCCTTGAAATGTAGAAGGCGCATTGGTAAGGCCAAAAGGCATGACCAAAAATTCATGATGACCCTCATGAGTTTGAAATGCTATTTTCGAAATGTCTTCAGCCTTCATTCTAATTTGATGATATCCTAAACAGAGATCCAACTTGGTGAAATAAATTGTTCCATGTAATTCATCCAGTAATTCATCAATCACAGGAATCATAAATTTATATTTAATAGTGAGCTTATTGATCTCCCTATAATCTCGACACATGCGCCATGATCCATCCTTCTTATGCACCAATACTACTAGAGTAGAGAAAGAACTTTGACTATGTTGAATTATACCAACCTCTAGCATTTCTGCATTAATACGTTCAATTTCGCTCTTTTGGACATAAGGATATATGTAGGGCCTGATGTTTTGAGGAACACTTCCTAGAACAAAATGAATAGCGTGATCATTATCATGAATAGGTGGGAGTCCTTTAGGAGTTTCAAATACCCTGAAATTATTGTCCAGGACATTTTGGAGATCTGGAGAAATTGATGGTTTTGATGTTGGAAATTCTAGTCAGAATAATTGTGCAATTGCAATTCGTTGTTCTTTCTTCAGAAGATTTGTCATGACATTAGAGCTTATTATATTTCCCAGCTTCCCTATGATACCTGGTAATTCAACTTTCTTTCATTCTGAAAAAAAATTCAAGAAAATTTCTTGAAAATTAAAAGCTACCGTCCCCAAAGATTTTAACCATTGTACTCCTCATACAACATCAGCACCACACATTGGAATGGAAATAATTGGACTATTCAATGCATATTCCCCCATGGTTAACTTGATATTATGCCACTTTCCAGAGAAATTTATAGTTCCTCCATTTTCCACAATCACTTGACACTCTGGCGCTATTTATAGGAAGCAATTCAATTCCTTGGCTACCTTACAATGAAAAAAATTATTGGTACTACCTGAATCAATAAGCACTATTACATTTTTATTCTTGATATGTCCTTATATCTTGAGAGTTTGAAGAGTGGTAATTCTCGCCAATGCATTACAGGATATGGTCAGATTCATTTCTTCTTCCTCTAGGGTTGGTTCCTAGTGTATATCCTCTTCTTTTAAAGTTTCTTGTTCATTTTCTTCCTCCTCTTCACAATCTATGTAAAATAATATCTTCTCAGCACACTTATGACCTTTAGTGTATTTTCTATCACAACTATAGCAAAGCCCGTTTGCTATTTTTTCTTCCAATTGTTGTGGTGTCAACCTTGTAGGTTGTGGAAGTCTAGTAGTAGCAACATTTCCATATTTATAGTTGTGAGTGGTAGGCATCCTTGTTGCCATAATTTTTCTTTCAATTTTTATTGCCAACCTAAATGCCTTCTCCAATGTATCAGGTTCCCAAATGCAAACCTTATGTTGGATGTTATCCTTTAGAGTCCCTATGAAGACATCAATCCTATGTTCCTTTGGAATATTATTTACCCTTATATTCAATTTTTGGAAGTCCTCAATGTGATCCATCATTGAACCCTTTTGTTTGAGATTTATCAATTGGCTAAAGAAGGTGTTTCTCTTTGTATCCTCATAATGTGTTATCATTTCCTCCTTAAAAATTAACCAAGTGACCAGTGGTTTACGAGAAAAAAGCCATCAATATCATACAAATTGATTTTATTCTAAATATAAAGTTGAAATGCGTACCTTTTGTGTGTTTTGCATATTATGGAGCTCAAAGTATTTCTCCATTTGTAGTATCCAAGTTATAGGATCCTTGCCATCAAACTTCCTCATATATATCTTTGGAATATGGTGGGTCTTAAATCAGACATTAGATTCTATGAAATCATGATTAACATTTCTTTTGTTCTCATCACGAGTTTCCTCTACTACCTTTTCACCATTAGGAAGTTTTTCTTCTAGAAACTTTCCCAAACCTTCCTTCAAACCTTCCATGTATTTCTTCAAATCTTCCATGTTGTCTTCTATAACATCGATCTTAGCTTCCCTTCCATCCATCTTAGATTCCATGTCATCCATCTTAGCTTCCATGCCATTATTCAAACCATCCATCTTAAATTCCATGCCTTTCTTCAAACCATCCATCTTAGCTTCCATTTAATTTTTTGTTACTCTTTGCGAGAGAAAAAATTGTTGCACTTCTTCCTCTTCATGGGTCATAGTAGAGTCTTATGAGGCCTTAATGGGTGTTGAATTATTTTTAGGGGGCATTTTAGAACCCAATACTAATATCTATGCTTCAATATGCCCTTGGAATCACTTCAAACTAATTTTTCAAACAAGACTTATGAAATGTTTTAAAAAAATACACACCTTTTTCTTGCTTTTGAGGAGCTCGATATTGAAATTTATGTATCTTTGTAATTGCAGATCCCCAATATTTTATATTCGGTTCTTTAGTATCCCTCTAAATCTTCTTTCCAATTCCACAGGTCTGACTTGAATTGGATTTTTCAAGAAATATTTATGCCAAATATCCCACAATGGCCTAATGATGGACTGGTTCAGTAGAGCGAACTTGTATGGTGTGCCACCTGTCAATGTTTCCTTATTCGTCTCTAAAATCACTACAAAGGAAACTGCATTCTGTTTAATTTCATCCACTTTTTACATAATTCCAATCTGATGCTTAGAGAGAGAGTTGTGACGATTTTCCCAAGGTCACCTCTTTGAGATGAAATTCGGGAGCCCGCAAAAACCATAACCTCCACATATCATATCTCCGAAAATATTGTGAACCAAGATCTGAAATTTTTCCACGAAGTTCCTCCGAATTTCGACACAAATGAGGTTTTTTTATCTTCTTAACCTTCGTAGAAAAAGAGCTATAGCGAAAATGCCACAATGACCTGTTTGAAGTAGTGAAACCCTAGAATCCAAAGCTCTGATACCAAATGTTATGAAACCACCTCACAAAATAGAACAAGAGAGATATCAATGACTTAGAAATCAACCACTTCGAGGGGGGAACCTCCTTTACATTACATAAATGAACAATTCTTAGATGATACAAATGACAAAACCTCCTTTCTATATATAAGGGTCCATGGGGTCACAATATAATCCTAGCCAACCTAACAATAATAATGTATGGGCACAAAAATAACAATAGTAGACTATTATGGGGCACAATAACAAAAATATATAGTTTTTTGGAGAGATGATCTAAGTGAAAGGAAGATCAAAGAGGAAGAGAATCAAAGAATAAGTTTGAATGTGTCTTGGTCTTGGAGTGGCTACAAGGTCAAGGGTCATGGTCTTGTAGTTCATCAATTGGAATATCTATAAGACTAATTGGTGCAATTTTTCCTCTCAAAGAGTGAGAGGTTTTGGCCCTGGCTCATAGCCTACATGTTGTGTCTCTTGTATATTTATGTCCATGCATTAGTTATTGTTTGCTGAAGAATAACACTAACAATATAAGAAGAAGAAGAAGATCCTAATATAAAGAAGTAAAATCATTCACAAACAATCACCAATGAAGAGAAATCACCCAATGCTAATGCCCTATATTTATCAACAACTTGAACTAGCCTCCCCATCCTCTGGCGGCTATCACACTAGTGCACATACTTCTTCGTGTCTTTGAAAAAAATGGGATAGTAATACCCAACTTGCAATACCTTATAGGAAGTGCACTTATTTGAAAAATGACCCTTGTAACGCTCATTGTGGCAGGATTTTAAAATATATAGTACTTCATCCTCATGAATATGCCTACTTATGATAATATTTATACATGTATAAAATAAATCACCATTAGTCCAAGAATAATAGGTGCTTCTATTTATAATTTTGTGCTTATCACAAGCAAGCAACTTTGATTGTAGTTTTATTGTAGCTAAGTAATTTGCAATGTCCACAAATCAAGGAAGGTTAGTAGAAACTACAAATAATTGTTCATATGGATAATCTATATTTACAAGAACATTTCTTTCTACATTTTGAAACCTAGAAAATATATCAACAACTAAATTATGTTTACTAGACTAATCTACAATTGTAACATTAAATTATTGCAATAAGAAAATCCTTCTTGTGATTTGAACGTTAGTTGCCATCTTGTTCATGAGGTACCAAATAGTTGCATGGTCTATGTGGATGAAAACCTCATGACCTAAAATATATTTCTTGAACTTTTTTATAGAATGTATGACCATGAGAAAATCCTTCTATGTCACAGTATAATTCAATTCGGGAAAGGTCAAATTTTAACTAGTGTCATAAATGGAATAGAAACACGAATCATCATTTTTACCAAGGACAACTCCCAAAGCCATGTTTGAGGAATTTGTGGAGCTGTGAAAAGGTAAAGCCCAATTTTGTCCTCTCAAAACAAGGGAAACTAATATTTTTTCTTTCAAAGTTTTAAATGCATGCTAACATTGGTCAGTCCATAAGAAAGTAGCATATTTAGAATTTTTTTTAAAAAAATCCATTACAATATTCATAAAACCTTCAATAAGGCGTTGGTGATACCTTGAAAAACCAAGGAAACTTCTTACTTCTTTTGGAATTGTAGGAACCAGTAACTGAGATAACAACTTGATCTTAGTGGGATCAACTTAGATACCTGCAGTAGAAACAACATTGATAAGCACTACTCCCATAGTTAGCATCATCCAACATTTTATATTACTCAAGGCAAGGCGCGTTTCTTGGAATCTAATTAATAAATTTTTAAGGTTTTCAAGAGATTCTTCAAAGGATTCCTCATAAATAGTAAAATTATCTATATAAAATCCCACACAATCATCAATCAGATCCATTAAAATTCCTAATACTTCTCTTTTAAAGGTGGCTCGGGAAGTACACAATCCAAAAGCTAAAGCCCAGTAAGCAAATGTTCCCTAGGGTCAAGGGAAATTGGTTTTCCCTTGATCCTCTGGAGCTATCTAAATCTTGTTATACCTATTAAACCCATCCAAGAATGAGAAATATTTATTTCTTGCTATGGTGTCTAGGACCTGATCTATAAATAGAAGTGGTAAATAATCCTTCATATTATATTTTTTCAACTAACGGAAGTCTTCACACACACACACCATTTTCCTGAATATTTGGAGACAAAAACTAAGGGCAAAACCCATTTTCTATTAGATATTGGGTGGATTAAATTTACATCCAGGAGCTTTTGTAACTCTTCCTTCACTACCTCCTTGAGTGTTGGATTCATACACCTCTACAGTTTCTGGATAGGGCGAGCATCATTTTGGGTATAAATGTGATGACAAAAAAACTATAATATCAATCTCCTTCATGTCCCAGTAATCTCGTGCAAATGCCTTTATCTGTTCCTATAGAACTTGTATAAGTTCTTTTCGTTCTTGATTAGTAAGTTCACAATTGATATTTAAAAAATCCCAAGAATTACTTCCACAAAAAGACAACATGGTTCTATCTCTTATGATGGACCTTTAGCAACATTACATAAGAAAGACAAAATTGTTAGATCATTTGCTTCCTATATATCACTCTTTAAAACATGTTCTAATGGAAGACCATCAAAACCATAGGAATATGAATTACATAAAAAATAATTAATTTGAATTTCTTTAAAACACTCCTAGAAATTATTTACCTAATTGATTGTACACATGTGCTAAACCACTTCTGTGCCACTTGTTGAATCATTAAAATAGGGGAATTCCTCCAATTCCGTGAGAGACTTTCTGCGAGGATACAAAGTATTTTTTTTACAAATCCTACAACAGAAATAAACATGCTACTCGACCTAAATCTTATGAATGTGTCCACTGTATCAAGCCACAACCTTAGGAGGATTATCGAATGCCCTTCAGTTGTTGATTTAGTTTGCATAACCATGAGGTCCACTCGATATTCCCACAAATCGAGGGAAACAATTACATCATCTAGGACTCCTTATGACTTAATTCCAGACTTATCTTCTAACTCGGGGATGGTTAGGGTAGGATAAATATCAGTTAATTTGAGTAGTTTCATGGTATGCATGGTCATAATGTTAATAACTACTCCAAGATCAATCAGAGTATTGGGAATACATACTCCATTTATATCCACTAAAACAATATGATTCCCAAGATAAATATATTTCTTTGCTAAATTCCTTCTAGTAATTACATCAACACATTCCCCAATAAGATGAATAGTTAGTGGATATTTCTATTTCCTCTCTAGTTTCTTAAACACAAGTCCCTCACCATTTTAGCATAGATGGGTATATTGCGGATAACTTGAAACAAGAGAATTTTAACACATTTTTTTCTTAATTCATTGATCACATCGTACTCAAGGGGGTTCACCTGTTCACGCTTGTTCAACATCTCAGGATAGGGAGGATTTAATGTCTCCTTTGGGGGATTATCATTTTTTTGAGGGGTTCTTGAACTAGTGGTCCCTTCTACAAATCTAGGGGCTTCTTCCTCTCCCTCTTCTTCTATAATAATGTGGTTGGAATTCAGCAACACCTTCCCTAACCATAAATGAATATATTTCACTTATACAAGAGTAATAACATATTTTGGGAAGGATTTCAACTCCAATTGCATAATATGTTGGGTTGCTTTATTATTCAGGTTAGTGAAATGTTGAATAGGCAGTTGGTTCGGTCTAGAATTTTGGGTGGAAGGCAACACTAGTTGGGAATTCAAAGGTTTTTTTTTAGTATATGTTGAAATTTGTTGGCTTTTCAAGAATGTTGAGATTGCGAAGGATACTGAGGTTGTGATGGATAAAGATACAAGGGTATGGATCCCTGGCTTAATCCTTGCCAAACTTGCTGCCAAGGTTGGTCATTAGAAGAAATTTTAGCCTAGAAGTGTCCATGAAAATTTCCATGTCATAATATGTAAACCAATAAAAATCCTTTAAATTTAAAAAGAGGCATATGTAAATATTTTGGAGGGAAAATAAAAAATTGCATTTTTGGCTTATCTCCTTATAGATTTACTCAAATTTCAAGTTTCGACACTTTTTGGATGCGGAATTAACTTCCACATCCATTGAATACCCATTATGCATACTTTTGAGAAGACCCACATTGATAAAAATTGAAGATACATTAAAAAAAATGTGTTGAACATGCTTTTTTAATGTACCATTTTTTATCAATGTGGGTCTTCTCAAAAGTATGCATAATGTGCACTTTTTGGATGTGTAATTTAATTCCACATCCAACGGGTGTATAAAATTGAAATTTGAGTAAACATATAAGGAGATAACCTAAAAATACCATTTAAAAAAATAGTTTTCTTCTTCTCTCTCCAAAATTCGTAAATTTTATTTTATTATTTTTCCTTAGGAGGAAAATTTTATGCAAAAATTTCCTCTAGTGTATGAAGTACTGTTGTGGAAAAAAATTCCATAGTGTGGTGACATTCCATGGTGTGTATTGTGAGTTGGAAAATTGAGAAAAAAATGTAGCAACAATATCAAGAGATGTGGCTTGAGGCCTAGGTTGCCATGACTTTTTGGTTGTTAATGGATAGAATGGCTATGTTGTTGTCTCATCCCTATGATACACTACTTTAAGTCTAGGTAAGTAGGGGAAACTATCTGCAGTGTCATCTTCTACATAGATGGCACAAACAACGATGTTATCTAGAGTTCACTATTTCCTAGGGTTTTTCTTCTGACATCTAGGGTGGAAAATAGAAAGGATTACATGATCTTCTTCCTTTTTTGTCTTAAAACTCAAAGTATCAAGATGTAAAATAAGGGTACTTAATATATATATTTTAAAATCCTCCAATAGATTCCCTAGTTTTATTCCAGTTACCCCATTATAGGTTGACTTATGATTTTTAGGGAGATCTTGAGAGCTCTTAGTTGCCCGCCCTTGATCACGAGAGTATCTCATGCAAACATCAACAATTTTGTTAAAAGTAAATATATAAATATCACCCATTCCCATCAAATAAAGCATATTCATTGACTCCTCTGTCACACCCTTCAAGAATATAATCTTCTTCATGTTAGGATCCAACTCATGTTTCCTATAACGTTGCAAGTTATATAGATATATCTCCAAATAATCCTCTAAACTTTTATCTTCCCTTTGTACAATCCTAAATATTTCCTCTTTTAGTTCTCAAGCTTTAAAATAATCCTGATACATTTTAAGAAAGTTCTGTCTCATGCCTTCCCAGATAGTGATGTATCTTATGGTAGTCCCATGAACCATAACAAAAGTGGATTCTTTAAGAGTAGTTGGAAATAACTTCAACTTGTTTGCGTTAGTTAAATAATTTGTTCTATGACATAAAACATCAAATTTGAATAGAAAAGTGTCAATATCCTCACTCACTATTCCTTGAAATTGTGAAATAATTATGGGAAAAATGTTCTTCATATGCACGTTGGAAGTTGGATCGACAATCGAAAAAATGAAGGTTGTTTCTTCCTCATGCCTTGGATGATTTGTCTCACTTTCACCTTTAGTCATTCTGTCTCCTCTAAGCAATATATACTCAGATTTCAGGGGAAGGAGTCCAATAGTTGAATTTTTTTGAAGGAATGACTCAACTCCTTCTCCCAATATTGTTTCAATTTTAGGACCAAGGGAATATATGGTAGCATGAATCACTCTCCCAGCTACTGATGATACATCAGAATTCTCCAGTGCTCCACCTTTTCCTTTCTCATCCACACTATTATATACCAATTTAGTATTGGGGGATATTTCTATTTTTAATCCAATAATTGGAGTATTAAAATTTATCTTTCCCATACCCCTTTTACCTTTACCATTTTTCATACAGTATTAACATCATCTAGATTTAGTGAAGTAGGCTAACTCACCAAAGCGGATGTACAGTTTCTTACATCTAGTCTTATAGTTCCTACCACTATATGTTCTATGATGCTCATATGTTGTATTCCAAGAGATATAATCACATATCAAACTAATAAAAATATAATTCCTTGGCTCCTCCCTACCGACGACACAAAAAATGACAAAAATTTAATTACTTAAATTGTTGTACATTAAATTGTCAACTAGGGGAACATAGAGTAGTGAGGCACCTACAAAATACATGTAGCAATAGATCTAATTAGATAACTATGAATCAAAGGTAACATCATTCTCTCATTATTCTATTGTAACAAAAACATAAACTCGTTCCTCACATGTCACATGAAAATATTAAATATTTAAATACAAAAAATTATTCAATTCATGAACATTAAAGGAACATGTAATCAATTTGGTAACTGAAATAACTAATTCAGAAAATCACACAATGTTGGATATAAATCAATCCAAATAATTGAATAATCTTAGTTCGAGTCCTAGGATTACACTTTGTTGGATCTCTAAGTCACGATTCTTCCACACACAAGGGCCCTTTTCTTATTCAACAACTCAATTTAACTTGTAGCAGTAGAATCACACATAAATAATGCAATTCTTCATTCAATACAAAAGAGAATCCACCTATGAATTAAGCATATACATATCACTTTAAAATAAACTCATATTCATTCATATAACTACAATACTGCAAGTGCATCCCAGCTCAGGGAACCGTACCTGACTAGGAGCACTGCAGGTGAAAACAAATTTTACATTATAGTGTAAACCAACAAAAATGTTCCGATATTTATATTAAACCATCTAAAAAAAATCACAAAGTTACATAATGATACAGATGACCACAATAGAAAGTAAAAAATACAACTATGACTAACCTTGTTTAGTTAGTCACAAAATTATATATAGTGTGTAATAAATAAAGTTCATGCCAACATGGATTACAAACAATTGTAATAACATAGATAAAATTCCAAAATTACAAAAAAGGACACAACTCTAACAAAATCTACATATAAAATGATCTTCTTAAATAATAAGATTATATGGTACTTAAAATATTATATGAAGATCAAAATAGCTTTTAGCTAGACAGGTTGTTGACATAAATATCTAGGCTTATTTTGACTATTCTAATCATTCCTCCTTCTGGGAACTCTAGCGATGACTGCTTTTGGTAACTTGACCTTAAAGCACATGGTCACAACAATCTGTTAGTCAGTAGTCGTCCATCCTGTAGCTTGGCCAAATAAACTTCAATGTCCCAAAATAGTTACATAGCCTATTTCACTTAAAATATATATATTGTTTAGTAAAAGAATGCTTAATAATGATATATATCCACCTTAGTAATCGAAGATGTTTAAAAGCATAAAATTGATAAGAAAAGAAACAATGTGTAAGGGAATGTATGACGAAATGGAGTTAAATGGGTCTCAGAGGGTTTTTTGGAGGTACAATGAGCATTTTGAATTTGGGACACATCAATATAGATGGAGGGGGAGGGAGGGAATAAGAGGGAGATAGAGAGAGGGAAGGAGCGAAAGATGGATAGATATGGAGAGAGATAGAGTGTGTGTGTGTTTGGAGGGGTGAGATAGAGAGACAAATAAGGAGATATGGATGATATGTATGGCAGGGGGGGAGAGAGGGAAGAAGAAAGTGACACATAGATGCAAATATAGATATTTAATAGTATTATATAATATTAAACATTATTAATCATAGCGGAAGAGGAAGTAAGGATTTTACAAAAGGTAAAATAAGTTGGATTTAGAAAGTTATGAATATTTTTGTTTTTCACTAAAATAGAAGCATTGAATTCAATGTAGTTGTCAGTTTCTAATCCTATTTTATTCCTTCAACTAGATGCATTGATTTCAAGGTAGATGCTGATTTCTAATCTTATTTGATTGCTTGCACTATATGCATTGATTTCAATGTAGATTTTGATTGCTAATACTATTTTATTTCTTGCACTAGATGCATTAATTTCAATGGAGATGTTGATTTTTGATTTAATGTAACTAGATGTATGATGTACATTAATTTCAAAGTAATTATATTAACAGTTTGCATTGATTTCCATGTAAGCACAAAAAAAAATTATTAGCAATGTGCATTGATTTATGTGTTACAGTAGTTCAACCATAAATAAGATACTTGAATTTTCATATTAAATAAAATGTCACTTACCTGAAATGTTTGCTTCTTGAAATTATAAACTATTTGTAATTGAAAACATTCTATTATTTTCATTTTCCATCATTCAACATTGTTAGCCACTTTGCGTTCAAACGAGATAATAGAAAACAACTACCATTGAAACTTATTTGGGGTTTAACACTCCATAAGTCACAATGGTTGACTACGGCGAAAGTTACCATTAATATTGGAGAGAATGATAGGCACGGTATGACATTTACTATAATAGCTCGAGTTAAAGATTTGAATGGTCAACGATTTCAACCACCCTTTTCATTTGATCAATATGAATATGTGGAAAAACTAACAATTGTAACAATAAGAACAACATAATAAAATAGTTTGAGATTGATCACAATAAAGACTATTTGTAATTGACTACATTCTTATTATTCACATTTTCTATCATTCGACATTGTTAAATTGTCACTTCCCATTGAAAAAATTTAATACATAATTTATCATTGAAGTTATTAATAGTCTTTATCATCTCAACAAACTGAGGTAACTCAAAAAATTTAACATTAAAATGACAAAATTAATCGCAGGCATATTTAGCATATTTAAAATGATAAGATAATTAGATGTTCTACAAATTTCTCATGGCCACATACAACTAAAACTATAAATCCATCTTAACACGAGAACTATCAAGCACCAAGAAAGATCAAATTTCTTGAGATACAAACGTTTCTTCAAATTTTACATTAAAAAAAATATTACACCTCAAGAAATTTAATCTCCCAATACTTATTAAATCCAAAATTATAATATATCTTAAATACAAAATAAATTTAAACTTACAAAAAAACTAAAATACAAATAATACTAACCCCCTTATTTTACAATCCACTCCCCCTGTCACAAGTCTAGATAACATACTTCAAGTGATACCTTCTCTCTACCTTCCCTCTAAATAACAATATTAATAATAATGATCCTTGTTACCATAATATACTCCACCTGCTTCAACTGATACCTTCCCTCAAACAAACCCGGATAAGGACAATATTAAACTACTCTAGATTAAGACAATGGCCCTCTAACAAAAACCAATGACTAATAACATAGGTTTCAACTACTCTACCTAAAGCATAGTGAAAAAATATAATTAAAGATCGGAAAAATAAATAAATAACGTGTCAAATAAATAAAAAATGAAGAGAGAAAAACATGTCCCATGGTTGCATATTATTTTATTTTAAATTGGTTGCATATTGTTTTATTTTAAATTGTCAAATGGTCTTTAGGTTACTTTTCTTTCATTAGGCTTTTAATTTTAATTTTTTCAAACTATGGATTAACTTTTTTTTTTCAGCCATAAACTTTTGAATGATTGTGTATATCAAGTTCCGGTTTGAGATGTATGTGTGTAACTATTTTATATAAGATTTGAATGTCGTTTTGTTGTTTTTTAATTAAAAAAAATTGTTTTATTTTTAAAGATAATTTTGATATTTTTTAATTAATAAATTTATTTTATTTTTTAAAATGTTATGGGAAAATTTTAATGTTTTGGTTATGTTTAGTGTTCAATGTTTTCTATTATTATATAGCTTGTGAGAGTTTATTCTTATTTAAACTATGTTTATTTTTTTTCTTTACATTAATAAAATAGAGAATTTTGATATTTTAAATTGGAGTGGATCATTTTTTTATAGTATCTTAATTTTTTTTCCATCTTCTAATTTTTTATAGCACCACAATTTATCCTTAAATTTAGATGTAATAATATTTTTAATAATATCATTACTTTGTAGAATGATCTCCTTTTTTATTCCCCAATGACTTAGACAAGACTTGGTATCATTTTATCAACTCCACATGAGTTACAAGTGGTTTTGGCTAGAGTTTAATAATTTCGAAAAGTTTCTTATATTCCATGTTGTTTGTCTTGTTCTTCTACATTAGGTACCTAGTTATAACCATTCTTTCAATGGGGGAAAGTCTCACTTCTATGAGGAGGACAAGATAGATTGTATTGCCTTTAATTTTAGGATTATAAATTATAAAATATTTAGGATTTGCTCTATATTTCTCCACTATTCGTTGGGATTGTTGTAATTTCAAATTTCACAACCATATAACATAATAGGAGTGATGAGAATTTCAAAGAGGATTTTCTTCTTACCCCCAAAGCCAAAGTTCTATTGATTTGCAAATATTTTCAAAACCATAATAAGCTTTTCACCCTCCATTTATTCTTTTATGAATGTTAGAATTCCAGTTAAGCTTGTGTTGAAGCTACATCTCGAACTTTTTATATGAAGCCACCTCCTCCTAATTATTGTTGTCATATGAAGAATTAGTGCAGGAAATAATTTTGGATTTGAATATCATAACCTTTGTTTTCTTAGCATTAACAATCATACACATACTAGAACAAGAATCGCTGAGAATTTTTAGTTGCTTGTCAATATTATAGGAACTCCTCACCATAGAGAACAATAGTATCAACACAAAGAAGAACAACGATCAATATATCAACTAGAGACATGTCAACGCATCCCACTTCTTCTTAAAAAACCCTCTATATTGCCAATGTATATGCCAACAAGGCTAGGGGACAAGGGACACCTTTGATTACCTACTTTATTACATTTGATTTCTTCAAATTACTACTCATTGTTCCAAAAATTGCAATAGCATTCTCATACAACCTTATCACATTTGATTTCAACCAAAAAAGAACTTTTAGCTCTTCTAATTTATTATAAGGTTTAGTAATGGATATTACAGAAAATTCTTTTCTAGATTCAAAAAATCATCATGAGAGTTTGCTATTATTGAAGCACTCCTCCATAATGATCCCAAGCATAATAGCATGGCTCATAGTTCAATGATAGCTCCTAAATATACCCTAATCTTTTTTTATAATTTCATGGTTTTCTAGCCATAGCTTGCTCTTCTTTTCAAAATAATTACATATAACCTGATTAAAATAGGGATAAAAATAATGGTTCTAAGAAGGCTTGCTTTTATCCTTGCTTTAATAAATAGGGAAAATGGTACGTAGGGTTTATGGAAACCCTACTTGATTCTCAAATTAAAGAGATTTTGAATGTGAGGTATGAGAGTTGGCCCTCCAATTTTTAATATTCCTAGTTGGTAGATTTTTATGTACTTAGCTTTCCATTTTATCAGCCACTTTACCCAAAATTTAAGTCTTCTAAATAAAAAACTTCTTCCTCTATAAAATAGGTATGAATTTTTCCTAAGACATAAAGGGATTCATAAATTTTTTAAGCTAGGAATTCCAATCCTCGAAAGGAACCATATTGTTTTCTTTTTGTTTTATAAATTAAAATTTGTTCTATAATTTCTTAAACTATAGCATAGGGAAGTGCGGAAATTCCTTCTTTCTATTTATATAGTAGCATTTTCCATTCTAATTAGGACCTTGTATGTAAATATCTTGTTATAATTTAAGAACTATTTAGAAGTATCGTGAATGGATTTTCCAACAATCTTATACTCTTCATCATAACAAGGGTTGGCCATTCCATTCTCATTTTTACGCAACACCGCATTATTAATGGAAGTTGAGAGGGTTATTGTAAAATTATGATAGAGATATTCAATATTTCCCTTATTTAATAAAATATGTAATTCATTTTTATCCTCTAAAAAAAACCATCTTTATCTTTGTCAAGATGAAGTGATGTTGGTCATTATAATTCTCTTATTTATGGATTTTGTGTGTATCCAAATTTATAGTTAGGGTTAAAGGTCTATGATAGAGTTGCGTCGATGGCTTTAAGATGTTAAAATTTACTATTTGGTTGTATAGGGGGATATAATATATCACATAACTTATGAAACTATTGTCAAACCCATGAAGACAATTCATTCTATTGGATTTTGGCCATTTCATTAAGTTGTTGAAAATTATTGGAAAATATAACTATAGAAATTGTGGCATCTCTGTACAAACCAAATCATTGGTGTAGGTTTTAACCCTGTACAAAAATTACCTACAAACAAATTCTTATAATAGAAAAATAAACAATGGCGAGAACATAAAATATACACAAATATTTTCTCTTAGAACCCAAACAGGGAAAACGAAATTGATTTTTCATTATATTCCTTTTAATGTAAAATACACACACACACACACACAAACACATATATATATGCATGTTGAAGCATTCATAAACCCCAATCCATTAACCCTGGATTAGAACATAATCGCAGTTCCATTGGCGAGATCTAAAAAATACCATGGGAAAAACCCATCGTGCCCAAAAAAATGGATGAAAATCATGTGTAAAACCATGGGTAAGTATGCCCACCATATTTGCGTCCATTCCCCATCGTTGGTTCCACCTAAATATTATTGGGTTTGTGTGGAATTAGTAGTGCAAAGAATATAACACATGCCCAACAATCAGAATTTCTTTTGTAACTTCTAGCTAAAACGAGGTTCTGATCTAGCCAAAGAGGCTTAAGGTTGGTATCATCGCTTAATATTATAACTTAGTTTTTGTTCTAGCATTAAAATATATTTATAAGAGGCTATTTACTTATTTTATTTAATTGTTAATATCTTATTCTAAGAAATTATGAGGAGAATGTCTTATCTATATTTTATTTCTTATAAAGTGTAAAATTAATAGACATAAAATGACATATTTCTATATAAATATTCGTGGAAATTATGTTTAAAATATCTATCTACATGCACCGATTGAAAGGCGTTTCTTGTGAATACTAATATGAGGAAATAGTTTCTTTACACAACAAGATATGTGATCTATAAAGTACAACATGTATTACACTAGAATAGTTCATCACGACAAATCTATTGAAAATATCAAAATATTTAATGTGAATGTTAATTTCCTTTAGATCTCAAATTCTTTGATTATTGTTTTTTTTACTTAAATGTATCAAATAGATTAAATGTGAAAAATAGAGAAAACAAATACACAAACATGTGGTCCAAAAATAAAAATATGCATTTACCCTAGGATATCCTTATGGGTAAAAACCCAACTAGAAAATGAGTCAACTCTGCTCTCTTTTCTCTAGTATGGAAATATGCAACCGCAAAAAAAGAGATACTCTCTATGGAATTACCTAAGACATATGGTTTGTAAGGATGTTATAGAATATTATCTTGTTCTATTCTTCTCTCTAAATTCCCAATCCCAATCATTCTAATAAAATACTGAACAAATATAATGACATAGAATGGAATCCCTTATCCTTCTAGCAACCTGGTATTCAATATTTCTTGCTAGCCATCTAGGGGCAAAGTTTTGACCTCTTCAACCCTCAATTAGAGTTATAGTTTTGGAACTTATAGAATATTATTTAAATTCCACACATGGCTATGCCCATATTTGTGAGTAACGGGGGATGACATGAATTTATCTCATAACATGGTGGTCAACATGGTATGTCAACTTGCGAGAGGCATAACTTTTTCACATGAGCTCCAATAGATTCAATTCTTGACTATTGGAAAGGTATATGAATGTATATGAGTGTACATAAATGTCAAGCAGCCATTTCATAAGTATGGAAATATTTTACCTCATAAAATGTCATTTGAGGCCTCAAAATGGCTCTAGAAGGTTTCAAACCGCAATTTTCCAAATTGGCACCTACTATTAAATGACTCTGCAAGATCATTCTTCCAATTTTTCCACTCTGAAAGCATTGGGATAAATGAAAATTAATATATAGGTCCAATCCAAATCACTATGCTTCCATCCCTTTTTGAAGGAATTTCTTGTTCCATACCAACCACAATACAACACATTCTATGTTAGAAACCTTACATTATTCACACTCCCAAATTTCAACAAGTAATATGATATTTTTTATTTAACCATAATTGAAGGTTCTGATTAGAGGCTCAGTATTTTATCTCAAAAATGAAAGTTCTTAGAATTGAATGAAACTAGAACAAAGGTGACTGGACCATCACAAGGAATTCAACACAACTCGTTTTGTTGAAAACCAAGTTCAGATGAAGGAGTTATGGTTTGTTGATCGCCATTCAGAACAAGGAAATTTTTATAAAAAATTTGCAGAACAGGTACAGGCTAATGACATGGTAGCCCAATCAACATTCAGGGAATCTTCTTCAGTTTGTGTCCAATGGGATTGTGACAAGTGTCATTGTTGGATTCACCAGTTTAATTTGTGAAGGTGAAATTTGTCCAATGACCTTCTAAGGTTGAATTTTGGGTTCATGATATTTGTATGCTAGAATTTTTTTATTTTTATTTTTTAAGAATTGGATATATATATATATATATCGTATGGTTCTATGATCATATGTTATATTATATTATTATTATATATTAATATATAATATTAATTTAATATCTTAATCTCATTTCAAATTCCATATATTATATTATAAATCCATAGTTCGACATATTAAACATTGGCACATATTTCATTTATGTCCTAAGTCCGAATAGTGCAACCTTTGGTAATTTAATGATGGAGAGGACTTATTATGTGTCACATATTTTATATATATTGCAAGGTTTTGACGGTGAATATAAGCTATGGTCTAAACCATAGCCAAAGTATATTTCGGCGGAGGAAAACCTTCAAGGGTCTGAGGCATATGTGGAGGCATATATTAATGTTCAGGCCCGCATATCAAATGCGTTTTTCGAAGGTTTTTAAAATCTGTTCCAAAACAATATGTTGGCAATATGATGCTGAGTATTGTCCTTGATGGCAACCCACTTGATGAAGATGATGGAAACCTACTTGATGAAGTTGTCCCTGATGGAATATGTATTGTTGAACTCGTTAAATGATGTAAATATGATGTATATACAATGAGAACATAAGGTTTTGATGGAAGGAATATCAGTATGTGCTAGAACATGATGAAAAGAGTATGTCTCAAGGCATACACGAATTTGTCTAGACAAAGTAGCGTATGCACGCGGGAAATAACGTTCCAAGTCGCGTATGGGAAAAAGCGCTCTAAATATGTAAAACCAGGGGTAACCACCATGGTATTGACCCATTTTATTGAGTAATGATTTGTCTATGTGACCTCGCCCAGGAATACCATCGAAATTAATGTGGTTTTGGCTCATGGTATTAAAAAAAGGATAAACCTATATAAGGAAAAGAAAATCATTGTGCATGGTGTGCATGAGTCTGGGCTTTGATGAATACTTCACTCCGAAGTATATCTGTATGGGTGAACTCTGTTCCTAATTGATAGATCTGAATCTATTATGCTCCTATGAACATGATGAAGGCTCAAGATCTCTAGATCTAGAAATGGTGAATGTCAAGGATGATCTGAAAAGAAGTGAAGAAGACCTGGCGCAATCCTGTTGAAGAGATTGAAGAAATCTAGGTAAGTTTACAGATCTGGTCTGTACTGCAAAGTTTATCTTTTATAAATCTATACGCAGGTTCGTTTCATGAAAAGCGCGTGTATACGCGGGTATGTGGAAAGAAAAGCGCGTATGCGCAGTTAGGGTTTTCTTTGGAAAATGTACTGAAGTATACGCGGGTTCGTCTTCTGAAAAGCGCGTATATACGCGGGTCTGATTAAATAAAAGCACGTATGATTTCTGATCTAATGGTTGCTAAAGGTTGAATGTGTTTCTGCATATCTATTCTGAAGTCTGGGTTATATCTGATATTCTGGTTACAGTGGTTTCACTATTCTATTTGATGCTTTGGGCAAAGGTTGTTTATTGACAAGTAAAGGGTTGTGTTGGAGCTGTTTGAAAATTGATGAAACATGGTCTGCAGTGGATCTGAGGGTTGAAGCCTTCAGTATGAAAGTGGAAGCTTTCTGCCAGTAGAATTTATCAGGGGGTAGTAGCTCCCTTCCAGGAGAGGCTGGTAAACGAGTGCAGGGGGTTGTAGCTCTCTTCCAGGAGAGGCTGGTAAACAAGAGAAGGTTGTAGCCTTCTGCAGGTGGGTGCCTGCGTGCTGGTTTGAGTCTGCACCAGTACATGATTGTAAGAAGTTTTCTTAATAATAAATTTTGAAGGCCGAAACAACGGCAGCGGTGGTTTTCTCCCGAATTGGGTTTCCACCTAAAAATCCTGGTGTTCATGTGTGTTGCATATGCGTGATGATTATTTTGTTCTGTCTGCACCTGTTTATTGTTTCTAAAAATATCTGATGAATGAATAATGAAATGATCTGAGTTAAGATTCAAAACACATAATTAGATCTCTGGACATACGCGAGTTCTGTAAAGGATATCCGCATATATACGCTAGTTTCCTTCAGTAAAGTAGCGTATGGGTTTTTAGAAAGGAAAAAGAAAAATATTTATTATATGCACAATATATTGATTCACCCCCCCCTCTCAGTATATTTCCCAACAATTGGTATCGGAGCAGGTCCTTCTGAAAAAGCTTAGCCGCTAGAAGGAAGATCAAGCAAGATGAGCAATCATGAGGGAACAACATCTATCAAGCCCCCACTCTTCAACGGAAGCAATTTAATCTTCTGGAAAGTGAGGATGAGATCCTATCTTCAGTCTATGGGAGCTGATGTATGGGCCATTGTTGAACAAGGATATCAATATCCAGCCACTACACCAACAGATCCAGCTGAAAGGAAGAATTATGAATCAAACGCAAAAGTGGTCAATGCTATAACAAGAAGTCTAACTGAATCAGAATTTGTCAAAGTCATGCAGCTGAATACAGCAAAGGAAATATGGGACAAAATCATTCTAAGTTATGAAGGCGACGCAAAGTTAAAAAGTGCAAAACTCCAAACTCTCAGAATTGAATATGAAAATTTAAAGATGCATGGTGATGAGAGTATTGCTAGTTTCTTTCTACATATTGATGATGTTGTAAATCGTATGATAAATCTGGGTGAAACAATATCCGACACTACTTTGGTTGAGAAAATTTTACGATCGCTAACGGCAAAATTTGAATCAAAAGTTTCTGCCCTTGAAGAAAAACAGGATATTCAAAATCTTTCCGTGGTGCAACTTCATGGCATACTGACTGCATATGAAATGAGGAGAGGAGGACCATATGAAGTCAAAGAAGCTGTTTTTAAAGCTTCTACAAAAGGGAAAGAAGTTCAAAAACCGGAAGGATCAAGATATATCTCAGAAGAAGATGAGGCAAACTTTGTGAGAAGACTCCAACTAGGAACCGGAAGATTCAAAGGTAAGCTTCCTTTCAAATGTTTCAATTGTGGAAGAGTTGGTCATTATGCTGCAGAATGTCCTTATAAAGAAACATTTGCGAAAGAGAAAGAAGTAGCAAGAAGGAATAAGAACCGATTTAGATCTAAGAAAAGCTACTATACAAATGAAGACAGTGATGGGTTATCTGATAGTGAGGAAGAATGTGAACAAGATCTTAGACTTCTCATGGCATTTGAAAATAATTCTAGAGATGATAAGGATGCTTTTGTGGATGCTCTAGATGACAATGATTTTCTTGATCAAAACAATAAACTCAAAATATGCTTGGAAGAAAGTAAAATAATCATAAAGACTCTGAAAAGGCAGAATGAAGAAGCAAAGAAACATAATGAAAAATTAGAATGTGAAGTAGTAAGTCTAAGAAAAGAACTTGAGAAAGTAAAGACTCTGAATCTTAGATTTGCTAAAGGATCTGAAACCTTAGATGAGATTATCAAGGTTCAACGTTCTCCTCTTATTAAGACAGGTCTTGGATATACTGAAGAATCTTCTCAGGCTTCTGCACCAAGTTATCTAAAAGCAACTACAACTGGTTTACTTCATTCAGCCACTCAACAAGGGAATAAAGAATCTTTACAGGTAAAGCATGATTATCACAATAAAAGGGATATCTCTCAAAGAAGCAACAATCAACAGGTAAATTCAAATAGAAGATTTCATGATCGCAGAAATTTCTACTTCAATGGACAATGTTTCTCATGTCACAATTTTGGTCATAAAGTTGTTCAATGTGTTGCATATAAAACCATCATGACAAGAGAAGCAAGAAAGAAAAGGATGGATATTAAACCAAAGAATAACACCTATAACAACTTTTCTCCTCTTCAAAATGAAGTTGAATGTGCTTATTGCAATAACTTTGGCCATGAAGAATCTGAATGCAGGAGCAAAGTTCAGCTAAAAGAACATGTTCCTTCAAGCTCCAAAGTATGGAAAAAGAAGGAATTACAGGTTGAAAATTGTGGCATAGCGTTATTTGCAGAAGGTGAAGAAAATCAATGGTACATTGATAGTGGATGCTCAAGACACATGACAGGTGACAAAAACAAACTTCTTGCATATAGTGCTCTAGAAAAGGAAAATAAAGTTACATTTGGAAATGATAATCCTGTTGTAATTAAAGGAAAAGGGTCTGTGTTTCTAAAAGAAAAGGTGAAGGCTAATGATGTCATGTATGTGGATGGATTAAGGCATAACCTGTTAAGTGTAAGTCAAATGTGTGATCAAGGAACAGAATTTGTCTTTAGTTCAAAAGAATGTGTGGTTCGTGATCTTGATACAGGTAAAACTATTATAAAAGGGAAAAGAACTCCAAGCAACCTGTATATATTGAAGAACTGCAAAGATCAATGTTACTTGAGAAAATCTTCAGAAAATTGGCTATGGCATAGAAGGCTGGGGCATCTGAGCTTATCTCAAATCAACAAATCAAGTAGACTTCAAGCTGTTCGTGGTCTTCCCAATATTACTCTACCAGAGAGTATCATATGCAAATCTTGCCAATTCGGTAAGCAGACCAGAGTACAATTTAATGCCAAAGAAGGATCATCAAGTAAGCCTCTTGAACTCATTCATACTGACATATGTGGAACTATGAGGAAAAAGTCACCACGTGGGGAAGAATACTATATCTTATTTATTGATGATTTCTCTAGAATGTGTTGGATCGGGTTGATTAAACACAAAGATGAAGCATTTGAAAAATTTCAGATCTTCAAAGCATTGGTGGAAAATGAATTAGATCTAAAAATCAAGTGTCTTAGATCTGATCGAGGAGGAGAATATACATCAAATGAATTCTTTGAATTTTGTGAACAACATGGAATAAAAAGACAGTTCTCTGTAGCAGGCACTCCACAACAAAATGGCGTAGCAGAAAGAATGAATAGAAAAATTCAACAAATGGCTAGAGCTATGCTTGATGATTCTGGAACTCCTGACATGTTTTGGGGAGAAGCAGCACATACAGCAGCAAACATTCTCAAAAAGGCACATATTCGGGTAAATAGTGACAAAACTCCATATGAACTCTAGTATGGTAATTCTCCCTCTGTGAAGCATTTTAGAATTTTTGGAAGTAAATGCTTTATCAAAAATAATGATGAAAAGCTTGGCAAGTTTGAACCTAGATCAGATGAAGGGATACTTCTTGGTTACTCATCTACAAGCATAGCATACAAATGTTACAATAAAAGGCTTCAAAAGATTGTTGAATGTATTGATGTTATCATTGATGAGTCTCCTACAGCTCCTAAAGAAGAAAAACAAGCAACAGAAGAAGATGATGGTGATTTTTGTCCTTCTACATCAAATGGAAATGATATAGACAATGGATCCAATGAAGAACCTGAAGATGATTTATCTAAAAAGGCTCCATCCAGATATGTTCAAAAGAATCATCCTGAATCTCAAATTTTGGGAGACAAGGAATCAGGTGTACAAACAAGGAGGACTCTTGTGGGATCTTCTAGCTATCTGGCATTTCTATCCACAATTGAACCACACAATGTCAATCAAGCTTGCAAAGATGAATGTTGGATTCAAGCTATGAATGAAGAGCTTTATCAAATTGAAAAGAATCACACTTGGGAATTGGTGCCAAGACCACATGATAAAAATGTCATTGGAACTAAATGGATATTCAAGAACAAGTTAAATGAGAATGGGGATGTTATAAGAAACAAAGCTAGACTAGTTTGCAAGGGGTATACTCAACAAGAAGGTATAGACTTTGAAGAAACTTTTTCTCCTGTAGTTAGACTTGAAGCCATAAGAATGTTTCTTGCTTTTTCAAGTTTTCAACAAATCAAAGTTTATCAAATGGATGTTAAATCTGCATTTCTCAATGGTGATCTAGAAGAAGAAGTTTATATAGAACAACCAGAAGGATTCATTTTGGGAATGATGAAAATCTTGTTTGTAGACTTAAAAAGGCTCTATATGGTCTCAAACAAGCTCCAAGGGCATGGTATTATCGTCTTGACAAATATCTTCATCAACAAGGAATTTCAAAGGGGTCTGCTGATAGCAACTTATACACAAAGGTTGAAAATGATAAACTATTGATTGTGGTTGTATATGTTGATGACATCATTTTTGGGAGTAATGAAGAATCTATGAGTAAGAAATTTGCTTCTATCATGCAACAAGAATTTGAAATGTCCTTACTTGGAGAACTAACATTCTTTCTTGGGTTGCAAGTGCATCAAATTGCAGATGGAATTTTCTTATCACAAGAAAAATATCTTAAGCAACTTTTGAAGAAGTATGGCATGGAAGAATGCAAACCTGTAAGTACACCAATTATAACCGGATGTAACCTTAGTTCTCATGATGATTCTCCCGCGGTGAATCAACCAGAATATAGATCAATGATAGGAAGCCTACTTTATCTCACTGGGACTAGACCAGACATTATGCATGCAGTTGGGATGGTTGGACGATTCCAAGCTAATCCAAGAGAGTCTCACCTTCAGGCTGTCAAAACAATATTCAAATATCTACAAGGAACTCAAGACTTTGGACTATGGTATCCAAAGAATGCTGATCTTACTCTTCATGCTTACACGGATGCAGATTGGGCTGGAAATGTTGATGATCGGAGAAGCACTAGTGGTGGTGCATTCTATATGGGGCCCCGGTTGGTATCTTGGTTCAGCAAGAAGCAAAATTCTATTGCCTTATCTACAGCAGAAGCAGAATATGTGGTTGTCGCGTCTTGTTGCACTCAACTCCTTTGGATGATGCAAACCTTGCAAGATTTTCAAATCAAATGTACACCTCCTATTTCCATTATGTGTGATAATACAAGTGCCATCAGTATCTCAAAGAATCCTGTTATGCATTCAAAGACCAAGCACATTCCCATCAAGTATCACTTCTTACATGAACAAGTGCTTGAACAAAAGGTGAAATTGGAGTATGTTCCCTCCAAAGAACAAGTTGTTGATATATTTACCAAACCTCTGCCCAGGGAAGCGTTCGAATATCTCAGACAGAAGCTGGGAGTAGTCTCTGCTGGGAAGAAAATCAGAACTGCTTAAATTTAGAAGATCAAATTGAATACGCGGGTTTCCTGAAAGACAGTCGCGTATATACGCGAGTTTATCCACAGAAAGCCGCGTATGGTCAGTTGCTGACAATTTTTGGTTGGGGTCAGCATTTTACAGCACATCTGCAGCATTGTTTGATATCTCTGATGTTGTATGGTATCTCTGGTGAAGTTTTTATCTCTTATATTTCTGTCTCATTCTTTGATATTGGGTAAAGATGCCTTGATGATCTTCTGTTGAAAAGTGTTCAGGATGCACAAGCTAAGGGGGAGATGAAGGAGTAAACTGATGTCCAGATTCAAGGGGAGCAATAGCCTTGCTGAGTATTATGCAATGTTGGCTTATGATTCTGAAATATGATCTCTCTTGAGGTCTTTCTGATAGTGGTCATAAAAGGTCATATTTGTAATTTGATGAAAAAGGTCATGTTGAGACCTATGATGACAAATTGTAATATTCAGTCATGTAAGGACTTGTTCAAATTTGTAAACCCACTTGATTGGGTAGTTGAGTCAATATGTGTAAACCCTTTTTGGTTGGGTATTTGAGTCTCTTATGTAAATCCACTTGGTTGGATCTTTGATGTATGTATGAGTCCTTGGGGATAGGAAGGTCATAGAGTCATTTACTTCATTGAAAAATATGTTTGAACTCTCAGCATGAACTCAGGGGGAGCATGGTAACTTCAGTACATCTCAGATCTGTAGAGCGCTTCCTTCTACATGAGGAGAAAATCCTTATGTTGGTTTTGATACGCCTTTTGCCCTTGATGTCAAAGGGGGGGAGTGACATGGTGTCATTGTATTCTTAATGTATCTATCTGTTGTGGTGATCAAACACCATCATGGTTGCCATCAAGTCCAAAGGGGGAGATTGTTGGAAAAATGATGCTGAGTATTGTCCTTAATGGCAACCCACTTGATGAAGATGATGGCAACCTACTTGATGAAGTTGTCCCTGATGGAATATGTATTTATGAACTCGTTAAATGATGTAAATCTGATGTATATACAATGAGAACAGAAGTTAATGATGGAAGGAATGTCAATATGTGCTAGAACATGATGAAAAGAGTATGTCTCAAGGCATACGCGGATTTGTCTAGACAAAGTAGCGTATGCACACGGGAAATAACGTTCCAAGTCGCGTATGGGAAAAAGCGCTCTAAATATGTAAAACCCGGGGTAACCACCATGGTACTGACCCATTGTATTGAGAAATTATTTGTCTATATGACCCCACCTAGGAATACCATCGAAAGTAATGTGGTTTTGGCTCATGGTATTGAAAAAGGTTAAACCTATATAAGGAGAAGAAAATCATTGTGCATGGTGTGCATGAGTCTGAGCTTTGATGAATACTTTACTCTGAAGTATATCTGTATGGGTGAACTCTATTCCTAATTGATAGATCTGAATCTATGATGCTCCTATGAACATGATGAAGGCTCAAGATCTCTAGATCTAGAAATGGTGAATGTCAAGGATGATCTGAAAAGAAGTGAAGGAGACCTGGCGCAATCCTGTTGAAGAGATTGAAGAAATCTGGGTAAGTTTATAGATCTGGTCTGTACTGCAAAGTTTATCTTTTATAGATCTATACGCAGGTTCGTCTCATGAAAAGCGCGTGTATACGCGGGTCTGTGGAAAGAAAAGCGCGTATGAGCAGTTAGGATTTTGTTTGGAAAATGTACTAAAGTATACGCGGGTTCATCTTCTGGAAAGCGCGTATATACGTGGGTCTGATTAAATAAAAGCGCGTATGATTTCTAATCTAATGGTTGTTAAAGGTTGAATGTGTTTCTACATATCTATTCTGAAGTCTAGGTTATATCTGATATTCTGGTTACAGTGGTTTCACTGTTCTGTTTGATGCTTTGGGTAAAGGTTGTTTATTGACAAGTAAAGGGTTGTGTTGGAGCTGTTTGAAAATTGATGAAACGTGGTCTACAGTGGATCTGAGGGTTGAAGCCTTCAGTATGAAAGTGGAAGCTTTCTGCCAGTAGAAGTTATCAGGGGGGAGTAGCTCCCTTCCAGGAGAGGCCGGTAAACGAGTGCAGGGGGTTGTAGCTCTCTTCCAGGAGAGGCTGGTAAACGAGAGAAGGTTGTAGCCTTCTGCAGGTGGGTGCCTGCGTGCTGGTTTGAGTCTGCACCAGTACATGATTGTAAGAAGTTTTCTTAATAATAAATTTTTAAGGCTGAAACAACGGCAGCGGTGGTTTTCTCCCGAATTGGGTTTCCACCTAAAAATCCTGGTGTTCATGTGTGTTGCATATGCGTGATGATTATTCTGTTCTGTCTACACCTGTTTATTGTTTCTGAAAATATCTGATGAATGAATAATGCAATGATCTGATTTAAGATTCAAAACACATAATTAGATCTCTGGACATACGCGAGTTCTGTAAAGGATATCCGCGTATATACGCTAGTTTCCTTCAGTAAAGTAGCGTATGGGTTTTTAGAAAGGACAAAAAAAAAGATTGATTGTCTGCACAATATACTGATTCACCCCCCCTCTCAGTATATTTCCCAACACAATATATGAGGGTGAGGTTAGAGTTCGACCCCGTGACCTCCCCCGAAATCTTCTCACGCCTTTACCAATGGACCATGGACCCTATTCCTTGAAGACTTAAGTGAAAAATATTTATTTTAAGATTGATGCAGGTTCCAACAGTGGGAAGGAGGGGGCCAGCCCCCTCCCATATGACCTATCCACCAAACCATGCATGCGGAGTTGATATGAAAAATGGGCAGAGTTAATTAATCTGCAATTAACCCAATAAACCGCAATAAGTTTCTCATTAAACATGATTATATGTTATGGATAAGTGCACAGTTAAGTTATGCTTATTTTCAGTTAAGTGTGTTTAAAATTTAATTAATCCAGTTCCTAATTAGCGGCGTAATTAGTGGTGGTGCTAAATTCAGATATTCTGCCAAATTTGTTGGAGTTAGCTGGAGTCCTTCCAGATTTGGAGGAGAAATTGGGGGAAATTTTGTTTTTTCCATAACTGAGTCAATTTTTGACCAAATTGAGCTAAAAAAGAATCATTTTTGGCTAATTGTCATCCTATGAACACATTGGAATAGGTTACAGAGGTAGAGGAGCAAGTGTACAAAGGTTTTTGTTGCCTTGAGTAATTTTTAACCATAGGGCCACCAAGAGGGAAGGCTATGCCTAGAGCATCTAAAGGCCAAATTGAGTAAATAAATAGTCATTTCTGATATATTTCAACATTTTAAACTCATTGGAGTAGGTTCCAAGATAATTTGATGCATGTAAACATAAATTTGAGCAAAATTGAGCTAATACAGAGGCCCAAGCTATGAAGCTGGACCAAGGAGATGTAACCTAAGAGGGGTGAACTCCTTAATCAAAACTCTGTTTTAATGGATCAGCTGTGATGGTTTGCTGTTATTTATGTTGCTAATATTTAGCCATTTAAATTCATAATTTATGCTTTCAAATTCACTCATAAAATTCAGTTTAATTTATTGTTTTGACACACAATAGAAACAGGGAAACTTGTACATCAAGCATAAGATCAATAAATAAGTTTTATATCTTAAAATGAAATTAGCATAGAAAAACTAACATTCAAATTCAAATCAAGTTGGTATCAGAGCAAGGTTGAAAATCTTGGTTGAAATTCAAGGTTTTTTTCTTGATAATTGCTTGAAGATTTGTGCAAGTTTAATGGTTGCAAATTTGTGATGCTGACAAGGTTAAAGTTGCAGAAAGGTGAAGGAAATTGTTGGTTGAAAATCCTGAGATTAGGACCAGAAGAAGGAGAGTTGAAAGAGCATCATCTTCACCCAATATTCCACTCATATATGCACTTGAAGAAACTCAAGTTTTGTCTCAAGAAGATGAGATTGAAGAGGTGCAATTTGTACAAGAATCTGAGTTGATTAAAGAGCTACAAGCATCAGAAGTTGAGCTTGAATCCATAGCCATCATGTTAGGTGTTGGAGAGACTCAATGACATTCAGAAGAGGAATACGTTAAGAGATAATTCAAAGACATAAGGAGGATGGTTAATGTTATGTTTGATGTATTTACTACTGGGATGGTAGGATAAGATTCTAAGCCTCCATATGGAGAAGGAACTTCAGATGGTAAGAAGGATGAAGAGAATAGTTCAAAGGGTAGTGGAGGAAAGCCACCTCCATCTCCACCATCTTCATCATCTCCACCATCTTCATCATCCTCATCATCTCCCTCAGTATCATCTTCCACTTCCACCACAAAAACCACTCACACTCACTCAAAATCCACAAAAGGAAAAACCTGATTACTCAAATTGGACATTAATTTTGAACTTCCCATGTACAATGGTGAGGTAAATGCAGAGAGGCTTGACAATTGGATATTTCAATTGGAGGTGTATTGCAAATTTCAAAACCTTCATGAAGATAACATAAAGATCTAGTTGGCTTCATTAAGGCTAGATGGAGTAGCACTAGTTTGGTGGGAAGCAAAGACTCAAGAGGAAATGTGAATCCATGGTAAGATATCCATTTCTTTGGTTGAGTTTATTTCTTCCATTAAAATAAAATTTTATCTATTAGCATATTTGCAAAAATCCATTATGAGTTGGAAAACCTTTAAGCAACTCAAGGGTAAAACAGTTCAAGAATATACCCAGGAGTTTAGGAAAAGGGCTTTGTTGTTAGGAATAAACTTGAATTCCCAAGATACACTCTTGAAATACATTGGGGGTTTACATTCCTATTTGAAACATACTATTCTTATGTTTAACCCAAGAAATTTAGATGAAGTTTGTGTACAAGCCACACACTTAGAGGCAAGAGGGAAACAAAATATAGATGAGAAAAGTGAAAGTGAGGGTAAAGGAAAATGAAAGTTTTATGGAAGAGGAAAAAGAAATAGCTCTATAAAAGGAGAGAAGGAAAAACTCACATGCAAAAACTATTCAAAGACTGGCCATGATGAAGACCATTGTTGGAAACTTCATCCAGAATTGAAACCAACCAGACTGAAAGCCAAAGAGAAGGAAAAAAATTTGCTATAGTTGAACATGACTTAGGGTCAGATTCAGGAGATGAGACAAATATTACAGCCATGGGTTTGAAAGGTACACATATTACAAGCACTAGTTCTTCAAATTGTTCAAATGTTACTCATGATGGAGATACAAGAATAGAACTTTTCCATATTAGATTTGTCTCTAAACATACCAAGATTGATACACTTTTTGATAGTGGGTCACAAGCTAACTTTATTTCTGAAGACTTGGTTAAGAAACTAGGCCTTGAAACTATTAGACATCCAATACCATATCATTTGGGTTGGACATGCAAGAATGAAAACTTGCAGGTTACAAGGAAGTGCTTATTAAGATTCATCATCAACTCAAACTTTCTTGATGAATTTAATCTTGATGTTGTGTCGCTTGAGATATCAGGTATTGTATTGGGAAGTCCTTATATGTATGATAGGAAAGCAGTATTTCATCACCATGAGAATAAGTATCACTTGTTTAAGAATGGTATTGAGTACATAATTAGAGCGCATAAGAAGAAGACAAGTTTGTCTCTTATACATGCAATTGAAATGAAAAGGATAGTGAATGCAATTCAGAACTTGACATTATTGATGATTAAACAAAGAGATGTATTGAATCAAACTTTTCAAAAAGATGCTTATGCTTGTAATGAGTTGTTTCAAGATGTTAATAGGTTGCCTTTGAAAGAAGGTGAACAAGATGTAAAACATTTGCAGTAGTCAACATCAGTGTTGAGCAGTGATGGAAACAAGATGTCGGTGCAAGAGAGTGAAAAGGTCAAAGAGAATGTGACAAAGTAGCTTGGAAAAGAAGGCATGGGTTCCAAAAATGCTTATTTTTGGTTTCCAAAAGGTACATGGCAATGGCGAAGATGCTTGGTCAAGAGTCGACGCAAGTACAAAGCGAGATTAGCTAAAAATCACCATGGTGACAGTGTGCAAGGTGAGAAATTTTTTAAGTTTCCCTTGATTCTTGACCAAGGTAGGAACAATATGGTTTCTGCAAGAATAGATTGTTGTTCTGCAAATTCAGAAATATTGCAGCATGAAAATGTCAATGAAAGCAAGAAAATGGCACAAGAATCAAGGAAAAAGTTGACTTTTTGTGAAAAGCTCCAAATGATGAAATTGGGAAAATTTCAGTGGATAGAGACTGGAAGGGTGAGGGAACAGTACCCTCATCCACATGATCAGTAATCAGAGAGTTTTTGGGGTCCAAAAGGCTTCTAATGGGGACGAATGATCAAAGTCCCAGTATTTTAGCTCAAAAATGAAAGTTCTCATAATTGAATGAAACCAAAACAAAAGAGACCATCACATCGTAGGGAATCCAATGCAACTCATTTTGTTGAAGACCAAGTTCGGATGAAGGAGTTATGGTCTGCTAATCATCGTTCAAAACATGCAAAATTATATGAAAAATTTTCATAACAGGTTCAGGTTGATGACATGGCAGCCCAGTCAGCATTCAAGGAACCTTCTTCAATTTGTGTCCAATGGAACCGTGACAAGTGTCACTATTGGATTCGCCAGTTTGTTTTGTGAAGATGAAATTTTTGCAATGACCTCCTAAGGTTGAATTTTTGGTTCATGATATTTGTATGCTCAATTTTTTTATTTTTATTTTAAGGATTGGATTAATATTTATATTATATATATATATATATATGGTTCTATGATCATATGTTATATTATATTATTATTATAAATTAATTTAATATCTTAATGTCATTTCAAATTCCACATATTATATTATAACCTAAAGTCTGCATATTATAATAAACCCATATTTTGACATATTAAATGTTGGCACGTATTTCATTTATTTCCTAAGTCCAAATGGTGCAAACTATGGTAAGTTAATGGTGGAGCGGACTTATTATATGTCGCATATATATATATATATATATATATATATATATATATATATATATATATATATATATTGCAATGTTCGGATGGCGAATATAAGCTATGGTCTAAACCATAGCCTAAGTATATTTTAGTGGAGGCTGTTTAGTCAATTTAGTGTCCTAAATTGCTAACATAAATTATCGGCCAGGGCTAGTAAACTGATGAAGTGTGATGCACTATATGTGCCTAAGTATCCATTTTTCTTACTTCGTTGTTTTTAGTGTTTTATTGATGTTTTGGGGTTTTTATGTTTGATGCTTAGTGTGCTACTCTATGCTAAAAATATGAAGTTAGATCTATGTCAAAAGGGAGAAAATGAAATGTTAATAAATGAATTAAAATAGAATTTATTTTCAAGTTCTGTTCCTAACTAAAAAATGATGAAAACAGAGAGTCCTAATCCATGGATATTATAGCTTCTAAATGAAAATTCATGAAATGAAAAGTAACTCAAAACACTACAACTTAATCTGATTCATTTAGTTAGAGATTTGTTGGAAGAGCTTGTGAAAAAGATTAATGCTAATGCAATGAGGATCTCCTAAAACATAAAAGGAAATGTTGAAACAACTTACAACATTACAACTAAATCTCATTCATGAGTTAGAGGTTTATTGGAAGAGATTTTTGAAAGAGATTAATCATAATGTGATAAGGATCTTCTATGAAGAAAAACAATCAATAACTCAAAATATTACAACTTAGTCTCATTCGTGAATTAGAAGTTTATTGGAAAAGCTTTTGAAAGAGACTAATTGCAGTATAATGAGGATCTTCTTTTTAACTAAATAATAGAAACTGAAATTCTAATAACTCAGAATATTACAATTGAATCCCATTCATTTAATAGAGATGTATTGGAAGAGCTTGAGAAAGAGACTAACTGCAATATCATGAGGATCTTTTATCTAAGAAAATGACATGAAATATAATGCTAAAAGCTATGATTTCAGAAAGCAGTCTAAGTAAGGAAATATGAAAAAACAGAATTGAAAATGACTTATCTAAAAAACATGTAAAACCTCCTCGAATAGCAGGGGCCCTTTGCTACCAATTTGGTGAAATTCTTCAGCTCCTTAAAGTCGTAATCAAAACAGCATCAAAGAACTGAACTTCTTTATTGATAAACTCACAAATCTACATCCCATTACATCTTAAGTTTTTTTACAAAAAAATCTCTAATCCTTTCTCTTCTTCTCCTATTTTTCACTACTCTCGATAGGAAAAAGCTTCCCCTATTTATACAAAAATATGAGAAGTTATCTCATTAATGAGAGTCCGTGAATCTCTCCCTCTATCTCTAGAGTTACAATAAAAATAGGAAATGATAAGACACATGTATTTTTAGAGTTTCAATACAAATAAGAAATGAGACACATATCTTCTTAGAGTTTCAATACAAAAAGGAAATGAGACACATGTCCTCATGATCCCATGATCTTCTCCACTCAAATTCGAATTTGGTTTTGGGAGGCCACATAAAGGTTTTTTAGAAGCTTCCTTTTGACCTACACATGTCACAAAACTCATAACACATATATAGATATATGAAACTATGTTAATTTTCTAGTTTATAATCATAAATTCACTTTAAACACATAAAATAAATAACTTTGGAAGACAAGGATCCTAACCCATATATTTATGAAAATGGTTACTTGATGTAGGGTTTTAGGTCAGATAGTTATGAAATGAAAGCTAAATGGTAATGACATAATGGAAATATGTATGAATATGGAAAATAGTTTTGAGACTCAACAGAGGCGAATCTTTAAAGGTATGAGGCCTATATGGAGGCATATATTAATGTTCGGGCGCGCATATCAAATGAATTTTTCAAAGGTTTTTAAAATCCATTACAAAACAATATATGAGGGCGAGGTCGGGGTTCGACCCTGTGACCTCCCCCCAAACCTTCTCACACCTTCACCAATGGGCCATGGGCCCTGTTTCTCGAAGACTTAAGCGCATAATGTTTATTTGAAGATTGATGCAGGTTTCGATGGCGGGAAGGAGGGGGCCAGCCTCCTCCCATATAACCTGTCCACCAAACCATAGGCGCAAAGCTGATATGCAGAATGGGCGAAGTTAATTAATCCACAATTAACCCACTAAACTGCAATTAGTTTCTAATTAAATAGGATTATATGTTATGGATAATTGTGTAGTTAAGCTATTATTGTCTGTATTTAAGTGTGTTTAAACTTTAATTAATCCAGTTCCTAATTAGTGGCAATGCTAAATTCAGAGATTTTTCCAAAAATGAAAGTTTTTTGCTATAATTGAGTCAATTTTCGACCAGATTGAGCTCAGAAAGAGTCATTTTTGGATAATTGGCATGATATGAAAACATTTGAATAGTTTTTAGAGGCAGAGGAGTAAGTTTACATAGATTTTTGTTTCCTTGAAGAATTTTGAAGCGCAGGGCCACTGGGAGGGAGGGTCATGCTTATAGCATCTAAAGGCCAAATTGAGTAAATAAATAGTCATTTGTGATATATTTTGACATTTTAAACTCATTGGAGTAGGTTCCAAGAGAATTTTATGCATGTAAACAACAATTTGAGAAAAATTGAGCTAATACAAAGACCTAAGCTATGAATATGGACCAAAGAGATGTAACCCAGAAGGGGTGAAATCCTTCATCAAAACTCTATTTTAATGGATTAGTTGTGATGGTTTGTTTTTATTTATGTTGTTGTTGTTAAACAATTTAAATTAATGCTTTATGCTTTCAAATTCACTCATAAAATTCAGTGTAATTTCTTGTTTTAACACACATAAGCAACAAGGAAACCTATACATCAAGCATAAGATCAGTAAATAAGTTTTATATCTGAAAATGAAATTAGCACATCAAAACTAACATTCAAATTCAGATCAAGTTCTGTATTAATAAATGTTACAACAAATATCGTATAAAAAACACATAATTTTTTTATCTTGAACTTAAATTTATAGTTCAAAAAGAGACTATAACCAAATATATGAGTAAATGCCTAAACACCTTCTAGATATATTGTGATTTTATCATGTTGATAGGTGTAAATGATACAAAATATATATGGAAACATAAGAGCTTAAAAATTTGTAATTCATTAAATCTATAAAGGAAGAGTAGACGATGAATACATTTTCATCCCTTTCGATGATGATCAGGTCATTTTCTTCTTTTGAGGAAGGGTACCTTCTTCATTACTTAATGTACTACAACTTTGATTATTAATTGTCCATGGCATAGAATTACCAAGGGAACTAAGATATTAGCACCAATGTTCTTTGCTTCACTACATGAGAAGCCACCTAATAAAATTCTCCCACCTTAGCTTCAAGTGTAGATATATGTTTTTTTTGTTGCAATATGTACCAATGATAATTTTCCCCTGAGAGTTAGATATAGTTCCTTGTTACACCAATATCTCTCGGATTGATTGATTTGCATTCTTATATTTTTCAAGAGTATTACTGTACCATTTTGAGAGGCCTTTGAGATCTCCTAAAGCTCCTTAAAGTTAATCAGGAAAAATATCCAAACCTAATAGAGCTAAGGCCAACACAAATAGAAGGGACTAAGGGACATTTAAAAAGCCCAAAATAGAAGTAGGCCAACTCCTAATAGAAAATACATGAATGGACTATCCTAGGAGCACGCCAACCCATCAACTAAAAATGTTAACCTAGAATAGGGAGGGGAAGAGAGAACAAACTAAATTTATAAGATATGAAAACCATACAATGTATACCAAAAAATACCCTAAACCTGGCTCTCCAAGAGAATAAAAATGAACCAGACTTACAACCCAAGTGAAAGACTCTCAAATTGAGGCCTAATTAGAGGATAAACATGGTAGGAAGTCAAGAATAAATACCAAAGCCGTTGCATGAACAACAAATTCTCCAAGCCCATCTTTTGCATGAAAATTTGTTTTCTACAACCATAAATTCTAGATGAATTTTTCTTTGAATGCATCCAAAATAGAACTAAACTTGCCAAGAAGTTGAGATTGAGGACCAAGGATCATCGATAGAAAATTAGATCTAACAACACCCAAACTAGCTAGGAACCTTGACACCCACTTCCATGAGAATTTAGGCTCTACACCATAAAAATCCCATAAAAATTCAACTGAATAACCTTTAGTGATTTAAATTTTTGTACCATGAAGAGGTCTTCACATGAGTGGGAGCAAGTAGTCTCATTGAGCCCTCCCTCACTCTAAATAAACCATGTTTTGTGAGCTTGACTACTTGGCCACTTTATTTCATGATGAGTGGCATTGCATTCAAAAGTTAAGCTATTGGTTGATAATATTCATTGTTGTTGAGTGTTATGGTACCTTCATTTTTCAAGTTAGCTAACTTCACGTAACAATCTACTCTTTGTGATTTTCCCCTAGAGCATGGAAAAAATGTACTTTTAAAAATGAAAATTAGGCTTGTATAATATTTTCGATCACATATGCAAGTTTGGTGTCGTCGAGGTTAGAATATAGGGATATGTGTCTAATGAAAATAAGGGAGTCCCCTATCACTAACAAATCCTAAACATTCAAATTTTCATTGGGATTCGGGCCTTACAAAATTTCATAGCCTTTGGCCAGTTTGTTGAAGATGACTCCAAGACTCCACAAATAGGTATAAAGATATTTTCCTCTAGGGTCAAGATAATCTTTCTTACACCTACCACCCTTGAACAAGAAATATAAGATTAATTTCACTAAAAAGGGCAACTTAACATGGGACCTTTGATCCGAATTCGTGTACTAGAGGGTTTCCTTTCTCCTCTGCAACAATACTTCCATCATTTTTCAAGCCCTTATGGAGCACCATGCGGATTCGTCGTCTGCACAGGAAGTCGAACCCGTGACCTCTTCATGTTGTCGTGAAACCATCTCCAAAATAGAAGAAAAGAGAGATCAACGCCTTAGAAATCAACCACTTCAAGGGGGAAACCTCCAATACAGTACATAAATAAACAATTCTTGGATGATACAAATGACCAAAACCTCCTTCTAGATATAGGAGTCCATGGGGCCACAATATAATCCTAGCTGACCTAACAATAATAATGTAGGGGCACAATAATAACAATATTGGGGTTACAGGGGTACGACAATAACAATAAGGGGGCTACACTAATAACAATAAGGGACTAAACTAGTAATATAGGGACATGAAATGACCCTCTCCTTCAAAAAAGTGTTGTCCTCAATGCTTGAATATCTATGGGTGCTTCTGTATAAAATTCTCATCCTCCCATGTAGAATCTTCAGTGGGTAAGTTCTTCCACTTGATGAGATACTATGAAATTGATCGATTTCGTAGTTTTCGAGTTCTTGTTTCCGTGACCGCTACAAGTTCCAATATGATTTTTCCTTCCTCATCAAGCTCTAGTAATATTGTTTGAACTGGAATATTTTCACCTATAACCTTCTTTAAGCATGAAACATGGAAAACTGGATGCACTTGCGAAGAAGCAAGAAGCTCCAATTTGTATGACATAGTACCAATCTTTTGCAACACCTTGTAAGGACCATAGTAATTTGGAGATAATTTATTATCCTTCTTAGCTTGCTTGAGGGACATTTGTTTGTATGGTTGTAGCCATAAAAATACCCAGTCTCCTACATCAAAACTTCTCTCGCTGCGATGTTGATCTGCCTGTTGTTTCATTCGATTTTGTGCCAAATTTAGGTTATCCTTTAAGAGTTGGAGAACTTCTTGTTGATGCTCTATGTGATCTTCCACTGCTTAAACCTTATAATTTTCTCTTAAATATGATGTGATGGATGATGGATTATATCCATAAAGTGCCATAAATGGAGTCATTTTTTCTACAGTGTGGAAGGAAGTGTTATACCACTATTTAACGAGAGGTAACCACTTGACCCATTATGTTTGTTTATCAGATACAAAACAACGACGATAACCTTCCAAAAATTTATTCTCTATCTCATTTTTACCATCGGATTGAGGATGATAAGATGAGCTATGAGCTAATTGAGTACCCAAACAAGAAAATAACTCCATCCAAAAATTTCTAGTAAAAATGGGATCTCTGTCGCACACAATAATCTTTAGGTTTCCATGTAGCTTTTGAATTGTGTCCATAAATGTAGTAGCCATTGTACTTGCTTTAAATGGATGAGATAATACACAAAATTGTGCATACATGGTAAGTATATTAACTACCACCATGATGACATTCTTTCCTTCGAACTTAGGTAAACCTATGATAAAATCCATTGAAATCTCTTCCCAATGTTGACTTGGAATGGATAAAGGTTGTAGAAGACCTGGGGTATTAATTGTCTCAACTTTATTTTGCTGGAAAACAAAACATTCTTCCACAAAATTTTGAATATCAGATTTAAGGCCATTCCAAAAATTTCTTTCTTCACCCTGTGGTAAGTTTTTAAAAATCTTGAGTGTCCTCATAAAGGAGAAGTGTGCAATTCCAAAATAATATTTTGTTTTAGTTGGTAATTCTTACAAATATATAAGTGATCTTTGTACCATAAGGAATCTTTTTTCCAACTAAATGTATCAGATGTACTAGGATCTTGCTGCAACTTTTGAATGAGTGTTCACATTTCTTCGTCCTTCTTCCATTCATCCCTTGCTTCGGTTATCCAATCTGGTTGGATTATAGAAATGGCACAAAGCAATGCTTCCACCTCTTCATTATTTCTTTAGAGTGCATCTGCAACAACATTTAGCTTCCCTTTTTTGTAGATTATTTCAAAGTCATAACCCAACATCTTTGTGACCCATTTTTGTTTCTCTCCTGAAGATAGTCTTTGTTCCAAAAAGTGTTTAAGACTATCATGATCATTTTTTACCTTGAAGTGTCTTCCCATTAGGTAAGGTCATAATTTCTTTAGTGCATGTAGTATTGCTAACATTTCCTTCTCATAAATCGCTTTCTGTAAATACTTTCCTTTGATTTGGAAAATTTCAAAAGCAATGGGTCTTTCTTATTGCATTAAAACAACACCAATTTCATTTCATGAGGCATCACATTCCATAATAAAGGTTTTTGTGAAGTCTGGCATAGTTAATACCAGTGCTAGGCACATTTCCTCTTTAAGATGTTCAAATGCCTTAGTTGCTTGAGGAGTCCATGAAAATGCATCTTTCTTCAATAATGTTGTTAGAGGTGCTGCTATTCTCCCATAATTCTTAACAAACTTGCGATAATACCCTGTTAACCAGAGAAATCCTCGCAACTGCTTTATGGTCGTGGGGACTTTCCATTCCTTAATGGATTTAATTTTGTTAGGGTCTACTTTAACACCATTGTGAGATATAATATGACCCAGATATTCCACCTCTTGTACTCCAAAGAAACATTTGGATGTTTTTGCATATAATTGTTTCTCCTGCAATAGTTTGAGCACCCTTTCAACATGTTGAACATGATCCTTCCAAGACCTGCTGTAGATTAGTATATCATCAAAAAATACTAGCACAAATTTTCTAAGGAAGGGTTTGAAAATGGAATTCATCAACCCTTGAAATGTAGAAGGTGCATTGGTAAGGCCAAAAGGCATGACCAAAAACTCATAATGACCCTCATGAGTTCGAAATGTTGTTTTTGGAATACCTTTATTATTCATTCTAATTTGATGATATCCTGAACGAAGATCCAACTTGGTAAAATAAATTTCTCCATGTAATTCATCCAATAATTCATTAATCACAGGAATGGGAAATTTGTCTTTAATGGTGAGCTTATTGAGCTCCCTATAATCCAGACACATGCACCATGATCCATCATTCTTGTGCACCAATACTACTTGAGCAGAAAATAACTTTGACTAGGTTGAATTATACCAGCCTCTAACATTTCTACAATCATATGTTCAATTTCGCTCTTTTGGACATAAGGATATGTATAAGGCCTGATGTTTGGAGGAACACTTCCTGGAATCAAATGAATAGCATTATCATGATCATGAATAGGTGGGAGTCCTTTGGGAGTTTTAAACACCTTGGAATGATTGTCCAAGAATTTTTGGAGATTTGCAGAAATAGATGATTTTGATGTTGGAACTTCTAATGAGAATAATTGTATAATTACGCCTCTTTGTTCTTTCTTCATAAGTTTTTCCATGACATTAGATATTATTGTCTTTCCCGGATTCCCTACGATACCCTATAATTCAACTTCCTTTCCTTCTGAAAAAAAAAATTCAAGAAAAGTTCTTGAAAATTAAAAGCTACCATCCCCAAAGATTGTAACCATTGTACTCCTAGTACAACATCAACACCTCCCATTGGAATGGAAAGCATTGGGCTATTCAATACATGTTCCCCCATGGTTAGCTTGATATTATGGAATTTTCTAGAGCAATTTGTAGTTCCTCCATTTGCAACCATCACTTGACATTTTGGTGTTATGTATAGGAAACAATTCAATTCCTTGGCTACCTTACAATGAATAAAATTATGGGTACTACCCGAATCAATCAAGACTATTACCTTTTTCTTCTTAATATGTCCTTCTATCTTGAGAGTTTGAGGAGTGGTAATTGCTGCCAATGCATTACACGATATGGTTGGACTCATTTATTCCTCTTCTAGGGTTGGTTCCTAGTGTATATCCTCTTCTTTTGAAGATTCTTGTTCATTTTCTTCTTCTTCTTCTTCACAATCTATGTAAAATAATTTCTTCTCAACACACTTATGACATTTAGTGTATTTTCTATCACAACTGTAGCAAATCCCTTTTGCTATTTTTTCTTCCAATTGTTGTGGTGTCAACCTTGTAGGTTGTGGAAGTCTAAGAGTATCAACACTTCCATCTTTATATATGTGAGTGTTAGGCTTCCTTGTCGCCATAATTTTACATTCAATTTTCCTTGCCAACCTGAATGCCTTTTCCAATGAATCAGGTTCCCAAACACGAACTTCATGTTGGATGTTATCCTTTAAAGTCCCTATGAAGACATCAATCCTGTGTTCCTCTGGAATATTTGTTACCCTTATATTAAATTTTTGGAAGTCCTCAATGTGCTTCACCACTGAACCCTTTTGTTCGAGATTTATCAATTGGCTAAAGAAGGTGTTGCTTTTTGTATCCTCATAATGTGCTATCATTTCCTCCATAAAAATTGACCAAGTGACAATTTGTTTACGAGAGAAAAGCCATTGATACCATAAAAATGTATTTTGTTCTAAATGTAAAGTTGCAACGTGTACCTTTTGTGTGTTTTTCACATTATTGAGATCAAAATATTACTCCATCTGTAGTATCCATGTTACGGGATCCTTGCTATCAAACTTCCTCATATCCATCTTTGGAATATGGTGGTTCTTCCATCCAACATTAGAGTTTGTGACATCAAGATTAACATTTATTTTTTTCTCATCATGAGTTTCCTTTACTATATTTTCACCATTAGGAAACATTTATTGTATCAAATTTTCCAAACCTTTGATGTTTACTTTTAGATCATTCTTCATGTTTTCCATTTTTTCATTGATCTTAGCTTCCATTTCATCCATATTAAATTCCATGCCAACTTCCATGCTATCCATCTTAACTTCCAAACCATTAATATTAGATTCCATGCCTTTCTTTAAACCATCCATCTTATTTTCCATGTCTTTCTTCAAAACTTCCATTTCATTTTTTGTCACTTTTTGTGATAGGTGCACTTGCTCTTGTAATTTTGATATCTCATGTTGCATTTCTTCATTTTCATGAGTCATAATAGAGCCTTCTGAAGGCTTAATGGGTGTTGAATTCTTTTTAGGGGGAATTTTAGAAACCAATACTGAAATATATGCTCAATAGGCCCTCGGAATCACTTAAAATTGATTTTTTACACAAGACTTATGCAATTCGAGAAACAAAATACGCACCTTTTTCTTGCTTTTGAGGAGCTCGATATTGAAACTGAATTATCTCTGTGATTTCAGATCTTCAATATCTGAAATTTGGCCCTGATGTAGCCCTCTGAATCTTCTTTCGAATGCCACCAATCTGACCTTATTTGGATTCTTCAAGGCAAAGGTATGTCCAATCTCCCACAATAACCTAATTATGGACTGGTTCAGTAGAGAGAACTTGTATGAATTACCACGTGTCACTGTTTCCTCCTTCAGCTCTGAAATTGATAGAAAGGAAACTAAATTCCGTGTACTTGTGGCCACTATTTAAAAAATTCTAATCTGATGCTCAGAGAGAGAGTTTTGAAGATTGTCCCACGATCACCTCTTTGAGATAAAATTCAGAAGCCTGAAAAAGCCCTAACTTCCATAGATCCTACCTCCAAAACTAATGCGAATCAATCTCTGAAAAATCTCCAAGACATTCCTCGGGATTTCAGCTTCTCTCTATGGAAATTTCATCTTTTTAAACCTTGTAGAAACAAAGTTATATCTGAAATACCACAATGACCTACTTAAGTTAAATTCAGGAGCCTGTAAAAAGCCCCAACTTCCACAGATCATATCTCTGAAAATATTGCGAACCAAGCTCTGAAATTTTTCGACGACATGCCTCCGGAGTTCAACTTCACGCTCTAAAAATTTCAGCTTCTAAACCTTTGTAGAAAAAAAAATTATAGAGAAAATTCCATGATGACCTGTTTGGAGCAGCGAAACCCTAGAATCCAAAGCTCTGATACCAAATGTTGTGAAACCAGCTCCAAAATAGAAGAAAGGAGAGATCAACGCCTTATAAATCGGCCACTTCAAGGGGGAAACCTCCAATACATTACATAAATGAAAAATTCTTGGATGATACAAATGACCAAAACCTCCTTCTATATATAGGAGTCCATGGAGCCACAATATAATCCTAGCCAACCTAACAATAATAATGCAGGGACACAATAATAACAATATTGGGGTTACAGGGGTAAAATTATAACAATAAGGGGGCTACACTAATTATAACAATAAGGGACTAAACTAGTAATATAGGGACCTAACACATGCACAGGTTCTACAAATCAGTCTGCGCTAGAGAAACCCAACGATGCAGATGCCAAGACAGAGCAGTCTGGCGACAAGGGTATTGTTTAGAAAGTGCATGATTTAATGGATCAGATGACAAATTATTCATGCTCGGCTCTCAATCCTTGTCTTCTGCACGCCCTGGCTTCGATTCTTGAGCAGGGGGATGTAAGGGAAATCAACACGATGAACCCTAATCTTCTGGAATACGCCTCCCATGCCCTTGTCATCATTTTCAAGCCGCTTCTCGTCTATTCGGATCAGGGTGTCCAAAGGAAAAGCAGGCCCCCGACCTCACTCAAACACACCTCCCATGCCTCTGGTGCCACTGTCAAGCCACTGCTCGGCTTTGCGATCAGGGTGTCCAAAGGAAAAGCAGGTCCCTGACTTCACTCAGGCTCAAGGTTGATTACAACTGCATAGACGAACTTGTTAAGAAATCATGTGTTGGGTTCAATGCATGATCCATAATCATTGAAGTAGATATCGCTGTGGTTTCTACATGCACGCAGGTCTGCAATAGCCCATCAATCGTTGTGCACAAACCATCTGTTGTGCCGATTGATCACAAGAACCGTGGAAAAAACTTGATCTTACGATATGAATCCTCATGCAAAGAAAAGGGTGATCCCAATCCAGGCAGGGCTTGCACATGCGGCGGCGCAGCTCAACACACGTCCGTCGTCAAGCATCCATAGTGCTTTTCAAGGGAAGAGTTAGCAGGCTTAGGGACCAAATCTGGTGTCATGGCCCTCGACCTCATAGCTAGGGGACAGATCCAGATCTTCCAAAAAGTATTCAACTACAAATGTTGAAGCAACATCTCTGAAGAGATCGGTGCAAGCACTTGCACCACACTTCCTATTGCATCTGACTCACCTATGGAAAGCCATACAAAACTAGGCACTCGAAGTTCATGGGAGCTTCCATCTCATCATGGAACTAGCCGAGACATCAGTAAACATCCAACCATCTTTGGTGCACCCTACCTTTTCATCGATCCTTCGCTCCAAGGTGCACCCCCATGGTCCAAGGGCCAAGACAGTCCACTGTCCTTCCAGATACAAATTTCTCTGCTCAATGGAAAAACCTCGCTTTTCTGGGTTTGATCTACAAATCTGGTGCAGAGCCTTGTGCAAGACCTTAAACACAAGTTGGGGATCCCTTCTGTCCTACAAATATTTCTGTACAAGGGTAAGTGGCTCAAGAACTCTCTTTCTCTCTCTTTTACAATATAGAGAAAATTTCTTCTTTGGTTTTAATCCTACGACTGTGTGGAGGGCTTCTGGGTAGCCATCCTCTTCTCAAGAATTCTCTTACAAGGATTTAGTCCATGCACAGAACCCCAAGAAAGCTGCCCAGACCCCTAAGTCTCCCAAGCCATTATTAGTGGATAAAATGGAGGACATTCTAGTTATTGAAATCTCACATACATCACTTGACAACCTGTTGAAGCCTCGAAAATTGGGTCTTACAACAAGGGGGATACCCACCCGGTCCGGACCTTGGTTAGCAGCTCCTTTTCCGTTTGGTGTAGTGGGTCTGACTGGGGATAATGGGACCAGTCCCAATATGTGTGTGTGTGTTGAGAATAGATATTTCCTTTCTAAAAAGGTTCCTAAGTGAAATGCTTTTATTCTATTTCTAATCTAATTATATGCAAATTGTATTCTAATTTAAACAGAAATATCTAATTCTAAACTAAACCCGGGATGTAATTTTGTTTATGCGATCTAAAATGATTTCGAATAACAATCGATAATAAAGATCATTCAACTGCTATAAGAAAAGGATTCAATAAAGATAAACCACTTCATATAAAAAGTTAGATGAAACAGTTGTGAAAAACATATCGCATAATAAGTTATTCATACATTAAGCATAAATAAATAGCTATCACCGTAAAAAAGTGCCAAATGATAACTTAAGCATTCAAGCATCAATGTATAAACAACTGAACATAAATATTACTTTAACATAGAAGCAGAAATAGTTAAGAGATAAAAGTACCATTTATAACTGGTTCTACTCATGAGCTAGAAGCAATAATGACTTATCTCTTCTTAATCCAACATCTACTAAGAGTACAGAAATGCAACATCAGTAGTAGATATTAGACACAGATATCAATAAATCTTGTTCCATTCATTCATCAAAACCTCCTCTGAGGGTGCAGAAGTGCATGTTCTGAGGACAAGTTTTTGACAAATTTCAGGACCCTTCTCTAAATGCATGAGAAGGGTTTAAATACTACTAACTAAATCTAATTATAGTTTATTACAAAACTTTAGGATTCGGTTTAAATGACTGTCATTTTTCTAGGCAAAAATAAAGTAAAACTAACACTAAATCTAAAACTAAAATTAACAACTAACTACTTATGAATCTGATCTTTGAATTTGCAAACATCCAGCATTGATTTGAGAAGAGGAGGCTGGCCGACTTCAGATTTTAATTGTCCCGAAAAAACGGAATCGGCAAGTGTTGACGCGATCTTCTCAGCAGAATTACTGATGCAATTAAGAGCACTGCATTGACTGTGTGGTTTTACCAGACATGTCCAGTAAGAATCCCAATTTAACTTTGTCAATCCTTGAATTGATTTTGCCTTTTCTTCAGCTTTCTGTTTCCACTCTGTTTGCAATTGTTGTGCTTGTGGTAGGTATCCTGGAATAGTTTCTAAAATCAAATTAACTTTGTGCAAATTTTCATTTACACAATCAGTAATGTTGCTTGCTGCTGTAGCTGCTTCCTCTGCTGCTTTTTCTGCCTCTCTGATCTGTGCATCCCAATTATTGAAGAGCATTTCTTTATGACTGTCATTGATGATTGGTGCTCCTACTCTTTTTCCTTCCTCTGTCTTTTGCCATGCCAAATAATTAGTAACTCTTTCATTAGTTAAATCATAATCATGTCGTAATTCTATGACATGATTAGTGATTTTATCACTTTCTTGACAAAAAGAGTTCCATTGTGAGATTTTCTGGCATAATATATCTTGTTGTTGCAGTAGTTGATTATTCAAGGAAATGGACTCTGAGATAAACTCTGTAAGCTTGGGGTCATATTTATGCATCTCTTGCATAATCTGTATTTGTTTCTCTTTTTCAGCCAAGCTTTTCTGATATCCAATCTGCATTTGCTGAAACTCTTACTGTAACTTTTCAAGTTGTATATGTGCTTCACTGTTAGCATGGGCTTGTTGCAATTGTTGTTGCAAAACTTGTATTTGATATTCTTTTTCATTCAATAATAACCGTACCTCAGATTCTTTTTCGATGGTTGCGGAGGTGTAAGCTCTTGTAATCTGAGATAATTTAGTAAGATTTTCATTTGGATCCGTAGTAGGATCTTTCCATAAAACATCCAATTGTTCTGCATCAGTAGAGAGCACACTTTCTAATTTCCTCTTCTTCCTTTGCTTCCTTACTACTGCTTTATGTTGTGGGCTATAGAATATATCCAGAGGAGGAATTTCCTCTATTTTAAGTACAAGCTCAGAGGAAGGAGTAATGGGTATATGTTCTGTTTCTGTGACATTGCCACTTATTTTTGTAATCAAACCTTTTGCTGTCTGTACAGGAGTTTGTATGTTATGTCCTTCAACATTAATCAAATCATTAAATGTTTCCCATTATTTATCTAACTGAGTGCTGATGGATGGTTGTTGTACATTAAGAGGTGGAAGATTCAACAGTGGAGTGGTTGAAGTCTGTTGTTGTGAAAGTTGTTTTGATTAAGCTGTATCTTTCACTGAGCCTTCACTTTTATCATTATTAGATTTTTTAGAATGTTCAGAAGTTTCTTTGCCAGACTTTGACTTAGACCTTTCTGTATCTGAGCTGCCACTGAGACTGACACTAGGATTTGGTTCCCTTGCAGGTTTTAAGCGCAAATTATCCAAAGGAATAGTGGTCAATCTTCTTTATTTGTATACTTTAAACTCTTGAAATTCTTCTGGGGAGAACTATGTTTGAGCTAAATGCAAAATTTATTTAAATGAACATTTTTCTTGAAACATATCATCAAAAAGATCTTCTTCTCCAGAAAATACTCTTACTTTGACTGCAGTGGTGAAATCCTTGACAACACCATATAGATCAAATAGCCTTCTCGGAAACTTAAACAATTTTAAACATGTAATATTGTTTACTTCCTTAAACGCATGACCAACATCAAATAATGAAAATGCTCCGCAGGACACAGGAAATTGTGGCCAGATGGCTTTCTTTTTATCCTTTAATTCTTTTGTCAAACCTCCCTCTCCACAGGTTTGATATGCAATTTCCCGAGCTATGAGTTTATCCGGAACATACAAGGGTAAAACATGAGGAGAAGCAAAGCTTCCAAAAACCCTAACATAGGTAAACAATTCTTCTCCAAGCCATCTTGCGACAGGGAGTGTCTACTTCTGCTTCAGGGGAGAACCCTGGAGCATCTTTATTATACAACACTCTGTACAGAGGCAACATTATGCCATGGCAAATTTTGTAAAAATGAGGAATGAACTTTGATTCCCACAATTCTTTGTGATAAATGTGAATGGGTAGGGGATCTTGAATTGTCCATTGCCAACCCATTAAAGGGAACTTAGAAACAAAGCAGATTGAATCCATAACATAGGCAGATAGATAAAAAGGAGGATAAATCCTCTGAGAGACAGTCCGTTTAGACCGGTAATTGAAAATATCCGTGGCTAAGTTATCAGACAATATTTTAGCCCAGTCCATAATGGTAGCGTTAACAGCAGCATTCAATAAGGGAAGCCATTCAGGCAAAAACTTATTAATGTCAGGCTTTCCAAAAAGCCTACATAGCATAGCAGCAGCAAAACAATATGGAGAAGTAAGTGAACCAGTACTATACATACCGTGTTTATCTTTCTTCAGTGTTTCATCTCTTCTGGACCATTCCTTGGTGCATTCCGCCAAATTTGCATTTTCCTTGGCAAATTTCTCCATAAATTGTTTGTTGTAAGTTGCCTGAGGCTCCAGCAAATGATACATAAGCCTCAAATCTTCTGGAGTAAATGACCCGATGAGCTCTTGACCTTGAGTTTTGAACTGTCTGTCCGTAATATCAGTGCTATCCAACACCCATTTTACCATGTCTGTATATGGAAGAATTCTAGGTCTTACTGCTATCCGGTGCAAAAATGAACAAGCCAGCTCTGTAAGAGATGCTTCAGAAGAATTACTTGAGCTTGCAGTAGCCGCAACATCCATTACTCTTGGGTTTTCTTCTTCAAGCAAATTAAACATACCCTCCCAAGTGGTGATACCAGCGTCTTTGTTGCAAGCAATGTCTGCATACAAGGATGCCATCTCTTTACTTTCAGAACTTGGAGCTTTCTCTTTCTTCCCCATAATACTCTGAATATTGCTTTGTATAGTCTCCTATTCTTCGCGCCTGCGGTTTTACGAATTAATTGAGAATAATGATATGAGAAAGGTGACGTGATAGTTTTAAATGCTGAAGGCGTATGAAATATATTATTTTAACGTGAAATAGCCTTTCAATCAAAACAAAATACTTTTCATTAATAATTGACAATCCATTCATTAATTTGACATCAAAGCACATAATGGATATCGATTTATGGAAAGATTTTCTTCGTACAACGATTTTTAAGAATCTGCGATAATGCGATCTATGATTTACTTTGCAATATCGCAAAATAGAAATATCGCAAATCGCAACTTTCGTATCATCGCAATATCACAAATCACAACTTTCGCAAATCGCAATCTCATAACATCGTGAAATCGCAATATCGCAAAATATAACATATGAAAAATATTCGTTAATATATTTTCTGCGATATGCGATTTGCGATAAATATTTTAATGCATATTTTTTGGATCGCGCTATTGCAATTTAGAAGATTCTTCTTTGCAAAAGATATCTTTTACTTTTTTGCGATGGATGTGATATTTTCTTCAAAGAAAGGTTTTATTCTAATCTGTTATAAACTTAAGTTTATTTAAAGATTTTCCAAAGAATTTTCTTAAGTTAATGATAGTAAGTTTTATTGAAAATGAAAACAAACACCAATTAATTTTTTGGATTTTTAAACTAAGGGTCCCCACTTATTTAGTATTATTACTAATACTAAATAAGAAGGGGGGGTTGTTGCTGGCCACAACACAACCAGACTCAACTAATGGAAGAAAAGGGCATCATTTTCTTATTCAATGGATTATAACCTCTCTCAGCAGATCTCTATCAATGGATCCACTCCACTTGGACCAATAATAGTTGTTATCACTCTATAATTTAGAATATTGGCAAGACTAAACTACAAAGCACAACATAAAAACCATTTGAAGCCTAGGATCTAGCCCTCCTAGACTCAGAGAGGGATATCTCTTTAAGATTTAGCTTTGTTTTTATGATTTCTGATATTAGGCTAGTTATATTGATTGTGAAGGTTGCTTTTTCGATTGATAGTTTGGTTGGATTAGGGGATTTGTTTAAACTATTTCCATTGGGCTATGGAGTCATAACAGGTTGGGTATACACATCAAATCCCAGAGCGAATGCAAGGCTAGCTGATTGTGAATACTGGTGCTTATAACTGAGTGGAGTTATGGGATGAAGAAAGTGCTTTCAGTAATGACTTAAGAGTAACTAAGAATTCTTAAATCATACATCAGGTGAAAACATTGAAATTTTAAAGACAGTCAGAATTAAGGTAGTCTGAAACAACAAATCTCAATCTAACTTTCCTGCTTTACAAATAGAATTATAAATGAAATGCATGAAGAGATTAAAGTGGGAAAAAATTAAACACGAGTGAGGAAAAACATCACTAGGACACACAACACATGAATCTTGCATAATGCTCTCTTTATTGATGATTCAGCATAAAAATTATGAATTACTCGCAATGAAAAGTGTTTACAAAACCAGGGTCCAACCCTTGTTACATAATGAAAAATTATATTTAAACTATTTGCACTGGCTTTCTGTTTTCGAAAGGGCAATCAGTTTATTTTCCATAAGGGTCACTGAAAATGGGTCTGCACGTCTCATGTATGGATGCATGGGACTGTTTTTGGACAAATGTATGAAGTAGAAGTGGAAGTGTCCCTTCATTGTAATGGCCCTCTTATGGAGCCATTATCTGACGTCGTGGCGCTCTACTGTGCTGCCGGATCTAATACACTAGACGTGCCAGCATTGAAAATTCACTGAGCTACCAGCTTCATCACTGAAATGAGTTTTCATCCTTCCTGGAGCCTGCATAGATTTTCCCAACTCTCTGGAGTCAGGATCTTGGTCCTGTTCAGCTTCCTATAGACTTCATCGATCTCTGTGTACTTCACAAATTTTGGTTTCAGCTGAAAAATGTGCTTCACCTCATGATGTATGAAGACATCATCACTGATGACTCCATAAAATGCTTCCTTGGTCATGGTGTTCTTCAAATTTGCGAACTTCGCTCTGTCCTAGGAGATCTCTGTGAGATTATATACATAATCAATCCTGGGCATCAGTCTATTGTTGATGAAAAACAAGGAAGGCAATCCTCTTTTGTTCAGTGGTTCTATCCTGTTAAAAAACCTACTCACCCCAATCTCCAACTATTGCCATATTTCTTCTAGCTGTGTGACTACCAATCTCTTATTCAACACCATCTTAACTTCAAGAATAGAGGTTGTTCTTTCACCCACTTGCCAGTTGCTCCAACTATGTTTGAGCCTTATTTTTAGAATCCGATGATATTATTGTTAAGGGCCTGGGTTTATCTCCAAGTTCCTGCTTGTCTTCTCAATGGCAACTTTCCTACCTCCCAATTAGATTGCTTTGTTCAAAAATATTTGAAATGGGAGGGCCATATACTTCATTTACATCACTATATCCAACCATAAGGATTGCTCACCATTCCCATCATGTAGCCAATTTGAGGACCCCTGAAGAGAATTCCGCAAGCTCTCATTCACCTTTTAAGCACCGTTGTTCTCCGTGGCATGGGCAGAAATCTTCCCTTTGAGTTGCTCTAGTAGGCTATTGAGTTGATTTCGTAGCCTTTTGATCTTTGCTGACTGTAGAGACATATCCTCCATCACCTTGGCTAGCTACTCAGTACTCTCCCCCAGTGCTCTTGTGGATGTTGTAGCTGATGGGATCACTGTGAGAGGAACCGCTTGGAGGGGCATCATGGCCTTAGCTGCTTATTTTGTTGCTCCCTTCACAACATCCGTTATTGCTTTCTGTCTTTCTTGGATCATTTTACCCATTTCATCCTCCATTCTCCTGATCTGTCTGAATGTGTCATATATGTCTTCCTCCTCTTGTTCTGCAGTGGAAGTATATGTGGGGGTTTGCACATCCTGCTGGTGGAATGGGATAGTGGTAGAAGATGTGGAGAATATCTGGTGGCCACCTACTAAAGCTGAACTTGGTGAATTCCCCATTGTGATGGCAGTTTTCTGGTTCTCCTCCTCTCCTCGATCATGGCCCATGCTGATCTTGGTTCTCTTCCTATATTTTATTTTGAACTCCTTAGAGGAGGAGTCGATGTCCATGTCTTTTGGATCCTCCCTGGTCCTCTTACTTCCTATTTACTTTTCATGCTCCTTTCCTTTGTCATCTTGAACTCATGCTCCTTTCTTCCCTTGAGGAGTTAGTGCTTGGATTCTCAAAGTAGAGATGACTTTCTCTTCACTGAGGCTCCACAATTCTTCTTGGTTCATGTACTTCTCTATATCCAGTCTATGGGTATGGGTGTAGGGTGTGGACTTGTTTTCCACCCTCCTCTTAGAGATGATTTACAGTGGATCATAGGACCAGGTGAAACTGTGTGTGAATTTCATCTCTTTAAGTATTTTATCTTCCTCTCCTTCTACTGTTGTAGATGAATGGGCCGATTTAAGATTTGATCTTGAATTGTTACTTCTTCTTGGCCGAAACAAAATTCACCTCATCAACATCTATCATTTGTATGATATAATAAAGGGAAAATATCCTCATGGAGAGGTATTTGGGTAGTTTATAGGGGGGCCAATTAAATTCCATACTAGTGTAGTTTTGGTAGAGATACCAGTCTACTGTCGAGACCTTCTTTGTCAGCTGCATCACCTTCTTGATTTCCTCATTGACCCTGGGATCTATGGTGCTGCTGAGTGCACTGGTTGTTGGATGAACAAATAGGTCTACAAAGCTCTTGTATGAATAGTCTTCCTACTCCTTTCTCAATAAAGTTGTCCAAAAGATGACAGATTGGGATCGTGAGTCTTCACCTTGCTTTATCATGTTGAATTCAGCAATTCTAACTTGTTGGATTTGTTAGGGTGAACATGTGATGACCAACACAGAGGTATTGAATACCCCTTCCATGAAAATCAAGAATTGATCAGGATTGCATCACAAATAACCGAGCATAGTTGAACATAAAAATGGGCTGACTTGCGCAGAGAGGACACAAAGAAAACCACCATGGCCCCATCTATCCACTGATCATTATGATAACCTAATAAATAAGACAAGGTGGTGACAATGTGATGGTCCTTTCTGGGAAGGTGGATGATGAATATGGGGGATTTGAGGTAGGCATTGGTGCATTGGGGGCCATGAAAAGCTCCAAGGTTTTGGCTCTGCTGGAAAAATCTAATCCCTGGTATAGTCTTATAAGGGCCTCATACGAAAAAGGGACAGTGTTCTCAACAATGGGGGCCTGTAACATCTCTTGAATGGATGGGGCATTTACATGCAGCAAAATCTCTCCTGCAGAATTCACTATGGCTCTTTGCTTAATGTCATAGCAGGACTGACATTTCCTAATTAGCTCAGGGCAGCTATGTGTTCTAGGGAAGACGTACTGTGGGAGCTTGGTCTTCCACAATCTGATGCCATCTGCTTCGTCAAGGATCCTATCCTCGAGCCAGCAGTAGACATCAAACTTGTTGAGGTCTGAATCTGTCTCGTGGAGCTTGTAATTGTTTTCCACCAAGGGAATATGGTCCAGGTCTACATGGGGGTAGACCATGGGATTGAAAGGCTGATGATGATCTACCTTGGGAGGCATGATTTGCTTTTTCACTCCTTGTTTCACCTGCAATGGAGAATGGGCTGCAAGAGAAGGGGAATAGAGAAAGGAGAAATGGTATGAATTGATACTAAGGAAGGGGTAAGATCGAAGGGGATCGGGATCGGAAATGAATTACCTGAAATGATAACTATAACCAGGCTCAAAGAGCACCAATCGTTCCTTCTTTGATGTGCAATTTACCCTTCAGCCAAGGTGGTTGGTCGTGATCTCCTTTACAGTGGTCTAGAAGTGTCACAACGTGTAGAAATTCATAACAGCAATGTAAACTTCGGCGCCGCGGTGAATTCGAGCTTTAACAGGTGGTTGGAGGGTAACCGTTGAGTTGGCGAGGGTCTATTGGATAATGACCCGAACATTCATGGTGAAATGGGGCTATTGGTGGGAGGGGATGCGATGGGATGAAATGGAAATTAGATGGAGGACGTGGTGCAACAACATTGACAACGATCACCAGGTGGCAGCGGTTTGGAGGACGGTGAAAACAAATTTTCAGAGGGGGCTCAGGTGGTAAGCAGTAATAGAGAGGGGGCGTGCAAAATGGGGGGAGCGCGACACATGGAGGGGTAGGTGGTAATGGATACCACCCATTTTGGACCCTCCCCCCCTTGTTAACGTTGGGGGCCAAAATGAATGGAGGGTCGTGGATGGTGAGGTCAGGGGCGAAGATGGGTGGTAAGGTGAGAGATGTTTAGGGATGATGTGATGGGTTGATGGGACTGTGGGCTCAGGTCTGGGATGAGCGCCGAGGGGAAAACGTGACGTGGCAAGGAGATGGACCCACCAGCAGCCGCACATCGCACACTTGAAAGTTAGTTGTGCACAAAAGAGAGGTAAACCTCTGGGGAGTCACAAGTGTGAAGTGCAGAAATGGGAGGTGACGTGGCATGGATGGGCCCCACGGATCTGCAGATTTTCAATTCAAGGAATTTAGTTATTATCAGTAAGGGAAAACCTCAAATCTTGCGAAGTGCGAAGTGCAGGGAAATGGGAGGTGACGTGGAGGGAAGGTCGGGTCAAATCGCAGCCCGCAGACCGCAACTTTTACCATTCTCTATTAGTACTGTCCTTTTGAACTTGTAAAGTGTGATTTTGTGTGTGGCGGGGCTTGCACAGTGCTTTGGATGAAACAGACTTCCCCTGATAGGACTTTGAAGTCACCACCTCCTTTTTTTCCTTTTTTTTCTTCCTCTTTTGGACATCACTCCACCGAACTTGCTTATCTAACATTTTTTCATTCCTTTTCAGAGGGTGCATTTAGACTGCAAACGCCGAACATTTTCTTTTAGCATTCTAACCTAACCCCACTTATTTCTCCTATTGGTTCGGACATGTTGAACCAATCTCATTTTCTACCTATCTATTGATAATCCAAGATTAAATAGTTTGAAAATCTTTATTTTCTAACCCATCCACCGATAAGCCAAGATTAAAAATTTCGAAATCTTTATTTTCTAACCTATCAAAAGAAATTGAAAAATTGTCGTAACCATGATTAAACTGTATGACTGACACCCATCTAAAGAGTAGTGGCATTTGTGCTTGCAACACTTTCTGGCTTGTTTCTTTTAGTTATTCTTCTCTTTTCCTTTTTTTCTCTTTTCATTCTTTCTTTCTTTTTCACCCTCTTTCTTTCTCTTTTTTTTTTTTGAAATCATTTGAATTTTGAAAGGCCTTTCAATAACGAAAACCTTGCATGAAATATGAAGTATCCAGTCACCTTGAGATCCGATAATTTATAGGGTACTAACAACAACAATGTTTTCTTCTGCTCAAAGGGTTTCTTCATAGTTATGTTCGCTTTCAACAAGGATTATCAAAAAGCCTTAACAGAGGGACCCTGGTTTTGGGGAAAAGTAGGGCTATTCCTCACACCATGGTTTCGAGACTTCAAGCCTTCCATGAGCGTTATCACAAAGCTCCCTATCTGGGTCAGGCTTCCTAACTTACCTGCCCATCTTTGGAACTTCTCTGTCGTTCAAGGAATTGGAAACACCCTTGGACGCTTCTTGGAAATAGACACCTCCAGGGGGGAATCAGGCATATATACCTTTGGCAAAATTTGTGCTAAAATAGATATCAGCAAGGGCTTTCCTGATCAACCATTCTCAAAGTGGGAGGCTTCCATTAGACTCAGACCTTGTATTATGAGAACATTGCTTTCCGATTCCGTCACTATCATCAAACAAGGCACCTTCAGAACTCGTGCTCCTCTTTCCTTGCCCAAAAGAAGAAGAGCAACCAAAAATAAAAATCCAAAAGCTGGAAACCATGTGTATCGCCACCCATGGATGACATCGACTCCTCCAGCTCGGATGAGGAAGAGATCGAAGCAGATGAGGAAGAGGAAAAACAGGTGATAGGCATGACCATGACAGAACCTGGAGGGCCCAACGGTCCTTCGAGCGCTCAGAAGTGGTTTCATGAAACCTCCTCCTCAGACTCAGATAAGGAGACAACTCCTTCAGTCACCAACAATCTTCAAGTGGTTCTAGCACATCCACCCCAGGATGGTTGGGTAAGAGTTTCAAAAAATAAGGGAAAGAAATGTCACACTGAGGACTCTACCCACTCTGGGTAGACTCTTGTTTCTGTCTTTTAGCTCCCATGTTCATCTTCTGAGCTCTCTTTGCTTCTCTCTTGGCTAATTATGGGACCAAGGTTGACTGTTCATCATTTCCAGTTACCCGTATTTCTAGCCTCTCTTGTTTGTAATACATCTTGTACCATGAGCTTTTCTAATATAATTAGTCTAATTTACCAAAAACAAAAACATGGGACCTTTGCTCCATAGAACCACAACAGTTCCAATAGAGTACTTGCATTGGCTTCGATTCTTGAGCAGGGGGATGTAAGGGAAATCAACACGATGAACCCTAATCTTCTGGAATACGCCTCCCATGCCCTTGTCATCATTTTCAAGCCGCTTCTCGTCTATTCAGATCAGGGTGTCCAAAAAAAAAGCAGGCCCCCGACCTCACTCAAACACACCTCCCATGCCTCTGGTGCCACTGTCAAGCCACTGCTCGGCTTTGCGATCAGGGTGTCCAAAGGAAAAGCAGGTCCCTGACTTCACTCAGGCTCAAGGTTGATTACAACTGCATAGACGAACTTGTTAAGAAATCATGTGTTGGGTTCAATGCATGATCCATAATCATTGAAGTAGATATCACTGTGGTTTCTACATGCACGCAGGTCTGCAATAGCCCATCAATCGTTGTGCACAAACCATCTGTTGTGCCGATTGATCACAAGAACCGTGGAAAAAACTTGATCTTGCGATATGAATCCTCATGCAAAGAAAAGGGTGATCCCAATCCAGGCAGGGCTTGCACATGCGGCAGCGCAGCTCAACACACGTCCGTCGTCAAGCATCCATAGTGCTTTTCAAGGGAAGAGTTAGCAGGCTTAGGGACCAAATCTGGTGTCATGGCCCTCGACCTCATAGCTAGGGGACAGATCCAGATCTTCCAGAAAGTATTCAACTACAAATGTTGAAGCAACATCTCTGAAGAGATAGGTGCAAGCACTTGCACCACACTTCCTATTGCATCTGACTCACCTATGGAAAGCCATACAAAACTAGGCACTCGAAGTTCATGGGAGCTTCCATCTCATCATGGAACTAGCCGAGACATCAGTAAACATCCAACCATCTTTGGTGCACCCTACCTTTTCATCGATCCTTCGCTCCAAGGTGCACCCCCATGGTCCAAGGGTCAAGACAGTCCACTGTCCTTCCAGATACAAATTTCTCTGCTCAATGGAAAAACCTTGCTTTTCTGGGTTTGATCTATAAATCTGGTGCAGAGCCTTGTGCAAGACCTTAAACACAAGTTGGGGATCCCTTCTGTCCTACAAATATTTCTGTACAAGGGTAAGTGTCTCAAGAACTCTCTTTCTCTCTCTTTTACAATATAGAGAAAATTTCTTCTTTGGTTTTAATCCTACGACTGTGTGGAGGGCTTCTGGGTAGCCATCCTCTTCTCAAGAATTCTCTTACAAGGATTTAGTCCATGCACAGAACCCCAAGAAAGCTGCCCAGACCCCTAAGTCTCCCAAGCCATTATTAGTGGATAAAATGGAGGACATTCTAGTTATTGAAATCTCACATACATCACTTGACAACCTGTTGAAGCCTCGAAAATTGGGTCTTACAACAAGGGGGATACCCACCCGGTCCGGACCTTGGTTAGCAGCTCCTTTTCCGTTTGGTGTAGTGGGTCTGACTGGGGATAATGGGACCAGTCCCAATATGTGTGTGTGTGTTGAGAATAGATATTTCCTTTCTAAAAAGGTTCCTAAGTGAAATGCTTTTATTCTATTTCTAATCTAATTATATGCAAATTGTATTCTAATTTAAACAGAAATATCTAATTCTAAACTAAACCCGGGATGTAATTTTGTTTATGCGATCTAAAATGATTTCGAATAACAATCGATAATAAAGATCATTCAACTGCTATAAGAAAAGGATTCAATAAAGATAAACCACTTCATATAAAAAGTTAGATGAAACAGTTGTGAAAAACATATCGCATAATAAGTTATTCATACATTAAGCATAAATAAATAGCTATCACCGTACAAAAGTGCCAAATGATAACTTAAGCATTCAAACATCAATATATAAACAACTGAACATAAATATTACTTTAACATAGAAGCAGAAATAGTTAAGAGATAAAAGTACCATTTATAACTGGTTCTACTCATGAGCTAGAAGCAATAATGACTTATCTCTTCTTAATCCAACATCTACTAAGAGTACAGAAATGCAACATCAGTAGTAGATATTAGACACAGATATCAATAAATCTCGTTCCATTCATTCATCAAAACCTCCTTTGAGGGTGCAGAAGTGCATGTTCTGAGGACAAGTTTTTGGCAAATTGCAGGACCCTTCTCTAAATGCATGAGAAGGGTTTAAATACTACTAACTAAATCTAATTATAGTTTATTACAAAAATTTAGGATTCGTTTTAAATGACCGTCCTTTTTCTAGGCAAAAATAAAGTAAAACTAACACTAAATCTAAAACTAAAATTAACAACTAACTACTTATGAATCTGATCTTTGAATTTGCAAACATCCAGCATTGATTTGAGAAGAGGAGGCTGGCTAACTTCATATTTTAATTGTCCCGAAAAAACGGAATCGACAAGTGTTGGCACGATCTTCTCAGCAGAATTAATGATGCAATTAAGAGCATTGCATTGACTGTGTGGTTTTACCAGACATGTCCAGTAAGAATCCCAATTTAACTTTGTCAATCCTTGAATTGATTTTGCATTTTCTTCAGCTTTCTGTTTCCACTTTGTTTGCAATTGTTGTGCTTGTGGTAGGTATCCTGGAATAGTTTCTGAAATCAAATTAACTTTGTGCAAATTTTCATTTACACAATCAGTAATGTTGTTTGCTGCTGTAGCTGCTTCCTCTGCTACTTTTTCTGCCTCTCTGATCTGTGCATCCCAATTATTGAAGAGCATTTATTTATGATTGTCATTGATGATTGGTGCTCCTATCCTTTTTCCTTATTTTGTCTTTTGCCATGCCAAATAATTAGTAACTCTTTCATTAGTTAAATCATAATCATGTCGTAATTCTACGACATGATTAGTGATTTTATCACTTTCTTGACAAAAAGAGTTCCATTGTGAGATTTTCTGGCATAATATATCTTGTTGTTGCAGTAGTTGATTATTCAAGGAAATGGACTCTGAGATAAACTCTGTAAGCTTGGGGTCATATTTATGCATCTCTTGCATAATCTGTATTTGTTTCTCTTTTTCAACCAAGCTTTTCTGATATCCAATCTGCATTTGCTGAAACTCTTACTGTAACTTTTCAAGTTGTATCTGTGCTTCACTGTTAGCATGGGCTTGTTGCAATTGTTGTTGCAAAACTTGTATTTGATATTCTTTTTCATTCAATAATAACCGTACCTCAGATTCTTTTTCGATGGTTGCGGAGGTGTAAGCTCTTGTAATCTGAGATAATTTAGTAAGATTTTCAGTTGGATCCGTAGTAGGATCTTTCCATAAAACATCCAATTGTTCTGCATCAGTAGAGAGCACACTTTCTAATTTCCTCTTCTTCCTTTGCTTCCTTACTACTGCTTTATGTTGTGGGCTACAGAATATATCCAGAGGAGGAATTTCCTCTATTTTAAGTACAAGCTCAAAGGAGGGAGTAATAGGTATATGTTCTGTTTCTGTGACATTGCCACTTATTTCTGTAACCAAACCTTTTGCTGTCTGTACAGGAGTTTGTATGTTCTGTCCTTCAACATTAATCAAATCATTAAATGTTTCCCATTCTTTATCTAACTGAGTGTTGATGGATGGTTGATGTACATTAAGAGGTGGAAGATTCAACTATGGAGTGGTTGAAGTCTGTTGTTGTGAAAGCTCTTTTGATTCAGCTGTATCCTTCACTGAGCCTTCACTTTTATCATTATCAGATTTTTTAGAACGTTCAGAAGTTTCTTTGCCAGACTTTGACTTAGACCTTTATGTATCTGAGCTGCCACTGAGACTGACACTAGGATTTGGTTCCCTTGCGGGTTCCAAGCACAAATTATCCAAAGGAATAGTGGTCAATCTTCTTTCTCTGTATATTTTAAACTCTTGAAATTCTTCTGGGGAGAACCGTGTTTGAGCTAAATGCAAAATTTCTTTAAATGAACATTTTTCTTGAAACATATCATCAAAAAGATCTTCTTCTCCAGAAAATACTCTTACTTTGACTGTAGTGGTGAAATCCTTGACAACACCATATGGATCAAATAGCCTTCTCGGAAACTTAAACAATTTTAAACATGTAATATTATTTACTTCCTTAAACACATGACCAACATCAAATAATGAAAATGCTCCGCAGGACACAAGAAATTGTAGCCAGATGGCTTTCTTTTTATCCTTTAATTATTTTGTCAAACCTCCCTCTCCACAGGTTTGATATGCAATTTCTCGAGCTATGAGTTTATCCGGAACATACAAGGGCAAAACATGAGGAGAAGCAAAGCTTCCAAAAACCCTCACATAAGTAAACAATTATTCTTCAAACCATCTTGCGACAGGGAGAATTTCTACTTCTGCTTCAAGGGATAACATTGGAGCATCCTTATTATACAACACTCTATACAGTGGCAACATTATGCCATGGAAAATCTTGTAAAAATGAGGAATGAATTTTGATTCCCACAATTCTTTGTGATAAACATGAATGGGTAGGGGATCCTGAATTGTCCATTTCCAAGCCATTAAAGGGAACTTAGAAACAAAGTAGATTGAATCCACAACATAGGCAGATAGATAAAAAGGAAGATAAATCCTCTGAGAGACATTCCATTTAGACCGGTAATTGAAAATAGTCGTGGCTAAATTATCAGACAATATTTTAGCCTAGTCCACAATGGTAGCGTTAACAACAGCATTCAATAAGGGAAGCCATTCAGGAAAAAACATATTAATGTCAGGCTTTCCAAAAAGCCTACATAGCATAGTGGCAGCAAAACAATATGGAGAAGTGAGTGAGCTAGTACTGTACATATCATGTTTATCTTTTTTCAATGGTTCATCTCTTCTGGACCATTCCTTGGTGCATTCCGCCAAATTTGCATTTTCCTTGGCAAATTTCTCCATAAATTGTTTGTTGTAAGTTGCCTGAGGCTCCGGAAAATGATACATAAGCCTCAAATATTCTGGAGTGAATGACCCGATGAGCTCTTGACCTTGAGTTTTGAACTGTCTGTCCGTAATATCAGTGCTATCCAACACCCATTTTACCATGTCTGTATATGGAAGAATTCTAGGTCTTACTGCTATCCGGTGCAAAAATGAACAAGCCAGCTCTGTAAGAGATGCTTCAGAAGAATTACTTGAGCTTGCAGTAGCCGCAACATCCATTACTCTTGGGTTTTCTTCTTCAAGAAAATTAAACATACCCTCCCAAGTGGTGATACCAGCGTCTTTGTTGCAAGCAATGTCTGCATACAAGGATGCCATCTCTTTACTTTCAGAACTTGGAGCTTTCTCTTTCTTCCCCATAATACTCTGAATATTGCTTTGTATAGTCTCCTATTCTTCGCGCCTGCGGTTTTACAAATTAAGTGAGAATAATGATATGAGAAAGGTGACGTGATAGTTTTAAATGCTGAAGGCGTATGAAATATATTATTTTAACGTGAAATAGCCTTTCAATCAAAACAAAATTCTTTTCATTAATAATTGACAATCCATTCATTAATTTGACATCAAAGCACATAATGGATATCGATTTATGGAAAGATTTTCTTCGTACAACGATTTTTAAGAATCTGCGATAATGCGATCTATGATTTACTTTGCAATATCGCAAAATAGAAATATCTCAAATCGCAACTTTCGTATCATCGCAATATCACAAATCACAACTTTCGCAAATCGCAATCTCATAACATCGTGAAATCGCAATATCGCAAAATATAACATATGAAAAATATTCGTTAATATATTTTCTGCGATATGCGATTTGCGATAAATATTTTAATGCATATTTTTTGGATCGCGCTATTGCAATTTAGAAGATTCTTCTTTGCAAAAGATATCTTTTACTTTTTTGCGATGGATGTGATATTTTCTTCAAAGAAAGGTTTTATTCTAATCTGTTATAAACTTAAGTTTATTTAAAGATTTTCCAAAGAATTTTCTTAAGTTAATGATAGTAAGTTTTATTGAAAATGAAAACAAACACCAATTATTTTTTTGGACTTTTAAACTAAGGGTCCCCACTTATTTAGTATTATTACTAATACTAAATAAGAAGGGGGGGTTGTTGCTGGCCACAACACAACCAGACTCAACTAATGGAAGAAAAGGGCATCATTTTCCTATTCAATGGATTATAACCTCTCTCAGCAGATCTCTATCAATGGATCCACTCCACTTGGACCAATAATAGTTGTTATCACTCTATAATTTAGAATATTGGCAAGACTAAACTACAAAGCACAACATAAAAACCATTTGAAGCCTAGGATCTAGCCCTCCTAGACTCAGAGAGGGATATCTCTATTAGATTTAGATTTATTTAATTTTACTGGTATTAGGGTAGTTAAATTGATCGTAAGAGTTTTTTGTTTGATTGTTCTTGGTTGGATAGGAGGGGTCTTTCCTAAGAAATTTCCATTGGGCTATGGAGTTAAAATAGGTTGGGTATACACATCAAATCCCAGAGCGAATGCAAGGCTAGCTGATTGTGAATACTGGTGCTTATAGCTGAGTGGAGTTATGGGATGAAGAAAGTGCTTTCAGTAATGACTTAAGAGTAACTAAGAATTCTTAAATCATACATCAGGTGAAAACATTGAAATTTTAAAGACAGTCAGAATTAAGGTAGTCTGAAACAACAAATCTCAATCTAACTTTCCTGCTTTACAAATAGAATTATAAATGAAATGCATGAAGAGATTAAAGTGGGAAAAAATTAAACACGAGTGAGGAAAAACATCACTAGGACACACAACACATGAATCTTGCATAATGCTCTCTTTATTGATGATTCAGCATAAAAATTATGAATTACTTGCAATGAAAAGTGTTTACAAAACCAGGGTCCAACCCTTGTTACATAATGAAAAATTCTATTTAAACTATTTGCACTGGCTTTCTGTTTTCGAAAGGGCAATCAATTTATTTTCCATAAGGGTCACTGAAAATGGGTCTGCACGTCTCATGTATGGATGCATGGGACTGTTTTTGGACAAATGTATGAAGTAGAAGTGGAAGTGTCCCTTCATTGTAATGGCCCTCTTATGGAGCCATTATCTGACGTCGTGGCGCTCTACTGTGCTGCCGGATCTAATACACTAGACGTGCCAGCATTGAAAATTCACTGAGCTACCAGCTTCATCACTGAAATGAGTTTTCATCCTTCCTGGAGCCTGCATAGATTTTCCCAACTCTCTGGAGTCAGGATCTTGGTCCTGTTCAGCTTCCTATAGACTTCATCGATCTCTGTGTACTTCACAAATTTTGGTTTCAGCTGAAAAATGTGCTTCACCTCATGATGTATGAAGACATCATCACTGATGACTCCATAAAATGCTTCCTTGGTCATGGTGTTCTTCAAATTTGCGAACTTCGCTCTGTCCTAGGAGATCTCTGTGAGATTATATACATAATCAATCCTGGGCATCAGTCTATTGTTGATGAAAAACAAGGAAGGCAATCCTCTTTTGTTCAGTGGTTCTATCCTGTTAAAAAACCTACTCACCCCAATCTCCAACTATTGCCATATTTCTTCTAGCTGTGTGACTAGACTCTTCTTATTCAACACCATTTTAACTTCAAGAATAGAGGTTGTTCTTTCAGCCACTTCCAGTTGCTCCAACTCATGGTTGCTCTTGGAATTTAGGAATCTGATGATATTGTTGGCAGTCTGGGGCTTATCTCCAAGTTCCTCGTTAGTCTTCTCAATGGCAACCTTTACTACCCCAATTAGATTGCTTTGTTCAAAAAATATCTGAATGGAGGGCCATATATCATTTACAGACTCAATTATATCCAACCATATGATTTGTTTCACCATTCCCATCATGTAGCCAATTGAGGACCCCTGGAGAGAATTCTGCAAGCTCTCATTCACCTTTTTGTTAATCTGCAGCTCTGTGGCATGGGCAGAGTCTTTCCCTTTGAGTTGCTCTAGTAGGCTATTGAGTTGATTTCGTAGCCTTTTGATCTTTGCTGACTGTAGAGACATATCCTCCATCACCTTGGCTAGCTACTCAGTACTCTCCCCCAGTGCTCTTGTGGATGTTGTAGCTGATGGGATCACTGTGAGAGGAACCGCTTGGAGGGGCATCATGGCCTTAGCTGCTTATTTTGTTGCTCCCTTCACAACATCCGTTATTGCTTTCTGTCTTTCTTGGATCATTTTACCCATTTCATCCTCCATTCTCCTGATCTGTCTGAATGTGTCATATATGTCTTCCTCCTCTTGTTCTGCAGTGGAAGTATATGTGGGGGTTTGCACATCCTGCTGGTGGAATGGAATAGTGGTAGAAGATGTGGAGAATATCTGGTGGCCACCTACTAAAGCTGAACTTGGTGAATTCCCCATTGTGATGGCAGTTTTCTGGTTCTCCTCCTCTCCTCGATCATGGCCCATGCTGATCTTGGTTCTCTTCCTATATTTTATTTTGAACTCCTTAGAGGAGGAGTCGATGTCCATGTCTTTTGGATCCTACCTGGTCCTCTTACTTCCTATTTACTTTTCATGCTCCTTTCCTTTGTCATCTTGAACTCATGCTCCTTTCTTCCCTTGAGGAGTTAGTGCTTGGATTCTCAAAGTAGAGATGACTTTCTCTTCAGCCTCCTGGAGTGTGTCTACCACCCATTCTTCTTGGTTCATGTACTTCTCTATTTCCAGTCTGTGGGTGTCGGTGTATGGTGTGGAATTGTTTTTTTCCCTCTTCTTGGAGATGATCCCCATTAGATCATAGGACCAGGTGAAACTGTGTGTGAATTTAATCTCTTTCAATATTTTATCTACCTCCTCCCCTACTGCCCTGTTGTTGCAGATGAATGGGCCGATTTTGGATTTGATCCTGAGTTGTGACTTCTTCTTGGCTGAAACAAAATGCGCCTCATCAGCATCTATCATTTTCCTAATATACTCAAGGGAAAAGATCCTCATGGAGAGGTATTTGGGTAGTTTATAAGGGGCCAATTCATTTCCATAAACCCCGATCTCTGTATAGTTCTGGTAGAGGTACCAGTCTGTCGTCCTGACCTGCTCTGTCAACTGCATCACTTTCTTGATTTCCTCTCTAACCCTAGGCTTTGTGGTGCTGTTGAGTGCACTAATTGCTGGATGAAAAAATAGGTCTACAAAGCTCTTGTATGAATAGTCTTCTTGCTCCTTTCTCAATAAAGTTGTCCAAAAATGACAGATTGGGCTTGAGAGTCTTAACCTTGCTTAGTCATGTTGAATTCGAACTTGCTGGATTGAAAATAGGTGAACATGTACACCAACACAGAGGTGTATTTGAATACCCCTTCCGTTTGAAAATTCAAGAATTGATCGTGGATTGCATCAGCAAAGAACTGAGCATAGTTGAACATAACAATGGGCTTGACTTCTGCAGAGAGGATAGACAAGAAACCAATTATGGCCCCATCTATCCACTGATCATTATGATAACCTAATAAATAAGACAAGGTGGTGACAATGTGATGGTCCTTTCTGGGAAGGTGGATGATGAATATGGGGGATTTGAGGTAGGCATTGGTGCATTGGGGGCCATGAAAAGCTCCAAGGTTTTGGCTCTGCTGGAAAAATCTAATCCCTGGTATAGTCTTATAAGGGCCTCATACGAAAAAGGGACAGTGTTCTCAACAATGGGGGCCTGTAACATCTCTTGAATGGATGGGGCATTTACATGCAGCAAAATCTCTCCTGCAGAATTCACTATGGCTCTTTGCTTAATGTCATAGCAGGACTGACATTTCCTAATTAGCTCAGGGCAGCTATGTGTTCTAGGGAAGACGTACTGTGGGAGCTTGGTCTTCCACAATCTGATGCCATCTGCTTCGTCAAGGATCCTATCCTCGAGCCAGCAGTAGACATCAAACTTGTTGAGGTCTGAATCTGTCTCGTGGAGCTTGTAATTGTTGTCCACCAAGGGAATATGGTCCAGGTCTACATGGGGGTAGACCATGGGATTGAAAGGCTGATGATGATCTACCTTGGGAGGCATGATTTGCTTTTTCACTCCTTGTTTCACCTGCAATGGAGAATGGGCTGCAAGAGAAGGGGAATAGAGAAAGGAGAAATGGTATGAATTGATACTAAGGAAGGGGTAAGATCGAAGGGGATCGGGATCGGAAATGAATTACCTGAAATGATAACTATAACCAGGCTCAAAGAGCGCCAATCGTTCCTTCTTTGATGTGAAATTTACCCTTCAGCCAAGGTGGTTGGTCGTGATCTCCTTTTTCAATGGTCTGGAAGTGTCAGAACATGTGGAAATTCAATAGCGCAATGTAAACAGGCGTCACGGTGAATTTGAGCTTTAGCAATTGGGCTGGAGGGTAACGTTGAGTTGGGGTCTATTGGATAGCGACCCGAAAATTCATGGCTGAAGGGCCCTCACCATGAGGGATGTGACGGGTCAAAAATGAAATTCAATGGAGGACGTGAAGCGCGACAACATTGACCAACGGACTGCCGGGTGGTAGCGGTTTGAGACGGTGAAAACAACATTTTCCGGAGGGCTCGGGTGGTAAGTAATAGAGAGGGGGGGTGCGAAACAATGAGATCGCGACACATGGAGGGGTAGGTGGTAATGGATACCACCCATTTTGGACCCTCCCCCCCTTGTTAACGTTGGGGGCGAAAATGAATGGAGGGTCGTGGATGGTGAGGTCAGGGGCGAAGATGGGTGGTAAGGTGAGAGATGTTTAGGGATGATGTGATGGGTTGATGGGACTGTGGGCTCAGGTCTGGGATGAGCGCCGAGGGGAAAACGTGACGTGGCAAGGAGATGGGACCCAAAAACTATCGCACATCGCACATCGGGGAAGTTAGTTGTGCACAGTAGAGGTAAACCTCAAATATTGCGAAGTGTGAAGTGCAGGGAAATGGGAGGTGACGTGGCATGGAGGGCCCCACGGCTATTGCAGATTTCAATTCAAGGAATTTAGTTATTATCAGTAAGGGAAAACCTCAAATCTTGCGAAGTGCGAAGTGCAGGGAAATGGGAGGTGACGTGGAGGGAAGGTCGGGTCAAATCGCAGCCCGCAGACCGCAACTTTTACCATTCTCTATTAGTACTGTCCTTTTGAACTTGTAAAGTGTGATTTTGTGTGTGCCGGGGCTTGCACAGTGCTTTGGATGAAACAGACTTCCCCTGATAGGACTTTGAAGTCACCACCTCCTTTTTTCCTTTTTTTTCTTCCTCTTTTGCATATCTACCTACCTGAACTACGCATCTAACATTTTTTCATTCCTTTGTAGGGTGCATTTAGACTTGCAAACGCTGAACATTTTCTTTTAGCATTCTAACCTAACCCCTATCACTTATTTCTCCTGTTGGTTCAGATTAAGATGTTGAACCAATCTCATTTTCTACCTATCTATTGATAATCCAAGATTAAATAGTTTGGAAAATCTTTATTTTCTAACCCATCCACTGATAAGCCAAGATTAAAAAATTTCGAAAATCTTTATTTTCTAACCTATCAAAAGAAATTGAAAAATTGTCGAACCATGATTAAACTGTATGACTGGACAGACCTATCTAAAGAGTAGTGGCATTTGGACTTGCAACACTTTCAGTTTTATTTCTTTTTGGGGTTATTCTTTCTCTTTTTCCTTTTTTTTCTCTTTTCATTCTTTTCTCTTTTCTTTTTATACCCTCTTTTCTTTCTCTTTTTTTTTTTTGAAATCATTTGAATTTTGAAAGGCCTTTCAATAACGAAAACCTTGCATGAAATATGAAGTATCCAGTCACCTTGAGATCCGATAATTTATAGGGTACTAACAACAACAATGTTTTCTTCTGCTCAAAGGGTTTCTTCATAGTTATGTTCGCTTTCAACAAGGATTATCAAAAAGCCTTAACAGAGGGACCCTGGTTTTGGGGAAAAGTAGGGCTATTCCTCACACCATGGTTCCGAGACTTCAAGCCTTCCATGAGCGTTATCACAAAGCTCCCTATCTGGGTCAGGCTTCCTAACTTACCTGCCCATCTTTGGAACTTCTCTGTCTTTCAAGGAATTGGAAACACCCTTGGACGCTTCTTGGAAATAGACACCTCCAGGGGGGAATCAGGCATATATACCTTTGGCAAAATTTGTGCTAAAATAGATATCAGCAAGGGCTTTCCTGATCAACCATTCTCAAACTGGGAGGCTTCCATTAGACTCAGACCTTGTATTATGAGAACATTGCTTTCTGATTCCGTCACTATCATCAAACAAGGCACCTTCAGAACTCGTGCTCCTCTTTCCTTGCCCAAAAGAAGAAGAGCAACCAAAAATCAAAATCCAAAAGCTGGAAACCATGTGTACCGCCACCCATGGATGACATCGACTCCTCCAGCTCGGATGAGGAAGAGATCGAAGCAGATGAGGAAGAGGAAAAATAGGTGATAGGCATGACCATGACAGAACCTGGAGGGCCCAACGGTCCTTCGAGCGCTCAGAAGTGGTCTCATGAAACCTCCTCCTCAGACTCAGATAAGGAGACAACTCCTTCAGTCACCAACAATCTTCAAGTGGTTCTAGCACATCCACCCCAGGATGGTTGGGTAAGAGTTTCAAAAAATAAGGGAAAGAAATGTCACACTGAGGACTCTACCCACTCTGGGTAGACTCTTGTTTCTGTCTTTTAGCTCCCATGTTCATCTTCTGAGTTCTCTTTGCTTCTCTCTTGGCTAATTATGGGACCAAGGTTGACTGTTCATCATTTCCAGTTACCCGTATTTCTAGCCTCTCTTGTTTGTAATACATCTTGTACCATGAGCTTTTCTAATATAATTATTCTAATTTACCAAAAACAAAAACATGGGACCTTTGCTCCATAGAACCACAACAGTTCCAGTAGAGTACTTGCATTGTCCAGAAATCCTATTTCTTATTACTTTTTTATCATTAATAATAACTTTTTTATTATAATATAACTTATGTTCTTTTCTTCTTAACTTCATTAATTTTTTTTCATATTTATAACATTATCTTTTTGTTTCATTATTATATTTTTCAAAATAAATGAAAATAAAATATTTACTCAAAATTCATTTATAATATGGTTACATTTAAAATACAATTATATATATATATATATATATATATATATATATATATATTGTCAAGTTATCTGTGATCTTTTAGACTTGACTTATGGCTTGAGAAACCACGACCTAGAGGCATCTAATTTGTCAAAGTCACCCGAGGATCGCACCCGGCCTGGGTCACACCAGCCCTAAGTTGACTGAAATTTTTAGCATGTCTCCTCCCCCTAGCACAAGGCACAACCACCCCCCGTGAGGTTTGATCCTGGGTCGCCTTGCTAAAGTGGCCCATCCTCAACCAATTATGCTGGTAAGACTATACAAAAGACATATATTTACCAATGTAAAAGTAATGGTATTTTCTTAATAATCTTTATAACAATTGAAAAATATACCACCTTTCACACATGATTGTAATCCACTCACTCACATAAATATAATGATTTTTTTAGTGGTTTGGTTAATTATGTTTATGTTTCTTATATCCCCACTCACACAAATATACCACACTCACAAATGGTTTACACTAACGTATATAAATATTGAATGTAATAATTAATGTACCACTTTCAAAGATAGTTTTAAAGTGGATACGCGTTATTTGTTTGACTTGTCATGTAATAATAGCATATCTAGCCATGGGGGAGCATGGGGTATCATCGTCATATAATAATAGCATATGTGGCCATGGGAGCTCTTGGGGTATCATATTCAAACTCGTTTACTGTTGGATTTGATTGATACTAATCCATAAAGGGATTACCTTATTAACTTATGGCAAAACTACATGGGTGGTCACCCATGTGCAACATGGTAAATATTTTCAAACTTTATCCTTTAAAAAAGTAAACGTAATCATTATCCCAATGAAATAATATGGATCTTTAAAGTATATAAAGCATAAAATGAAGTTATATTATTTTATATTATACAAACAATGAAGATATAATATTTGGTTAACTATAGTTGAAAATATTTGTTTTCTTAAGGGTGTGATTTCAAATAAAAAAATATATTATAGTAAATAGTAAAATTATTTTGTAAAAGAGATTCTCACTTTAAAAAAAATCATAAGATGAAATGAATAAATATGAAAATTAAAATAATAATAATAATAATTTAAAAAAAAAATTAAAAAAACATATTATATATATATATATATATATAAAGTTTGGTAAGATTATATTTTTATCATGTCTAATATATTATTTTGATCATGGCGACTTCACATCAAGAAGTGTCTTAACAGAGCATGTGATCCATGAGCTTCAAAGTGAGTATGGGCGATGGTCTATTTTCAAGACCTCCTGGAACGATAGAATCTGTTAGATTTGCTATTCTAAGCAGGTAGAAGATGAAAATGACTTCCTTTTAGACTACCCGACTCTTACTCACATTCACTCTCAATTCCCTACCATCTGCCACACTTCCAATCTTCGTGACCTATGAAGTCAACCCACCTTTCCCTACCATCTGCCACACTTCCAATCTTCGTGACCTATGAAGTCAACCCACCTTTCCCTACCATCTGCTATACTTCCAATCTTTGTGACTATTAAGTCAACCCACCTATAACTATCTTGGAGCACTTATTTCCCTTCTCTTTGACCATATAAGCAAAATTTTGAAGAATCAAACTTAGATTCTTTCTCCTCTCTTAAGATCTGATAAACAACATTGATCTTAACAGACCGTAACCACTATCATCATCATTTTTTTTTTATTTATCTAGAAAATTATAAATATTATTTTAAAATAAATAAATTTATTTATACATCAATATTTTTCTATCTTTAAATATATTCTAATACCAACTTTTATCCACTTAATTAAATTCCAAAAAAATCATTAAAATCTAAATATTTATTTAATTCCCAAAATGTTCAATAAAACTTAAATGTTTTTTTTTTTTGAAAACCTAATTGAATTCCCAAAAATTCATTAACATCTAAAAAAAATGTTTATTTTTAATTAAGAACTTATTTATTGTATTATGCAACAAATTATCTTAAAGAAAATATACAAGTTCTTTCCCATTTAAACGTGTAGGAGAGGTCGATTTCGTATCCTTTTTCACTTTGACGTAATGATCTCTAGATAGAACTTCATCAAAAGGTTTTTGACAAGAAACTCCTACTTCAAAGAATCAATTATTATTTCAACTATTGTTGTTTGATATTTTTTTTAATATTTTTTTAATGTTTTTTTTTTTAAATATATATTAATTTAGATAGATGTTTTTCGAATTAATTATAAAAATTTGGTCGAACCAACTAATGTGCTTCATCCTTAGGACAACGTGAAGAAAGAAACAAATTTCATTGAATAAATAGTAAGGATGCATTATTGGGCAGTAATAACTATTAAAACTAGTCATTATTTGACTAGTTAATTAATAAGATGTAATATTAAAAGTTTTTAAGATTAAAAAAAAAATTATTAAATAATAATGTATAGTTTAATAATTTAGCAAATTAATTAAATTCATTTATTATAATAAGGGAAGGGTAAAATAAAAAGGGGGCGAAAAATCTTAAAATTTGTTATTTGACTAGTTAGTTAATAATATATAGTATTAAAATATTAAGATTTTAAGAATAATTATTAAAAATAATTTATAATTAAATAATTAATTAAAACGATTAAATTATAGTTAATAAAGTGAGGAAAGGAAAAAACAATAAAAGGGCTAATAATCATAAATTTAAAAAAAAAAAATTATAAAAATAGTTAATAAATAATTTAAAATAATTTAAAAATGAATAAAATAATTAAAAATAATAATTATAATAGGCTGAGAAAGGGTATATATATATGAAAAATAAAATAAAAGAGAAATGAAATTATAATATAAAGAAACAAAAATAAAATTATAAAAAGTCAATAACTCAAGACAAAGAGAAAAGGATAAAGAAAAGAGAGGGAAATAATGCAAAAAAAGGGCCGAGAAAGTCGAAGTCCAACTCACTCTTAATTTCCATCCATCATATATGTTAATATATATTCTTAAGAATCTCAACAAATGATGAATGGAAATTAAGTAAGAGTTGGACTCCGGCCCTCTCCAGATGATTTCTCCCCTGTGCGGTGATTTCCTCTAGCTTTTTTCTTTTCTTTTCTCTACAATATTATTTCTGGCCTTTTGTTTATATTATTTCCCTCTCTTTTCTTTATTCTTTTCTCTTTGTTTATTTTTTATAATTTTCTTTTTGTTTCTTTATATTATAATTTCGTTTCTCTTCCCTTTTATTTTTCATATATATATGATGACGATGACGATGATGGTTAACGTCTACTGAGACCAAAACTTTGGTCTATCAGACCTATAATTTTCTTAGTTTTTAATTGTCTGGCTTCTCATCTTTCTTGGCGAGATTGGTGTTGTGGCTTTCTTTTTCTTCTCTACGGTCTTCCAACTTCCTTTATCTTGCACCTCCATCTCTTCTGATTCTTGGGACACTGGTGACTTATCTTCGGGATCTGGAGATCTGCTCTGCTGCTAAATGAAGATTTATTTTGCGCGGTATTCGAATCCTCATAATTGTTGATGCTTAAGGGGCTGTCGAGTTCATTTTTCTGTTGTTGGGCGGGGCTTTCCCCCTACCTGTCTTAAGGGTTGTTTCTTTCTTGCCTGATTTCTTGCGATTCAGAGTTTTCTAGAGAGTATTCTTCCTTGATGACAATGTAATGTTCCTTTTATGCTCTTTCCCACCATGTAGATCTATGGTGATTCTTTCTAGCAGAATTTTTCTGGGAGACTTTTGGGCAATTTTTGGCTAGATGACCTGTCTCAAAGTAGGATCGACATCTGAAGAGGACACTTTCATAGTCGAGTTTTTGGTTCCATACATAGTCTTTGCTTGTTAGGATTATTTCAGCTAGGAATCCGGTGTTGAATTCCATTTCTACACAGATGCGTGCATAGGTGGTTCTAACTTATTCCTCTATTTTTGGGCACCTGCAGTAAAATTTCCCAATTACATTTCCAATGGCTTTTAGCAAGGAGAGATTCCATAGATGCAAAGGTAGCTTTGGAAATCTGACCCAAACTAGTGCTGAGGTTATGACTGTTGTTGAGGGATCGAATGATGGGTTCCATGGCTTCATGAATAGGCCCAAGTTTTCCCAAAACCAAGGGCCGGAATCTAAAATGCATTGTTTGCTTTCAGAGTTTTCAAAATCTACTATGAATAAACCCTTAGCACTGGGGTAGATATTAATTTCATCAGAAATGACAAGCTTCCATACCTCCGAGATCCAACTATGGAGAGCTGTCAGCCACGGCCAAAAGCCATTAAACCGGCAGATTAAGGCACTTTCAGAAAACTTCAAGGCCTCATCCATTAAGGCCTTGACCACCTGCACAGTGGGAACTGGGGCTTCACTGACAATATGGGCAGGAATTTGAGTCTCAGAGGCAAGCAGAACTAGGTCAGAAATTATCTTCGCGAAGCTCAGAGCCATACTAGACCCAACGGTAAAGAACCGCAGGTTTATAAGGCCGCAGAGCTTGGAAAAGATATCTTTTTTTATTCCCATGTCTGTCGAAGAGATGCCTGAAAAAAAAACACAAAAGATTCTTCCACCCAAGCCGAAAGTTCGATTTGAAAAAACTTCACACCCAAGCCGGAAGTTCGATTTCCTACATAGCAAACAAATGGCAGAGCAGGATCCACCTCCTACAAACAACGAGTAGCTACGACGACAGTTTCAGAAAATAAAATAGAAACCCTATAGATCTGAAGAAGGCCTCCGGAAGAGATGCAAACCCTCAGCAGAAGATGCGGAAGAGAGGCGAAGGCCTATGGAAGAGATATGTGAAACTCTCAGCAGAAGATGTGGAAGAGATGTGAAGGCCTACGGAAGAAGAGATGTGCATGTAAAGTTGCGAAAGCCCCTCCCACGGAAGAGATGTGAACCCTTAGCAAAAGATGCAGAAGAGATCATTTCGAGCCACATTGTAGACCATCTTTCTCAGCCTATTATAATTATTATTTTTTATTATTTTATTCATTTTTAAATTATTCTAAATTATTTATTAACCTTTTTTATAATTTTTCTTAAGAACTTTATGATTATTCCGCCTTTTTATTATTTTTTCCTTTCCTCACTTTATTAACTATAATTTCATCTTTTTAATTAATTATTTAATTCTAAATTATTTTAATAATTATTCTTAAAATCTTTATCTTTTAATACTATATATTATTAACTAACTAGTCAAATAACGGCTAGTTTTAACAGATATTACCAGGCAATGACACATCCTTACTATTTATTCAATGAGGTTGTTTCTTTCTTCTATTACACGGGCAATGACACATCCTTACTATTTATTCAATGAGGTTGGTTTCTTTCTTTACCTTGTCTTGAAGATGAACCATGAAACATCGACCAAATCTTGATAATATGATTGAACCAAAAGACATCTATCTACATTATGAATCACAAAAGTCTTAGATATAACATGTCTATATTAATTTGTTTAATAATTAATAAATATAAAAAATAATATAAATATAATATATAAATAATATTTAATTTAAGTTTTTTTTCATATCATTTTACATTTTTAACTATTCTTTTTTATATATTTTTTATTTGCTAAGTTATTCACATTTTTTTTTAATGAGGTGCACGAAAGTCTCTTGTTTTCAAATCTACTAATATTTAATCTATAAAAAATCAAGTCAAATTAATATTTTTCTTTATAACATCATATTGCAATGTATCATTTTTAATGAATATACTATTTATTATTTTGTATAAGAAACCGTTTAATAATCTATTAAATTTTAAAATAAAGAAAATTAAATAAATAAAATAATATAGAAAACATAAATTGATAATAATTTGACATTAAAAAATACTTTCATCGTAATTTTCAAACAATCTAATGCCCAATCTCCCAATACCCAATCTCATTTACTTAAAAATGTATAATATATAAAATAATAATTAATGCTTATAGCCTTTGAAAACTATTTGAAATCTCTTCATTTCAATCATTTTCCTAATATCTTAGTTTTTCAACCATCAAAATAGAAGCCAATGGTTCACTATATTTGCCTCCATCTTTTTCATTATTAATAATAAGATCATATTAATCTTCTTATATTTAACATGTAAGATATATGCTTTCAACATTGCTCATAAATGAGTCACTGTTTGAGATATAAACATTAAGTTTGTGTTTGTGACATTATTAGGTTAAGCTTGACTCGGTCAGAGTGATACACTAATCAATGGCTTTACTATTGGAAATATATGAGCCCAATGTTTTAGTATCTCGTGGTTTTACCAATAGTATTTGATGTTATATAACTTATGTAATAGTTTGATGACTCCATTACAAGTTGTTTTTCATAGTTTAGGGTTTCTAGGATAATTTATTAATAATATGATACAACTTATATTTATTTTCCATTCTTGTCCATGTTTATGATAAGAATTCTAGCATTCCTTGATCAATTAGATAGATTCTTTTTGTTATATGCATGTTTCATTTTTATGTTTCTTGTTGTTTTTTGGTCACTTATGCAGGTAATCGAACATTGGTAGCATCAGAGATCAAGCTTGGAAGAGCGAAAGACCAAAAGGCTTCGACGAGCAGCACATCGCAACATCAAACCAAGGTAGGCCATCTCCTTCAATCTTTGTTTCATATATAATCTAGGAAAGTAGATATTTGTTTGTTCCCTTTGTAGCTAGACCCACCCTAGGGCTAGATGGATAATCTCTATTTACGGAGAGGATTTACCTAGACAACAAATTGGCGACCATACTAGGGAGTCATTGCCTCTAGTCTCTTTCCACTCTTTGAGATTTTGATTTTTCATCCATATTTCGTCAAATGTCTATATCTCCTTTGTTTCTAGATTTTGTGACTACTTACAGTCATCAATCTCTTTTTTGAAGTGATAAGCATGGATTTCTTTGAACAAACCCTTTTTTTGTCATTTTCCTTGATCGGCGTTGTTAATTCTCTAACAGGGACACTAATAAACGCTAGATGTTTTAACACAAAAGTGCTTATCCCCTTCCAGCGTGAGGTGCAGCCTCACATGCACGATGATTTCTATGTAAATGTTTTTAGGGTTTCCCTTCATTGATTGCCAGTGTGTCTTACGCTTCTAGATTTCCTTCTCTGCATAATTTTCTCTTGTTCTCTCCTATTCAGTGAGTTGATTGTTTCGATTAGTCCATTTTGGTCTATTTTCTTTCGAAATTGTGCATCCTCATCATCCTAGGGTTTCTAGGTGCTTTGAGTCATGTGAATGGTTGCATGCTTTGTTGGATTCCAGACCTGCTGTTGAGTCAGTTTTGGCATCTATTCGAACCCTTTGGTTTGGTTGTTTTTTGTTTTTTGGTTGATTAGAGTTTTCAAGTGTCCATTCTATGTGCATTTGATTCTCTCTTCCGTCAAAAAACATAGATTACATTGCTTGTCTTCAATTGAAACATCTTTCTTTGTGTGTCAATCAATGTGAAAAGTGAAGAATGTTTTGTTTTGAGGAAATGTTTTGGGATTTATCTTTGGTATTCTGATTATTGCATCTTGTAGCATTTTGAGGGATTTCATTACATAAGTACTCAAAGAAAGTGATTAAATTTGAAGTGCGTTCTGCATATTTTTTCATTTTGTTTATATAAAAGAAAAAAAAATCGTTCATTATGTATCTAAAATGAAAAAATTCATTTCGATTGCTTCTAGTGCATTTAGTGAAAACTAGGAAAGTGAAAGAGAATTTCATTTTCTTTAGATTGTGCACTTGACTCAAGTAGTGAAAATTGTCATCTAGTACATTTGTTTGACTGCTGCATTGATTGTATGAACCTCTTTCTCTCAATTAGTGTAGTTTTTCATTGAAATGAAAAATTGTCTTTTTCTCATATAATTGCATTTTAGGGATTCAGGTGACATCGTTAAGGCCTTAAAATCGAGACTTAAATTCAAGATAAACTTTAAAATGTATTCAATGAATCTAAGGAGTATTTGGAACTTAACGCAAAACATTTACAAGTCTAGGCTAGAGACGTGTTCTGGCATCTATAAACCTAGCAGTTGTCGCTAATAGCTTGTGTTACATTCCGCGAGTGAAACCCCATCCCATGTATGGAAATATATAACACTTGTGGCATGTATGATAAGTATATGGGGATGCTCTCACTGAACGATTACACATTAGACAATGCCAACATACACTTGTGCTCCCCATACCGTCGAGTATATAAAAGGAGACCCCACTAGGTTGCTATCCTTTAGCCACAAGTAACTAAGTCTGTCGCCTTGTAAATGCGATACAATGAAAAGAGTATTTGGGGAGACTTCCTGCCCATACTTCTTGGCTTTCTAGGAGGTATTCTGCAGTTCACGGATACTTTGTAGACCCTCTTGCCTAGAACAATAATTTTTTATTTATTTTTTCTTTTAAGTTCTAAAATCAATTACCCATGATAACGTGGCACACCTGTAAATTTATTTCCTAGCCACATCATGAGTAACTCCTTATAAATTTTTGAAAGCCTTGAATAAATCACCTATTTTCCTCTTTTGCTACTAAGATAAATTCACTGTCACCGAACCATCAAGTTCGGCTTCCCCTTCATCATCCTCTACAGAAGGGACATCACCACAAGTCTTTTCTGACACTTCACCATTGGTTGGAACCCAAAGTGTTGAGCTTGCGATTATTCCGAGTGTTCAACCCCTTACTACTCGGTCTCCTCCTAACGAGCCAGTAAGTTACATATTGTTTCCTCAGAATCTGTTGTTTGATTATGTAGAAGTCTCTCCTCAATAGTAGTATAGCCCGTTCGATACACTAGGAATACCATTGATGCCTTTGCCATCTACACATCATTCTGTCGATCATCATTTATTTCCACCTATGGCTTTCGAAGGTGAGGTTTCATCTCCCCTTGAAGTTTCAAGTTATCTTAGTGGTATGGACGAGTCTTTGTATGAAGGGACTCAATTCCCTCGTGAACACTTTCCTTATGGGGGGCAGGCCTCTCATCCCTCTTCCCAGCCATCAATTCCGGTTGGTTACATGTCCTTGGGACATTTAGTTTCTAGTGTTTCAAGTGCCATGTCTTTGTACAACAACACCATTTGGAAAAATACTACGGTACCTACATCTAGTCCATTTTTATCTAACGCATTTGTTTCCATCCCTACTCAAATTATAGTTACGTCTGTTCCAACATAGCCAATCGTTTGCATTAGTGTTTCAAATCCTCCCGTCAGTGTACCAACGACAATTCCGTCGATCCCAACTGCTGGGGGGCATCCATCCCTGTCAAATGTTTCTCAAGCTTCAACTGGACCATCTGTGAGTGGATCAAAAGTTTACATTCCAGGATCTAGTCAACCTATTGGTAGTATCCCTACACCTTGGAGTCATCTATTCCGGCGGGGTTAAGCTACGATCAATATCAGCAAGCTTTGCAAAACCAAATACTCAACCAACAACCCTATTTCCCTTATGGTTCTCAACAGTTGCAGACTCCACTCCTGAATCTGCAAGGGTTTCGAGGTCAATCAAGGACTTATGCATATCAGCAGGGCCCTACTTTTGTTCAACAATGACCCTATGTGTAACATGGTCAACCTTTTGTTCAACAAGGACAACCTTATGTTCAATATGGTCAACCTTTTGCTCACCAGTGTCAGTTTTATTATGCTTAACAGGGAAAACGTTTTGTTCAACAAGGAAAACCTTACACTCAACAAGGCCAAACTTTTGTTCAACAAGGAAAACCCTTCTCTAACCAAGGTCAAATATTTGTTCAGCCAGGTCAACTTGGGTCTCAGGGCCAACCTGCCCAACCTCAACAGCCTCAAGGTACCATGATGCAAAATCCTCAAGGTCAAATTTTGAGTTTGCAAGGTCAACCTCAAGGCACTATGATGCCGAATCCTCAACAACCTCAAGGTCAACCTTCAGGTTCATACGGTCAACCTCAAGGCACTATTTTTCAAAAACAACAAAATCCATATTCTGCGAATTATACTCAGGTTGGACCTCAGTGGTCTACTACAGGTAAAAATCTGTTTTTTTCTCTACAACCGGGATATTGTCAAAATCCCCTAGGTTTCAATCCTTATGGGAAAAATCCTTCCAGACAAAACCCATGGGGGAATAATTTCTCCCAACCTGGTTGGAATCCACAAATGGGCATGTACCAAAGGTTTATTATGCCTTTTAATCTGTAATTTCCTTTTATTGCAGCATTGGAACTACCTGATGTGTCGAGATTGACCAATGATATGATTCTCCATAATCCATATTGGATCATTGTTCCTACTAAGATCCCGAACGATTTCCCTAAATTTGAAGGTAAGTTTGGAAAAGACCCCCAGGCACACATCATGACATACCATCTCTGGTGTTCTTCTAACTCCTGGGTTAATTATTTCGTCTGTCAGCCTCTTTTCCAAATAAATTTGACCTGTGTCGCTGCAAATTGGCCTATCGAGCTTCCTCGCGGAACCTTCCAATATTTTAATTCTCTATCTATGGATTTCTTCATGCACTTCCAGTTACCTATTCGTTATGAAATAGGAACTCACCTCCTCACATCCTTGAAACACATTGTCCATGATCTATTGTCTCCATTATGGTCGCCAGTTTGTTGTTTAGGTAAATCCTCTCTACGAACAAAGATGATCCCTCTAGCCCTAGGGTGGGTCTATATAAAAATGGAACAAACAAATATCTAATTTCCTAGATAGTAAATGGAACAAATATCGAAGGAGATGGCCTACCTCGGTCTGATGCTGCGATGTTTCTCCTCGTCGAATCCTTTTGGTCTTTCGCTCTTCCAAGCTTGATCTCCACTGCTACCAGCATTCGATTACCTGCACAAGTGACCAAAAAACAACAAGAAACATAAAAGTGAAACATGAATATAAAAAAATTAATCTATCTAACTGATTAAGGAATGCTAGAATTTTTATCATAAACATGGACAATAATGGAAAATAAATATCATTTGGATCATATTATTAATAAAAGAGGAGTTACAACCGGCGGCTTGATGTCGAATCTCTCCTTCAGTGGGTCCGAATTTGGGCACGTCTCCAAAGCACTATTTTTCAACTCAGTGTGAGAAGGCTAAGGGTCTCAACTCTCTCCTTTTATGCCTATGACAATCTTCAAACTTTTCTCTGATGTTCTTCTCTTCTAACTATTCTAACTAGCAAAGGCATTGGAAGGTGATCAATTTATAGTGATGGAGGAGGGGAAATGGATCCACTTAAGGTGGGAAAAAGGCATATCTCCTTGGGTGGTTCCTCTTTTGTAGGAACAAGAGGCCCAAGGGAGGAAGCTCAGCCATATCCTAATCAACAAGCATCCAGCTCTCTACTCTCGAAGCTTCTAGGCCACGAAGCTTTGTTTCCATTTTAAAAAAATATTCCAGAAGTAGATCGGTGTGGTTATGAGGTCCATACCAGCGCTGACCAATGCTGGTCATAGGATAAGGATTTTCCATCAGTGTTGGTGAGACACTAAAGGGTTGCACTGCTCCAAAAAAAGTATATTTTTAGGGAGCTACTCCAGAAATGATCAAATGAGAAATTGATATTCAAAATGTATGGGAGTGAAGGCATGATTTCCGTGATGGGAAAAGTACACAGGGACCATTGTAGGGGTTCTCCAAGATCTGGGAACTGGGAGTACAGGGACAGTGACAAAATGTTGTGTAACAGATGCCCCTTAAAGCATGAAGGTAGAATGAGAGTGAGGGGTGAAATTATTTATGAGTACGTGCTAGGACCAAGACGTCATCGTCAGAAAACCTGTGAATCAAGTACATATATACATAACTGAAAACTCTGATATAAACGCATGAACATAAGGCATGGGCGCAAAAATCCGTAAAAGAGATCATTTAATAGGATCCATGGTATGCACACAACCATCCAACAATAAGAAGGATAAAAAATATGGACTCAGGTATGGTTGCATTCATCTAGATAGAAGAGTAATGTATACAATCATGTATAACTCATATCGCCTCGCAACCTAGACTTTATAAGACAAAATACAGGGTCTTGTGCTCTATCACAACCTAATCAAGTACAAATTCAGGCATGTGAATGAGTGAGTTGAAGTTGAACATGCAATAAAATCGCCTGATTATCAGTCAATGATATAAACTATTAACATGTACGAGAGATACCACCAATAATGAAAATGGCCCTCAAGGTACTAGCAATACAATCCATGATGTGTGAACAAGGAACTAAAGTCGAACACTCATGAAATCACTTGATCGAAGGCAAATGAGGTGAACCTTTCGTCGAGTGCGAAAAAAATGCCTTCAGGGCATGCAGGCTCTAAGGTACTGAAAGGATTCTCTAAATAAACTTCCTAGATAATGAGTTGAAGTCGGTAGCAAGAAATCTATCGAAGGAGGGCCATGATTTATCCCACAACATCGACACGAGACAAAAGAACAAGATTGTTGTGAACCAAGACTGAACATAGAATCAGGTAATGAACAAACTACAGAAGGAACTGCTCTTGACCATATCGGCCACATGACTCCGGAGTTTGGCAGTATTTAACTCAAATGGAATCAGAGGTCATGTTGATAAGATTTTTAATTCAATGAGAGGTAAACAGATTTCCCAAACTCATGGAGGCAAAGTGACGAATGTAGGATGTACCCAACCTGACACTAAACAGAGGATGTGTCATGTTCAAGAGAAACATACTTCCAACGCAACTGATAAATACTTTCATTTTCCCCCACCATTTCTAGCGAGTACCCTAATTATTTTTTAATACAAGCTTGAAGGGGAGAGCATATTCTTTTCATATAAGTTTTTCCTTTGGACAAATCCATCCTAGTACATTTTACAAGTCCTAGGAAGGAGGAACTCGGTATCCTCATGGTGACGAGTCCAATGTTGTTAAATTTTAATGAGCCCAACAAAGGTGAAACTCGGTGTCTTTTCATACTTAGAGAGTTTGAAACGAGGCTGAAAATAAAATTCCATAGGGCCCTTTTCTTAGATAGTCCCTCGAATCTGAAAAGGTGGAAAAAAAGTTCGAGAGAACCTCTTAGTCATGATTGACTAAGGTATTCCTTTTTCGTAAATAGTTTATCCCAACCCTAAAAAGGGGTAAACATATACTGGGTAAACGACATTTCATTTACTTTAACGAGTTAAAAATGACAAATACTTAGAAATCCTTTCATATTTAGAGATTCATAAAAGAGCTTAAAGATGACTCCAAGGAGGTGACTTTTTCATTTGTTTTTTTACCAAGTCTGAAAAAGTAATAAACTAGAACTCGTTCTCACATCATCTGTCAAAATTTTAACCTATTTTTGCACAAGAGTGAACATATTATCTGTTTCCAAGAAAAATAATTAAAATATTGAAAAAAACCTAACAATGACTTTTAAACACTTATAAAAAATCAAACAATCAAAACATTTTTACTTTTCACTTTCACAAGCCATTGGAGAAGTTTTTTACCCTTTTTTACCTTGATCTTCAAGAGCTGACTGCAGCTGATCCAGGAAACCATTTGATGAACCGTCTATGCCAGGTAAGAGCTATGCCCATTGTCTTTTATTTCATACCTGTTTTAGAAATTTTCATGGTGTATTTTGATTTTTTCTAAAGAGGATTTAAACTAGTTTTCGTCGAGGATTAGCATGAGTACTGCCTTCAAGCTCGCACCAATCCTCATTTTTTTTAATAGGTTGCACATCGATCGATGCTCCTATTTTTAAAACAGGCGCTTCGAATGTAGAGATTAAAAAAATAAAAAAACTTTCCCAAAAAACACCATTCAAACTAAATTTTTAGGCTCAATTTTTTAACAATATGTTGTATAATTTCTATGAAAAGAAGAAATTAGCAAGCAAAATGGCTATTGAATGGAGGGAGAGAGAGCATGTGGAAGAGGACAGACAAGCCATGGAAGATCCAGACTGTCTAGATGCCTTGAGGAACTATGGGCTCCTCAAGTTCTTCTTAACTCCAGGCTTAATATCTCCACGTGAGTTGCTACAATATCTGGTAAGAATATGGGACATTGGACTAGAAATATTCATAATAGGTTACCAAGAGCTAGAGATCGAGCTCTCCAACATCTATTTCATCACTGGCTTGTCATGGAGGTGGGACCGAGCTCGTCTAGCAGGAAGCCAAATTATGGGTGAGAGCATGGACATGTTGATAGGGATACAGTGCCCAGAAGCAAATAGGTCTTTAAGAGGGAAGGTTGAAATAAGAACCATAAACAACATGCCTTTAAAGGTAGTCCTGCATACTATAACACATGTTGCTGGGGTGCAAACTCCACATGAGGCTACCAAGTCTCAACTTCAGACTACCATAGACTGCATGGCATCCACGTTCTTCAACTGGTTAGAAGCAGTTTCGGCCAACATGAAGAAACAACTCACCAAATGAAAAAATGACCGACTCAAATAGTTTAGGCATGGTTTGATTCTGGCATCATTCTTTTTGGAAAGAGTACCATTGTTCCAATTTCAATGGGCAGAAGTGGTTGTGCCAGCACCAAGAGATTCGTGGATGATCCGATGGAGATGATGGAGGTAAAACATGTTTTTTTTATTAATTTTTGGATATTATTGTTTTCTTGGTAGTCGTGTTCTAATTTTTAAACTTATATACTAGATATGTTGGGCAGAAAAGAGAACCCATTAACTGGGGGATAGCGAAAGAGTGATGAGGGGATTGGTAGCTCCTTATGAAGAAGGAGTGGACAATGAGGAGGAAATAGTCTGGAACTTAGATGCATTGACCAGTGGGATTTCGAATTACACTCATGTCCATGATATTCCTCGTCACTACCAAAGGTACATTGTGGAGGTCTCATACCACATTCATCAGTTGCTAACTCGAGTTATCAGAGTGGTGACTTATTATCATGAGCATCATGCTGACTATTCTACTTTAGCTTTATTTTTGTAGTTATTATTTTTTGGGACCTGTGAGTCACGTGTGTACCAGAACATATATGTATTTTTTGGATCATAATGTACTAAAAAATTTTGCAAGAATTATCAACACACACACACACACACATATAGATATTCTATATTTTCTTATTTAATGTATGATGATGATTCATGTTTTTACAAATTCTGCAAATGTCTAGCTAAAAAATAATTAGCCAATGCATCTCTTAATGTATTCATGTGTCTTGGAATATGCTGATATGTAATGTAATCAAAATTTCTTTATAAGAGTTGAACACACAAATACATTCTCAAAATTTGAGGGTTTATGATGGAATATTTCCCATTGACACTAAGGACAACAAGTTTTAATCAAGGTTTACAACTAGTTCTCTAATGCCAAGAGTAATAGCTTCTGACAAAAGTTTAATGATTTCACTATACTATGCAATATTGTCAGTTGTATGATCTAATTAGATATGGTGTAGATCAACTAACTCACCATTAGGGTCATAGATTACCCATGCTATAGAGGATAGGTTCCAGGTGTTATGACAAGCACCGTCATCAAAACCGACATAAGGAGTTAAATACATATGCAAACCAAGTAAAACAAGATAAGCAAAGAAATTTCTTGCAAAAGAACACCAAACCAAACTGTACAAAAATTAAAACACACTAATGTATAAAATTATATATACGAAAGAAATTACGCATAATAATTATTGAGATAAAGCCCGTTCTGGGGCTTATCTAGAGGGTTACCTTCATAGTCAATTAAATCATAGGCCCTTTTTTGCAAAACACGTTTGAAAATGTATGGCCCATGCCACATAGGTTCGAATTTCCCTACCCCCAGTTTATCGTGAGCTTGGTCATATAGAAGAACCAAATCTCCTTCAGAGAAGGCACACAGAGAAACAATTTGATCAAATGGGCTTTGACCCATTTATTCTGAGCTTCAGTGACTAAAGCGGTGAAGAAACGAGTTTCATCAATCCTTTCGAGATATATATAGAAGATGTTCCTCTTTTGGTGAGGTATTTGGGAGTAATTCAATAGCTAACTTGAGTGAAGGGATATCGCATTCAATTGGTAAAGTAGCTTCCATAATATATACTAACTGAAAAGGAGTAAATCCATTAGAATTTTTGGCCAAGGTTCGGTAAGCCCATAGAGCTGAAAAAGTCATGAGATGCAAGTTTGACTTGTGCATCCCAATGGTGCGTTGAAGCATGGTAACTAAAAAAATGTTCATTGCTTCAACTTGGCCATTGGCCTGAGGGTAATAAGGAGTCGAGTTGTCGTGTCACAGACCCAACTCTGTGGTCAACTCAGCCATCATGTAATGGCAGAAATGAGAGCCATGGTCAATGACGATGGCTTGAGGAACTCCAAACTGGGCTATAATGTGATTGAATAGAAATTAAGCAACAATTTTATCATCGGAAGCATATGTCGGCATCGCCTCAGCCCATTTGGTAAAGTAATCAATGACAACGATAATATAGCCATGCCCCCCGGCCGAGCAAGGGTGACATTTCATAAAATCAATGCCCCATTTAGCGAAAGGGCCGACAGTAACAACTGGGTGTAAGGGTGCGGGTGGGGTGCACATTTTCCATAGATAAATTTGGTAGGCATGACATTTACAAATCAAAAGAATACAATCCTTGAAAATGGAAGGCCAAAAGTAACCAGCGGAAGGATCTTATGAGCAGTCGCATATCCAGACATATGATCACCACATGCCCCAGAGTGGCAATCATTGAGTGCTCTCTAAGCCTCTTCAATGAAGAATCGAGTCGACACCAACGTGGTATAAATTATCTCATATGATGCGATAAGGTTGAGATTGATGTCGAACGTGTCGATGATCAAATTTAGTCAACTTAGATCGAAAGGTTTGAGTTTGGAGATACATGATGATAAGAAAGAGTATCATTCGGAATCTACTCATCAAAACTAGAAGGGGCAGAAGCAGAGGGAAGGGAGCATATTAACTCGACAAAGACCAATAATTTTTTTGATTTGGTAGTAGTAAATTCCAAATCGAATTCTTGTAGGATGACAATCCATTTATAATACGTTCACCCCAGTAACTGACATGTCAAAATGTAGGTCATGGGGTTGCAATCGGATATCATTGTAGTCATGCGAAGTAAAATGTAATGCTGAAAATGTTGAAAAATGTGAACCGCAGCTAAAGTTAATTCCTTGACATGGGCATATCGATTCTCGGTGTCCATGAGATTGTGGCTGAGATAGTAAACAACATGTTCAATGCCATCATCGTCGTCTTGGACCAGTACCATACCAATAATGTTGGAAGAAGCTTCTAATTAGAGGAAATAATCACGATGGTAATTCGGGGGATGCAATAAAAGGAGCATTGATAAGAACAATATTTAAGGCATCAAAGGATCTTTGAGTGACCTTATCCCATAGAAATGGGATCACTTTCTTAAGAAATCATGTAAAACCTTTAGCTAGCTTAGCGTAGTTAGGTAAAAAATGGCGAAGGAAATTGGCTTTCGCTTGTAGGCTCTGCAGTTGAGGTAAAGATGAAGGAGCAGGTAAGTTAAAAATAGCCTCAACTTTGAAAGGATTGAGACGAATGCCTTCTTTGGAGATGAAAAAACTGAGAATTATGTTGGATTCAACGCAAAAAGACACATTTATGTGGATTAAGCCGGATATTATAATGTCTACAATGGAGAAATATTTCTTGAAGGTGAGAAGGATGGTCATGATGCTTAGTTGAATGAGTGGGTAAATCACCCAGATAAGGTTGAATGATGTGTTTGATATCATGAAAGGCATACGACATTTCTCGCTGAAAAGTGGAGTCGACATTTTTTAAGCTAAAAGGGAGCTTCTTGTAGGAAAAATTTCCCCATGGACAGCTAAAAGTAGTCTTGTGTTGATCAGCTAGCAAGATATTAATCTAGTTATACCCATAAAAACCATCCATAAAAGAAAATATCTCATTCCTAGCACATTCATCAATGATTTGGTTAATGAAATGAGTGGGATAGTTATCTTTAAGGCAGACACGATTTATGTCGCGATAATCAACACAAATACGGATAGTACCCTGATTTTCATTGACAAGGACGATATTATAAACCTAATCTGTCAAAGGGATCAGATATATGAACCTATCCTTGAGAAGATTTTCAACCTCTACCTTTATAGTAGTGGCCTTTTTAGGATGCACGGGCCGGAGTCGTTGAAGAACAAGATTCGCATGAGGATAAGTGGGTATTTCGTGCACCACTATACTAGGATCTATGTCGAGCATTTCTTCATATGACCATGCAAATACATCATGAAACTCTTGAAAATACTGTTGTAAATCTTGATCTCATCCGGAGAGCAAGTTACTCGATATGGATGTTCTCGATGATTCTTGGTTTGACAGAAATGTCGATAGGAATCTTAGGAGTGATGTTTCCCATGTTTCCTTTAGAAAAGACTTCATGCGTGAAGACGAGTGTCTGAAGTGGAAAGGTTGGAGCATGCGAAGCAAACTTTTCAAGACACGAAGGAATTTCTCTAGGACTTGGAAGAAATGAATAACGATTATGGGTATCATCCCAGGGTGTTTCCTCAAGAGACATGGTTTCCAAGGTACTTTCATCGGAAGGAAAAATCTCATTCAAGGGATCATAAGAATCCGAAGAACCAAGCTAATGATATTGAGAATACGTGCCAAAGTGCATACTAGGAGTAGTATGATCAGAAGTGATGGTCAAAGCTGAGACAATTTCACAATAGTAAAGTTTGACAGGGCTTAAACGCATAACATCGATGAAGCAATTGATTTGATTAGGGGAAGGAATGACCCAAGGATCAGACGAGGTAGATATAATTTTGATCGAGATGAAATTCGGTGGTAGAAGAGGAAAAATACCCATTAATTCAGAATCTTTAAAAAGTCCTGCCCCCACATTGCCTTTCGAGGAAGAGGAAGAAAAAAAGGACAATTGGTCGGTAGTGACAATATTCCCTTGATGTGGGAAATGAAGGACACGAAATAGAGTGGATGCCACACAAACCATGGCGTGGGTCCAACTGCGACCGAGTATAATATTGTAATTGATTTTAGCGTCAACAACCTCTACTTCGATACTGACCGTTTTGCCTTCCAAAGTGATAAGAAAGTTAGGGAGAATACCAAAAGGGTGAGAATATCTGCCATCGAATGCCTCCAAAATGTTTGGGGATTGGCTAAGAGTTGAGAGTCAGTGACTTTCCAACAAGACACGGACATGATTCAAGTGGAGGCACTCTCATTCACAACTGTCTGATGGATTCTCTTTCCATTAATGATGGCTTGAATGTGGAAATAAAGTTGATGGGGAAGGTGCATAACTTGGTTTTCTAGATCAAAAGTAATGATATTCGAATTAGTCATATCAATTCCTCCAATTGTAGATAGTAGTGATTTACGTTGTGAAGGAAAGCTCTGAAGAACCTTTAATGCATACATAGCAGAAGGTGCTTAAGCCAAATCCTTAGCAATGTTGTAATGTTGAGCAGCTCGAGCATTCAAGTTATAAGAGGATTTTCTAAGCACACCTTTAGAAGGTGGTTGGATAACAATATTGGGACTAAGTATTTCGATATGAAGGGGACTGGAAGTGGGTGAAGTAGAAGGAGAAGTAGCATTGACAATTTCTTTCTTCGTCAACTAACGAGAATGAGTTCAATAATCTTTGGATCGGGTGGCCATGGAAATAGGTGCTCTTCCATTCATCATGAACATCAATGTGCTTTGTATTTGAATGATAAGCATGGTTCTTAGCCAAAAAAATTGCACTTTGGCTATCACAGTTTATCCTTATAGCTCGCTGCACTAACCCCATACTTGAACATAATATCTGAAACCAAAATGCTTCCTTTCTTGCATGAGTGGCTGCCATGTATTCTGCCTCTATAGTTGAAAGAGCCACTACAGACTGTATTTTACTCATACAAATGACTGCACGTCAAAATAGGCTAAACACATACCCACTTGTAGATCTCCTTTGGTCCAGATCTCTAGCCCACTCTGCATAAACAAAACCACAGATGTCCAAAAATCTGTCCCATCCTGGTCTTCCCTGATATTACAGACCATAATCACTAGTGCCATGCAAATATTTTAAAACCCACTTCACTGTTATCCAATGCTCCTTCCCTAGTTTTTACATAAAATTGCTCAATAATCCCACTGCATGTGCAATGTCTAGTCTAGTACATACCATTGCATACATCAGGCTACCCACTTCACTTGCATATGGAACACAGGGCATATCCTCCTCTTCTTCTTGTGTCTTGGGACACTGTTCAACAGATAGCTTTACACCTACAGGAATAGGAACCTTCATCGGTTTACTATCTTTAATATTGAACCTATGCAATATTGTCTAGATATACTTCATCTGGTTTAACCAGAGCTTCCTCTTTGCCTGATCTCTCTTAATTTCCATGCCCAAAATATAGTTTTAAGCACCAAGATCCTTCATGTCGAATTTGGATAACAATTGGGTCTTCAAATCTTGGATAATTTCTTTGTCATTTCCAATCAGAAACATATAATTCACATACAAGACCAAATAAATAGTACAGTCACCAATTAATTTAAAATACACACAGTGATCCTCTTTTCTTCTGGTGAAGCCAATTCCCTATATATAGGTATCAAATTTTTGATACCACATCCTTAGTGACTGTTTTAATGCATACAGAGACTTTTTTAACATGCATACCAATTATTTCTTACCCTTCACCATAAAGCCTTCAGGTTGCTTCATGTAAATCTCCTCTTCTAGATATCCGTGAAGAAATGTTGTCTTCACATCCATCTATTCTACCTCAAAATAAAATGTAGAAGTAACAGATAAAAGTAATATAATAGAAGTAACCTTGGCAACAAGAGAAAAAATATCACCAAAATAAATTCCCGACACCTAGGAATAACCTTTTGCTACCAACTAAGATTTTTGTTTCTCCACCTTGCCTTCTACATTCATCTTCTTCTTAAACACCCATTTTCTCTCGATGGGCTTCCTTCTAGCCAGAAACTCCACCAGATCCCATGCTTCATTTTTGTGTAAGGATGCCATTTCATCAACCATGGCCTCCTTCCAAAGTTTTCCATCCTTTGAATCCATTCCCTCCCTGAAAATTCTGGGATCATCCTTAGTGATAGTTAAAGAAAAAATTTAACAAAAAACAAATGGACTATACCTTTCTATTTGCCTTCTTTCCCCAACTGATCTTATCACAACTGGAGTTTGGGCCTCTTCCTCTTTTGAATCTTGTTCTGTTGTAGAGTCTGATTTATCCTCCTTTAGCTCAAACTCTATCTTCTTAGGTTCATTTGGTAGGAATTCATTTTTAACAACATCTTTCACCTCTCTAAACACCACATCTCGACTATACACAACCTTCCTTGTTTCTGGGTTCCAAAGCTTGTAACCTTTTAAACCATCATATACTAATAAAAATGCCTCATATTCATTATCCAACTTGGTCCTTTCTCCTTTGGAACATGTACATATACATCACATCCAAATACCATCAAATGTGAAAGATAGGTTTCTTACCGATCCCTTACCTCATGTGGAGTCTTATTCTCCATCAGCAAAGTGAAGGTGATTTGTTAACTGCAGTAACACTCCAGTCTCTGCCTCTGCCACAAATTATTCTATCTTCTATTTGAGCACTTACTTGTATGCTTCTTTCCTTTTCCATCAGCGTTCTGTTCACTCTTTCTGAAAATCCATTTTTATGAGGTGTGTATGGAGTAGTCTTTTGTCGTGCTATAACACACTTCTTACAGAACTCTTCAAATTCCTTCTTGCAGTACTCTCCACCATTATCTGTCCTAAGCACCTTTATCTTCTTCTATGTCTATTTTTTCACCAGAGAATTAAATTCTCTAAATTTTTCAAAGACGTTAGATTTGTTTCTCAACAAATATATCCATGTATTCCTTGAGAAGTCATCTATGAATGAAAAATAGTACACAGACTTTCCCAATGATGGAACCAACATAGGTCCAAACACATCACTGTGCACAAGCTTTAATATCTTGTTTGCCCTCTTAGCACTAGAAGGAAAACTCACCCGATTATGCTTCCCATACACACAATGTTCAAAAAATAAAAATCCATAGAGCAATTAGACATACTTTCTACCATACCATTACCATGCAGTATTCGAAGGCCCTTCTCTCCAATATGTCTAAGCCTTTGATGCCATAGCATGGTATTTTCTCCAGAGACCACTAGGATTTCTGCTCCACTTTCAGGAACCAAAAAAATGTTGCACCAATCAATAACAGTGCTACCCTAAAACTTTTATAGAGTTCCAATCCGAACTCCCCGCATTAATATCAGTGCTCCCTGAACCATCCTGTAGGTATCTTTCTCGAACATTATTTTTACACCTGCATCATCCATCTTGCTTACATAAATCAGATTTTTGGCCAATGCAGCATTATGTAGAACACTAGGAAGTGTTCTAATCCTTCCATCTTGTAGCTTCAACTTGACTTTTCCATGTCCGAAGATTTTGGCCTTCCTATCACCCCCTAAGAATACATCACCACCATCACACTTCTCATACTTGCAGAACCACTCCCTATGGGGAGTGAAGTGAAAGGATGCACCTGAGTCAATCAACCATGCCTCATGATCTACATGTGTATTTTTAGAAGAAGCCAAATACACATCCCCACCTTCATCTGAGGTGGTTTTTTCCTTTACAAAAGGAGCATCATCACACCCATTTCCTTTCTCGAGAGCTTTAGATCTACAGTCCTTTTTGAAGTGCCCTTCCTTTCCGCATTTCCAACAAACCTTTATAGGATTTCCTAGAGATTTAGATCTCCCACTTGAAAACTTAGTTTTGTTTCTGTTCTGGGATCTTCCTCGTACAGATAAGGCATATCCATTATGTTCCTCCATATTTATCCATCGTATTTCCTCTGACAACAAGGATGAGACAATTTCATCAAAATTCAAGGTAGTTGTATTGCTACCTATTGCAATAACCATATTGTCCCATGAATCTGGTAGAGAACACAACAAAATAATGCACTTATCTTCATCTGAGATTTTAATATCAACAGATGAAAATTGACTTACCACAATATTGAAGGTGTTCAGATGTTCTGTCACCAAGTCTCCATCCTTCATCGTCAGGTTATACAGGCTTTTCCGCAGGAACAATTTATTCACCAGAGACTTAGATTGGTACAAAGTCCCTAACTTGACCCACAAATTCTTCGTCTTATTTTCCCCAGAGACATTCAACAATATCAAATCTAAGATACACAACCGTATTGTGCTATTTTCCTTCCGATCCAACTTTGCCTAGTCTTCATCTGACATTTTCTTTGGTTTAGTACCCGGATCTACTGCGATCCACGGATCTTTATCCACCAGAAGATCCTCCATCTTGAGCTTCCACAACTCAAAACTCTGACCATTAAATTTCTCGATCTCTATCTTTCCACCGCTCGCCATCTTCTTTCATTGCAAGAATCGATCTCGCAGATCTCCCACTGAACAGGGTCTACCATAGGCCCGAGAAAAAAACCCATCAACAACAAAGAAATCCCCTTAAAGCCGAAACAACTCTGATACCAAATATAGGTTTTAACCCTGTACAGAAATTATCTGCAAGTGAATTCTTAAAAACATAAAATAAACAATAGTGAGAGCATAAAACATAAAACAGATATACACAGAGGTTTTTCCCCTAGATCCCAAATCGAGACTACCAACTTGATTTTTCATTATATTCCTTTTTTTATTACAACACAAATATATATACATGCTGAAATATTCATAAACCCAAATCCATTAACCCTGGATTAGAACATAGCCATAATTCCCTTGACTGGATCTACAAAATACCAAGGGTCGAAAACCATCATGCCCTAAAACCATGTGAAAACCAATGCACAAAACCATAGGCAAATCCACCCACCTAAAATAGGGTCCAATTTTTTTTCCAAGGGGTGCTATCGCCCCCCCTGTGACCCCCCTGCTGCACCTGGCGCAACGAGCAGGGAGCGGCTATCGCCCCCCTCCCCCGTGCACGTGCGACTATTCGTGGAAAGAATATAACACACACCCAACAATTTAAAGGAACCAAAACAAAAGCTAGGCCAACCCCTAAAAAAAAATTCATGAATTGACTATCCTAGGAACATTCTTACCGACCAACTCAAAATGCTAACTTGGAATAGATAGGGGAAGACAGAGTAACTTGAATTTAGAAGAGACAAAATCCATACCACATATACCACAAAAAACCCTAAAGCTAACTTTGTAAGAGAATAAGATGAACCAGACTTGCAACCCAAGTGAAACACCCCAAATTATAGCCTAGTTGGAGGATAAACATGGTAGGAAGTCGAGGATAAAGATTAGAGCCACCACACAAATAAAAAAGGAACCAAACCCATATTTTGCATGCAATTTTTTTTTGTTTCATCCCCGATTTCCAAGTGAATTTCTCTATGAATGCATCCAAAACAGAGGATGAACATGCCAAGAAGTTCATATTGAGGACCAAGGATTCCCCATAGGTCTAAGAGCACCCAAAATGGCTAGGAACCTCGACACCCAATTTCATAAAAAATCAGGCTCTATGCCATAAAAATCCCACACAAATTCCATTGAACAACCTTTAATGATTTAAATGTGTGCGCCATGAAGAGGTATTCATATGAGTGGAGGTAGTAAATCTCATCGAGACCTCCCTCACTCTAAATAAACCATGTTTTGTGAGCTTGTCCACTTGCCCAATTCATTTCATGATAAATGACATTACACTCATAAGTTCAGTTATTAGTTGATAATATTCAATGTTATTAAGTGCTATGGTCCACTCATTTTTCAAGGTAGCTAACTTCACATAACAATTTAACTCTTTGTTATTTTCCTAAATGTTATGATTTTAGGCTAGTTATGAAGTAGGTTTTTTGGTTTTGGTTTTTAGGTTGTGAGGGATGAAACTGATCAAAGATATAAGATAGGTAAAAATATGTCAGATCAACTGGGCTATGGAATTAGAAGGTCAAGAAAGCACATTCTCGAGATGATGATAAAGGTTGGGGAGCCGATTTGATTCGAGGTAAAATGGATCTTTAGGAGAAAATGGGGTAAGATGGACTTATCAAGTTGTGAACAACAAAGGATTTTCAAGCATAACTACTGGATTTAATATGACACTGTAGAATGTTAGGAGCAAAACCATTAATCATGAGAAATATAACTATAAGCTAATCAATACATAGAAATAAACATTCAAGCCATGCATAGAGATATATAACTCTCTAACTTTGGGAAATGGCTATCAGACTTTGGGGAAATACACTTAAGATAGACAAACAACTCAAATCACTATGCCGGAATGCCTAAACACAATACTTCAAGTTATTGGGCACTTTGAAAACAAGATTGCATAGTCTTAGGCAAAGGGCAAGATCAGAACAAGACCTCCTTGGTTCAACAAATGACAATCTAATCAGTCAAAGAGAAATTTCATGGATGGAGCTATGGCTAGCCATGAGTAAGCAGGGCATATCGTAAATCATACTTAGCATGCATAAAACCATGAATGAAACAAGCAACAATATCCTTAAGTTATTAAAGAGCAATCAAGAATTCTTTAATGTGACTAAGAATGAAGAAAACATGGAAGCTATGAAGAAACGAGAAATTTGAGGTGCCTCCAAGGGCATGTCTCAAATTTTTTCTCTATTGTCCTATAGCAAGCAAGAAACATGGATTTGTGAATGAAAACTAGGAAACAAAACAAAAAGAGAGACACTATACCATTCTACCAAGTCATGGAATCCAACAACAATCCTCTTTCATCATCCAAGAACATCCAAGAGACTATCCAAAAGCATGAGACAAGTATTTCTTTCAAAGCTTATATGACCATATATTGCTTCTATTCATGAAGTTCAGCCTTGTTTACAATGAAAGCCTTTGGAATATATAAGCCCAAGTGAGGAAAACCTCTTAGTTCAACTTGCAATCTCATTGGCATATCCAAAATATCTTAGTTTGTCCTTGAGGCTTTGCAAAGCCCAAGGCACAAAATATCTCATAAAATATCTAAAAAATGCTAAAAGAGGGAAATAAATTGACTTTTCATAACTTCTCATGTGCAAAAATAGCTAAACGCACATGAGGAAAAAGTAGTTTTGAAAGGTTCAATTTTTACAAAAATACTCAAAAAATGCATCAGCAAAAGGTCCCCTGACTTGTCGGCAATTTTTGGAAGCCTTCCCGATGTCAGAATGAGGCTCATGATAGCTTGTTGGAAAGCTATGAGTGTCTACTTTCTGAAAATGTTCATTTTTCTCCAAAATGACCACTAGAAGTCCTCCAAAAATAGGCCTGTGTATAAAAACCCAAAAAATAAGCCTTGCTGATAAACCGAGCAGAGTGTAGAAAAAGCGAGCATTTTACGCCATTTCAAGGAAGCAAATGATCTTCAAATGTCCTAAAAATTGCTGAGTATGTTCTCCTAAAATTATGGCATCCAATGACACCATTATCATCCTTTGATGATGCCCCAAACTGAAATGGTGATGCCCATCAGTTTTGGCCAAAAACCCAAAAATGACAAAAAACCAAAATATGTCGAATTTCGCCCAAACTTGGCGAGTATGACCCTCAAGGGTTTTCAGCAACATGTTGTGAAGTAGAGGCCAAGATTTGGATTCTTGAGTTGTCTTTCCTCAATTTTTGTGCCAGGCGCTTCCCTTTGGCCTCCTTGAGTTTTTCTTGAGCAGCCTTCAACTTCCGCCGGGCAAACTGATTTAGCTTTTTATAATGTCTGTCATCCTCTGTTGAAGGTATAAGTCCCTGTTTTCTCTCTCCAATTTCTTCTCCAAGTGATCATTAACTCTCTCAAGCCATGCTTCGTGATTGTTCTCTATCTCTTGTTCGAACAATGCAGTGAGAGGGGTAGATTGGAGAAGGGCATTGTCCTCTTCTTTTTGTTTCTCAAGGGCCTTTTTTAGCCCCATGGTTCTCGGCCTCTTTCGCCTAGGCTGATATTCACCTTCAATTTCCTCGAACTCACCCATGAGTTCTTCCAACCTCACTTGGGCTTTGGAGGCCTCCTTCTTGTATTTGATCGCCCGTGTCTCATAAACAACCATATGGACACTCATTTGCTTACTTTGGATTTGCAAAAATTGATTGAAATTCCTAGCTCTATGAAGATCAGCCCTTAAGGCATCAATTTTGATTTCTCTATGGATCAAGAGATTTTTTAGGATCCGTGCTTCATTATCACTATCATCGCTTTGGATTGGATGATGTCGAATTCCTTTTCCGGTTCATTATTGCTTTCTTCCTTGCCCTTCCCTTTGCCTTGGGTAGCTCTTCTAGTACTCTTGCTCTTGGGCAATTCGACCATGGGCTTCTTTGGAAATTTTCCCTTGCTTTGGAGGGCCCTAGTCACTTTTGGAGTGACAACTCTAGGCACCCTTTTCTTTGCTGTCTGGGGCTTGGCGACTTTCGGAGAAGAGAGCATGGCCCCTTTACCCTTGTCACTTTGCCCCTCTTCTTTTTGAGTTTTTTGTTCATCTTGAGGAGGCTCTTGTTCTTCACCCTCAGGCTGCCTTTACTCATACTGCTGTAGTTGCTGTGTATCATATTTTGGCTGCCCCTGTTCATCACTTTCATGTTGCTCCTATTCAGCACTTTCATGCTGCCCCTATTCAATCTCTTTTGGCTGCCCCTATTCATCACCTTCATGCCCTTGTTGTTCTGTCTCACCCTCATCATAAGTCTGTTGTGTATCATCAAATGTATGCTCACCCTCACTGTGTTGCTTTTCTTCATCCCCTTGCTGTTGTTCATCATTACTTTCCTGCTTCTCATGTCCTTCTTCCTCCTCATGGTCACTCTCTTCTCCTTCTTCAGGCTCCTCTGTTTGTTCTATAGTAAACTTGAGTTTTTTGGGAATAGGTCTGCTAGAAGAAGGTGGAGGATGGTGAGTAGGAGGTGTAGGGGATGTATGAACTGGAGGGACAGTGGAGAAATCCGGATGGGTGATGAAAGCATCCCAAGAGACCTCCCTCTTTTCAAGATGATGAAGTATGATGAATTTTATGAGAGAGTGATGGAAAAGACAGGCAGTTTTTTGTGAAGGAGGCTTCTTCTAAACAATGGAAGACATTTTCTCAATTCTCTTGTGTAAGAAGAAACGAAGATTTAGCAGCTTGGTCCTTGTGAAATGCATGAGCAGTCAAATTTGATAGGCATAGATTCGGGAGAATCTTCCCTCACAAGTGAAGTATTTCATGATGATCTTCATGAGGGGGGCGTAGCTGGCTAAAAGATATGAGAAAGGGAAAATAGAAGGACATGAATCTCTATGCTCAGTTTTTAGAAAGGGCTTGTAATCTTCTGAGTCCAAATGGCTTTGTTTAAACCACTTTTCCCCAATATAGGGGATTTTAGTGGCCTTGGAGATGGACCTAGGAGAGAATTTGAAGTCAAGGCCTGCCAGCTGGAATTGCTTGTCTCGAAACCTCAAAGTGCAAAGGTGTGTCAAAGGAGAAAAGCTCTTCACCTCTTGCACTCTTTGACAAAAATCTAAGCACCCAACCTCATGGAAATTGAAAAAGACTGATGGGTGGGCATTCACTTCTTCAGTGGAAGTAGGCTCAAATCTCTTATGCAAGCCACTCCTACTATCCTGCTTGGGGGGCATCTTGTTCTGGATGCTCTCTGCAAAACTAAACTGCCTCAAATGGTTTTTTGAAATGTTCTCCCAAACACAACTCTGTCTTCTTTGTCAATCACTGTTTGATCAAGGCAAATTTGCCTCAAATGCTGTGTGAAATGTTTATGTGATATTAGGTCTATGCTCCTTACAAAACACTGCTTTTCCCCTTTTGTATGCCAATCAACAAGTAAGTTATAATAATATGCACACAGTCAAATAAAAGGTACACACAGTCAAATGATCACTTTGTTTGGGTAAGGTCACAAAGCTCTTTGTGTTTTGATAAAAACAAGACAGCCTTGCATTTATACAAAGGCAAAAAACTCCTCCCAATCAAAAACACCTTCCTTGTCTTCACTATTTCTCACACACAGGTAAACAAGAACACCTCCAAACTGATTTAATAGCTTCACTCACTAAATTCTGTTTTCATGGAACAAAGGAAGAAACACTGGTTTTTTTCTTTTTACCACACAGAGATGGACTTTTGAAATGACAAAGCACTTATACAATGATCACTGTTGTTGAAATTAGGCCCACTGTTTCACTTTTCAAACACTGTGTTTCTCCCTTTAAACACTGCCTCCACCTTTTAACACTGTTTTGAGGGCAGTTTATTAGGTCTTTTGTCATCAATAAAAACCCACCATTTTCACTATGTCAGTGTTGGGCAATCATAGCCACTGCAAGCCCGGATCTTTAAACAAAAATATCAACCCTCCTTACCACTGTTTTTTCCACTACATACAGCTGACAGAGTTTATGGTTTGTGCTAAAGCAGTTAGGATACCCTTAATGCTTGACAACCCCACTAAAACAGTGTTTATTTTGTCTTGCAGGGAGTGTGATGTTTTAGCACTTTTTTAGGGCAGTTTAGGCTCTTTGAAGCTAAAATTAACACTTCACTCTCAACCAACTATAACTTTCTTCAAAATATTCACTCAAATTACCTTGATTTACACCAAGACTTTCACTGTTTCAAACACCATCTAGCAGCTTGATCATAGCAAGTAGGTAAATGAAAATACCTTTGAAAATGGATGGCAGCCCTTTGGTTGAGGAATTGAGCAACTTCGAGACTCGTTGGAGGTGCTTTGAGTGTCAAAACATGTGCGACATGTTTGAAATGAGAAGGCGCCGCGCACAGAAAGGTTGTCGGGTCGCTAACGGACAGTCGTGACCGGTGCCTACAGGCGCTCCGCGCGCTGCTACAGGCGTGCTACACGATAGTGTAACCCCTTTGTAAAATTTCACCTGAACGCGCCGTGCATTTCTACAGGCGCGTCGCGCAGTCTCCAAACCTGAAAACTCTGTGAATTTGCTCGAAAATTTCTTCTTTGGTCTCGTGGACATCAAAAGGGGAGTGTTGCTTTGTGTTTTGAGAATTTTAAAAGGGCTTGCAACGGTCCCTTTATCCTCCTTTGAACATGAACAAGTTAATACCTCTTTGTGATTAATTTTGTGAGGGTTTGTTTTGTAAGTCCCCTTTTTGAAAAGAAGGTGTTGGTTGTGAAATAAAAAATGAACCCCAATATTATCATTCGTGTTTTTTCAAAATAAAACAAACCCAATCTCGATCAGGCCTTTTGAAAAACTGTGGGTGACTGTTTTTGGAGGTCTTTGCTTGTGATCCTTTTTTTACCGTGAGAAAACCACTTTGAAGGCTAATCATCACTCGGTGCTTTTCTTATTGAAAAGGAAGACCAATGATTTGTGAAGCATCTTTTTCCATCTTGCAGGGAGATGACTTATCTCTTTAAAACTTGATTGACAGTTTCTGTCCCTTATGATTATATCTGCTTGTTAGAGGGAAACTGGCTCAAATCCATATAGGGACTGTAGATGTATTCTCCAAATGATGCTTCTCTTTGACTGTGAGTGAGGGCTAGTTGTATTCACCTAGGCTTTATCATCCTTTGTCCATCAAAAGGGAACTTCTTTCAAAAATCTTTCCTTTACTCAAAATGCAATAGCTAGGTATCTTTGACCTCTTTTTATAAGGAGAAAGCCTTCATTTGTAGCAGTGGCATGCTTCAATGGTTTTGAATGTTGTTCCAGAACTTGAAACACGTGCCATAATCCTTCTTTTGAAAAACAATCATCGCTCTTTGGCCTGTGTCTAACCCAGCTGATTTCAACTACTTTTCAACTCTGTTTTGTTTAAAGGAACAAAGACTAAATGTCAAGCTTGTTTATCAAGGAGATGGGTTTTTGTAACTTTTTAAGGAAATTACACCCCTCAGCAAAGTTTGTACATTTATTGGCTCCAGATTGTCTTTGAAAGGAATCTATGATAGGAGATAAGTCAACTTCTTTGATAGTTATAGTACTCACGCTTTCCCTTTGTTTTTGTCATCATTGCTCTGTTCAGAAGCCTTCAACTGTCTCCTACTGTTCTTATAATTTGTCTCTCAGTCAGTGAAAACCCTAGAATCAATCACTGCTCTGGCCCTCTGCTTATAGATGAAGGAGGCCTACTTTGACAAATGCTTGGTTTCCTTTCAAACTCTGTCTCAACCAAATGAATAATGTTTGATGAACATACTGATAGTGGTTTCCTTTATTCATGATGGCATAAGCTAGTTTGAGACCAAGACTGTTGGACTCTTTTGGCCATCTACTTATAATATTTCTTCATTGATGATCAACCCATTAGCTTCACATTGTAACTCAATAACAATGGAGCTTTTGCAAACAATCTTTGAAAAGCACCACTGCTTTGCCTCTGCCTTTAACATCATTTTTATTCAGAAACCCTTAGTTGTTGTCTCTCTGTATCCAAAATTTTTTCCTTACAGTCATTGTAATTCTAAAAATCCAACTTTATCCTTGGCCCTCTGCTTATAGATGAAGGAGGCACTCTTAGTCTTCAACCCTCTACTTATTAAATGAAGGAGGTTCTCTCAGTCCTCAAAAACCCTCTGCTTGTAGATGAAGGAGGTTTTTCAGTCTTCAATCCCTCTGCTTATAGATGAAGGAAGTTTTTCAGTCATGCCATTTCATCAGCTTTTAACAGTGTTATTTTTCCTTTCACTGTCCTTTCATGCTTTGACTGTGATCGCAGGAGCTTAATGAAACAACTCTCTGCCCTGTAGCTGCATTCAAGGCTCAAAATCACATGAGAAGCATCTGTCTTCTCGTGTGGAGCGAAATACTGTCTTCTGGGATGCTGGTACACTTCTACTCTTTGAAAGATCCATTGAAACACTGTAAAACCACCTAATATCAGTTTTGACCTAGGGTATGTGCATTGTTGAGACTTCAGGGTTTGTTAGTGGCGCGACTTAAGGGTGTAACCAACTTTATTTGCAGAATGGGAAGGTCTGTTATGACTGGGCTGTAGCAGATAGAGGTTCTTTGGCTTTAGGGTAGTTTGCCAAGGGAGAAATGCCTAAAGCGCCACTACTAACTTAGGGGGGACTTCTTTGGACAAATTTGGATTGTTTCTTTGGAGCTGATGGGCAAGCTAGTATGGCTGAGGCTAGATAGGGCTTGATAATGAGGTTTCATCTCGTCATGGGCAGATTGAAAAGGTAGGAGGGCAAAAAAATGTTTATGGGTGTTTTTCAGCTGGCAAATTTGACAAATTTTTAGATAAGCTGCTAGAAAACTTGGCTGTTATAACTAGTCATCACCAACAAGTGAAAAATACTGATGACTAACACCCCAGAACATGGAAAAACCTTACTTTTGAAAATGAAGATTAGACTTGTATAATCTTATCAATCACATAGGCAAGTTTGGTGTTGTTGAGGTTAAAATCCAAGATGTTCCTAAAGACAATAAAAGAGTCCCCTATCACTATCAAATCATAAATACTCGAAAGTTTTATTAAAATTCAAGCCCTAAAAAGTACATAGGCTTTGGCCACTTTCTTAGAGATGAATCCAAAGATCCACAAATAAGTCTAAACATACTTTCCTCTAAAATCAAGATAATCATTCTTGCACCTGTTGTCCTTAAACCAACAATATAATATTAATTTCACTAACAAACCAACTTAACATGAAACCTTTATTCCAAAAAACACCACAACACTTTTAATAAAATACCACCATTTTCCAACTTCATATTTATTATTATTATTTTATCACTATTCTTATTATTAATAATACCACTTATTTTCTTTTCTTCGTGACCTATTTAAATTGTTTTCATGTTTATAACATTATTCTTTTGTTTTATCATTATATTTTTCAAAATAAAGGAAAGGTGAAATATTTACTCAAATTCATCTAAAATGTTGTTACAATTAAAATGATTATTTAAAAAGACATGTAATTACCAAAGTAGAATATGTCTTAATGTTGTACCACCTTCACAAATGATTGTCATCCACACTCACATAAATATAATGATTTTGTCACTGGTTTGGTTAATTTTGTTTATGATATAGTCACTAACGAAAATGTACCAACTTCACAAATTGCTTTACACTAACTTATATAAATAGTGAATTTAATAATTAATGTACCACTTTCGCAGATAATTGTGTTACAAACTTATTTGTACGCGTTATTTGTTTGACTTGTCATATAATAATAGCATATCTGGCCATGGGGGAGCATGGGGTATCATGTTCTTAGTTTACTAGTGATATAATAACAACATATGTGGCCATGGGAATTCCTATGAATCATATCCAAACTCGTTTACTGTTGGATTTGATTGATACTAAGCCATAAAGGTATTAACTTCTGACAAAATCACATGGGTTGTCCCCCATGTGCAACATAGTAAATATTTTCAAACTTTATACTCTTATAACCTTTGAAAAGTAAACAACCATTATTCCGATGAAATAAAATGGGTTTTTATATTATATAAAGTATAAAATGAAGATATAATATTTATTAATAATATATAAAAATATTTTTTAGGGTGTAAATTCAAATGTAAAAAGATATATTAGAGTAAATAGTATTCAAATCATTTTGAAAAAGAGATTTCCAAAAAAAAATAATAATATATAAAAAGATTTTCTATATTCATTTATTTATATTCCATTAATGTTCAATTTAATTATAATTTTAAAATTTAATTAAATTTATTATCAATAGTATTTATATTATTATTTATAAATAGATAAATTATATATAATTAAAAATAAAATAAAATATTTTTAAAATTATATATATATATATATAATTTTTTATTTTATTTTTAATTAAATTATTTATTTATATTCCATCTTCATTCTTAAATAATAATAATAATAATATATTTTTTATATAAATAAATTTATATGAAAAAAGATAACTTTATTAATTAAAATCAATCATTTTGTATCTTTAAAGTGGACTATGAATACAAACTTCTATCCACTTTGATAAAATTTTAAAGTGGATTTGAATACAAAATTCTATCCACTTGATAAAATTCTCAAAAATTCATGAAAGCTTATTTTTATTTAAAACCAATTTTATTTTATTATACAACAAATTATCATTTTTTTTATTATACAACCAATTTTCTTAAAAAATATACGGACAGGAGCTTGATTTCGTTGCCCTTTTCACTTTGATTTAATGATCTCTTAATAGAACTCCCCCAAAAGGATTCCACGACAAATTTTACTTCATAGAATCAATTATCATTTCAACTTCATTGATGTATGTTATTGTTGTTTGATTTTTAAAAAATTTGTGACACTTTTTAATGAAATTTGATTGTTTTATTACACGGTGATATTTTTATTATTTTATGATTATATATATATGATTTTATATATATATATATATATATATATAATTTTGTTTTTATTCATATTTATTTATTTATTTATTTTGCAAGTTATTCAAAGTGGTATTTTCTAAATAACTATTTTAATGTTAGTAAATGTACAATTAATATTTTTTCATGAGTTACATTAAAATTCCTTGTTTTTAAATTCATTACTTACTTTTTGATGGGGTGGTATTAATGCTCAAAAGCATGGCAGTAAACCTCATTCGCATGCATGAAATCAAAATGGTGAAATGAAAGGTAGGCATCGGGATGAGAACCAATCTCTCCACTTATCATGATCACACTCCAGTGTGGCATTCAAACTGCCCTTTGTCTCAAACGCACCTACCCTCGTCAAATCAGTTTAAATGTGTCCATCTAGTGGGTGAGGGGCCTAAGTCTAGCATTCCCCTTATTTGTTGTTTTTGGTCGTAGAGATTAGTTATGGTTTCATCCCAGGGAAGATTGCTTACAAAGTGACGAGACTTTGGCATAAGCAAGGCATATCGCACTTAGGAGCACATGATTTTGGTTTTTAATCTTCTTGTTAACATGCGTGCCCTGACGCACACTTTTCCTTCTCTTGTTTTTACTCGCTCAGGTCTTCTGTTGTGCCTATTCGATCCTCTCACATCATTTCCCCTTTATAATCATATGGGCCATGTCTGAGGGTGGCATATTTTCAACTTCATTCGAAGGCAAGTAGAATATTTTCAACTAATGTTCGACTCCTAGTTGTAAAGTTGGGAGCTCTACGTTTTCAACAAAGGTCTGTATATGTATTACCCACCGTTGTGACTCCTCTCTTGTTGTCAATTTAGTAGTTATTATGTGTCATTTCCATTTGAAATTCTATCTAGTTCTAGCAGGTGCCCATGTTCTTTGTTTTGTTTCTTCATAACACAACGACGAGTCCCTCCTTTCTAGGTCCCCCCAAACTACTGACTCTGTGGGTATTTCATTCATTTACCTTGTACTAGTATGTGGTGTTTGGTACCCTGGTACATTTTCGATTTGGTATTAACAATATCACGGGTCGAGTTTTGGCTAATCTGAGTCACCTACTTCCATTTAGTGGTTTTCATCCACAAATTTAGCTCTTCTGGGAGGCTAAATACATAATTCATTTTGGGTCACTCTTCCTTTCTATGGTTGATGATGCTCTCATTAGTCTTACTCTCCACACTTTCGTAATTCTACTTGTCGAGCATTGTAGCATCCTACTCACCCCTCCTCCTCTCGTCTGAACTCATATTCCCTGCCACTACAAGGCAGTCAGGTGTCTTCCCAGTTGTAGGGGTGGCACCTTAGGTGCATATTCCTCTTTTTGTTGGTGTCTCTTTGGTTGGAAATTCATGGCTTATCACTTCGACTTCAACCCCCATGAAGTGAGAAATTCGGATTTTTCACTTGGAAGCAAGGGAGTTTGGCGATAGGTTCAAATTTTCTTAATCTAAAATTAGTGGTAGCACCTTTAGGTGGACTCCTGACCTATACAAGTTTTGAAAAAGGAGACTCCACTTCCTTCACTCAGTAGTTGTGCACCGTCAGCTAGAAAACTTGCTTCACATGGTCAACTGCGATAAGAAATTCGACAATTATCAGTTATTTACAAGAGAAGAGGATATTAAGTGAATTATTCAGGATATTAGATACAATATGGATGGCATTGCATCCAAATTAACACAATTAGAGAGTTTTGTGGTGTCTGATTTGGATTTTGGATCATATACACAACCTGAAGCACCAGCAGTCATCAACGCTCCAGCAGAGGTTCTGCCCTAGGATAATTTCAAATCCTTCTCTGCAGTTGTCATATCAAATGAATAGTTTCTCATGGTTCTTGGAACCTCTTTTTGCAAACATACTATGCTTAGTGTTTCTATGATTGTATCATTTTCGTGCTACTTTAGTATGCCATATGCAAACGTTGGTTTTTTGTCTGGTTTTCTCTGAACACACTTATGCATGTAACTACTTATGGGCAGTGCCTTGTCTACCTAGCTTGATCTTTCATAAGATTTTGCAAGTTTTTTAAATAATATGGGAGGTTAATCCTAAGATCTGAGGTTGTTCCTGATAGGACCTAAGGTTGTTACTTCTAGAATGATGAACTTTTTTCCCACTACTAGAACATGGGATCTCAGAGAATTTTTGGGAGATAGAATATATCAGTGTAATATTATTTTTTCCTTAATATAAATACATTTAAAAAGCTTACAAAAAAAATCACTACTTACATTTAATCGAGAATAAAATAAGTAGAATTAATAATTTTCTTTATACAATCATATTGCAATGTATCATTTTCAATTAATATCCTATTTACCCTTTCTGTAAGCAACATTCCATGTAGCTAATAATAAAATGGAGAAAATTAAATAAGTAAAATAATATAAAAAAACATATATTGATAATAATTTAACATGGAAGTACACTTCCATATTATTATATCATAATTTTTACTTGAACCTGCAAACAATCCAATACCAATCTCCTTCACTTGAAAATGTATATCTATATAATAACAATTAATGCTTATGTATTTTGAAAATTATTTGAAATCTCTACATTCCTATCATTTTCCTAAGATCTTAGTTTTTCAACCATCACATTATAAGCCAATAGTTCACTATGTTTGGTTCCATATTTTTCATTGATAAGAATAAGATCATATGATCTTCTTGTATTCAACATGTAATATATATGCTTTCAATATTATTCATAAATGATTCATTATTGGAGATACAAACATTAAGTTTGCGCTTGTGACATTATTAGGTTAAACGAATCAGTCATTGAGTGATACAATAATTAATGGGTTTACCATTGATAGTTTATTGGCCCAAGGTTTCAGTATCCCATGGTATTTGATGACATATAACCTATCTAATGGCTTTATGACTCCATTGTAAGATGAATCCATTACGAGTTATTTTTCATCGTTTAGGGTTTATAAGATAAATTATGTTTGATTTATGTAGATAGTGCTATGTCATTGTTATTTTCTCTCGCATTTAATATTCTTACATTTGGTATTAGAGTGAGGTTAACCTAAATTATTTCACATGAATGGTTTGATGTTGAGATCCACGGAGGAAATGATAGGTTGGTGTGTGCAAGAGTAATTCATGGAATGTGGGAATGGGGCAACTAGATTGGTGAGGATTGGTGCCTATGGTAATGAAGTAGGGTGTTGGTTGTGGTGTGTAGGCCTGTGGGGAGATTAGTTGCATGAGTTGGTTTTGGTGAATGAGGTGAAAGAAATGGTAAGGCGAGAGGGCGGAAACATAAGTGTCAACATAGAAATAATGGAAAAACAAGGTTTTAATGGAGTTGAGAAACTTTGCATGTAAATGAGCATATGACTACAGGGCCTACTGAGGCATGCATACCCTTAGAAAATTATTGGTAAAGTCTAGAGGTATATCTAGGTGCTAAAAGGGCACAAGTCATATTACTTAATACCCTGGTTATATATTTTGAAGGGGCTAAGGCCTAGAGGTAAGTAGTGAAGTCTCACTTGGTAAAATTTGGTCAAGGGAAACCTTAAGTCAAATTTAAAGGGTAAAATGTGGTGTTAAAATTGACTCAGGTATGGCATAATTTTAATAAAATAATTGATAGGTTTAGCATTGGTGTTTTACAAGCTCAAGGTTTTAGTAAATCATGGTGTTGTTCATGGTAATTCATGTAATATAACTAATTTAATGGCTTGATGGCTCCATTGTAAGATGTCTTTTGGCCAAGAGTAATAGATGTGTTATGATTTCTTTTTTCTAGTTTAGGGTTTCCAATATCAATTATGTGATTTATGAGCACATCTTGTTATGTTATTATTGTTTTCTCACACATTTTTTATTCCTACAAACATAAATGCATAAGAATTAATTAGGTAATCTTAGGTGGTTGGTAGGAATGATTGTTATCCTCTCCACCCAAGTTCCATTCTCAAAAGTCACATACGAAGCTCATAAAAGATATTATTTTTGTAATGTCTTTGAGCCTTATCTTTTATTAGCCTTAAGTCCTAAAGATTTTATTTTAACCTATGTATCATCCTTGAAATTATGAGAAGTTCCTAGTGGGCTTCACTGGGAAATATAGGTCATGGAAAGTAAATAATTAAAATGTATTCCTAAATTCAAACAATAAAAGGATATGTTTTCTACATCTTACTAATAAAGTTGTTTTCTTGAATTTTCTTTACATTTAAAGGTTGATAATGGTAATCTAATATTTCCTGTGACTTTGAATTAAAATAAAAAAACATTCAAAGTGGTGATATTGTGACAATTAGGAATTTTCTAACCATCTTATTGTATGCTTGAGAAGTATAAGGTTTACAATGATAACCAATGCTTTGGATATTGTAATGACGAGGGATATACATCCTTTTAGAACAAGATTAATATTTTTTCATAATCACCTAATATTATATGATATTGCATAATGCATACCCATTTCCAAATGTAGTGTTTCAATGTATTATTAAGTTGAATTTTTTTGAAGATACTTCATTTTTTGTCTTTACACATTGGCCTTTTTAATATGATGTCTAAAGATCTCTGGTACCACATTAGATTTTATCTTTGGTATATTTTAAATATAAAAAATCAACATATTTTTTTGAATGCAAAATAATATTAATAATAATAATTTAGATCCAAGAAATTATAAACCTTGAATCAAGATAGCAGCATATAACATCATCCCAAATTTTTTTAAGGGACATATTAATAAATAATAACATTAGACCCTTAATCTATTGCATAACTCAACTCTCAGTATGAGAATATAATTCTAGATAATAAGAGTTGTAAGAAACAACCATAGTCATCGATTCTAACTTTTATTTATGAAATACCTACGAAAGAAAAACAACATAATAAGAAATCATACCTAGAGAAAAGTGAAATTTAAATTATTAGTGAGAAATATGGAACTGGGAGATTGGAAGTTAACCTGTAACAAGAAAAGAACTATGTTAATAATTCTAGAAATAATTGTAACTGATAAAATATCTCTAGAATTGAAAATATTTTGGTAATAGGTTTACCTTAATAACTTTTTAAATACTAGAAATTTTGAAAGCCTTGTTAACAACATAAGAGTATCTAGAGACAAGTAAATATAAAAATATTTATAAAAAAGGAAAACAAAAATATGACTCTTCAAGGTTAATTTTAGGAATATGATATTAACAAGGTTAATACTTTTGTATTGGTATGAAATTAAGAATATGCAAGGGTTTGAAAAGACTTTCATATTTAGTAAAACCACTTAACCTAGAAAGAAAGAAAGATTGGACTCTATAATGTTGAGAAATCTAGGGGTTGAAAGATAGGTGATTTATCTTACTTTTATAATTGTTTGTGGTATATTTTTACTTAACTTGATTAGCTTCTTCTTTTACTTGTTTATTATTATTGTTTCCTTAATAAAAAAACTACCAAGATTTAAAGAAAAATAAGATAAAGGATGCAAGATATAGGCGGACAACCATGGACAAAACCTCTCTAATTGAGAGGAAAACCCACAAGAATTATTCTCTTGTTATATACCTTAAATTGACAAATTCCAAGACCTAGACCCTTAACCATGACTACTCCAAGACCAAGTCAACCGAATCTTCTTCTCACAAAGTTAAACTCAAATCCTCCTTGACTTGATGATATTACAATTTATCCTTGTCAAGATTCGGACCTGCAATTATGCAATTTTACATACTGCAATTATCAGCCTTACTGTAATTTAATGTAATCTTGCATGTTTGAGATTATGAAGGAAAAATTAAGTAGTTTCTCTCCTTCACTTGTCTTGGACTCGTCTCCTTATGAATTTGGCTAGAAAAACAATAATTTATTAAGCTATATCTCGACCCTTTCAACGTTTTCAATACCTTACCATAGAAACCTTAGTTGCGGTCACACGTGTGAGATGAATGGCCGAAAAAATATCTTAAAAACTTCGATCTTATCCTTCCTTTTCTTCGTTGCTCCAGAGGCTTCCTTTCTTCCTTAGTCGCACTTCTTTCTTTTACATAGATTTTTTTTCGATTCACTTTTGAATGAGTCCAAGTCCTCCTATATATATAGGCTCCTTGCCCATACTAGTAGGTTGACTCGATATTGTGCCTAGGCCTACATGTCCTCCTTATAGGCCGACTTTCTTCTTTTGGAGGCCAATTTTATTGTAGCCCATAGACAAGGTCTTGGAGGGTCTTTTGACTCTATCTTTGACTCAAATAATTTCTCTTTACAATACATAACATGCCTAAGAAGGGTCATTCATAAATGACAATGACTCTTATGAATTGTAAACTTAAATACAATCTCTAGAAGATCTCAATGGGAGCTTGACCTATAAAATAAATTTCCTTGAGCATTAAATCCATTCCTCAAGAATATCAATGATGAATTTATTTTTCTCAATACATCAAATACATGAAATCATGATTCATATGTCATTGTGAAGACCGAACTTGGTTACATATTTCAACACTCCCTCTTAACTAGGTAAGTATTCATAATCCATACAAGGTACTTGGGAATTCTCAATCTAAAGAATTATTGTAAGAAGAGTCAAAATGGTGACCCATTTGTTTAGCATCATATCAACCAAAATTGTCACATAGCAAGGCCAAGACTAACAAGTATATCTATCCACAATATTAGAGAATAATGTTGTTGATACCAATGACTAAAAGCCACCATCATCATTGTCTCTAAAGGAACATACCCCCACCCGGGTGTTCACAAGGTATGTACTCCCAGGACTATTCTTATCTTAGGTTCCCAGTCCTCAAATAATATCGGTCCTCTTCGACTTATCTTAGATGCCCTACCACATCGTCAAAGAGTATCATATGCCATATGATTACCCAATTCTCCATTCTTTATTCAAAATATGAAGATAAGAATGATGTGTCTATTTCTCCCTCTTAACCAAGGAAGATATACCCATTCCTATAAATAAATGTAGTCAAGCTCCCTCTTAACCAGGGACTTGCTTCCAATAGCAGCTTTTTGCCTTTGGTGGAGTTCATGGGACTTTTAGCTACTTATAAAGCTCCTCCTTTTTATGTCATGAATTTCATATTTATCATTATGGGGCCTTCTTCCTTTGGGACTTATTTATATGGAATTAACCATCCATTCCTTTCCTTCACAAATCATATCATCCATGTCATACTTTTCTTCACCAGAAAGTGATTTTCTAATCCATGTCTAGCTTTTCTTCATACAACAACCTCTTCCAATTCATGTTTCCTTTAGGATATTTCATCCAACCACATGAGTGCTAGTTTTAGGTGGCATCTACAACTCTCTTTCGATATCCCTGTATCAACCCATCTAGATGTTGTTGAAAAATTAAAATGAACATCAAGTCAAAGCTACCTTTTTTGATGGCATTTCATCATGAAATTTTCTTGAAAAATCAACAGCACATACATATATTGACACATATCCAAGTTTCTAGATCTCAAGGATCTCCTTTCTTTCTAGACTTCATCATCATCTTCATGCCTTTTCCATGGAGATGTCATAGCCAATTCTTCTAGCAATTGGATGTTGATTTTTTTCTACATGACTGTTGGTGTCCAAGTGTGAATGATTTATTCAAACCCTTTCCCACATTAATTATCAATCAGGGATGCATTGGTTACTGCAAGGCTAACATGCAAAATATATGCAAATGAAATTACACAATTATGTATTAATCATGGATTTGATAACTATATGAACCAACAAACCACTGTAACAACAATGAAAGAACAACAATAATTAATTGCAAACTCGGAATACATTCACAACAATTAAGAATTACAGTAATTACATTAAATTTCATAGAAATTAAAGAAATACAAAAAATAGTAAAATAAATTAAACACATGCGTAAGTTACACAACACTTGGTCAGGAGAGTGGGCCCAACTCCCTGATCAGGGCTGCAGTATAATCACAGACTCATGAAAAGGACAGAAAGATAACTTGCATTAACTTAATGAAAAGTTATATTACAAATCTAAATTCCTTAGTAGCCAACCCCCGATTCACAGCTTCATACCCTTTCTTATACAAATGATTATAATGGTATTTCCTGAAATCTTGGCAACTAGTGCCTACAATTACACATTCATTATGATAGAAAAAACTAGATGTGAAAGATAGTAGAGGAAAGGTTTTGGAGTTATTGTGTCGTTGCAGCTCTACCGCAAGATAGCGCTGCGAGCTCAGTAGCTCTTCCTGGAATTGCGAATATGGTCATCCGACCACCAAATCTGAAAAAATATCTAAATTAGTAAATCGCTTAGGTAATAATCCCTGTGACTATGCTTCATTGACTAAATAATCCAAAAATACATGACGAGGGGTTTACCTGTGCACTTTATAATATGAATTGAATGTTAATGGTACAAATGGATAAAAAAAATATGATAGAATGGAAGGAAAATATGTGTAGGCTTGGCTCCCAAAATTCCCCCCCAACTAGTCTTTCTACATGTCCTCATGCATCTTGTCGCCTCTGCAGGTCTAGGTTGGAGCGGTTGTGGTCAACATGAAGCTGAGCGAGGTCATACTTATCAACATCTTTGTCCCTGGGGGTTTATATCCATCTGTCAGAAGAATTTCCTTCCACCAATCATTGCCCACGTTGTAACTCGGATTGTATTGATCTGCTGGCATCCAAATGATGGGGAATTGAAACCTCAAACCCATCCACTAGACACCACAATTCTGGATGCATGAAATATAATGTGGAAAACTTTCTAATTCTCGTGAAAATTTAGGGGCCCCAAATGGTTCTCGGATTCTGATGGTTGATGATGACAACATCCATCCTTTTTGGCAGCTGTCCCTAGCCTCATCTTGGAAAGTGGCCACCTTTTTGGTACATATATTAGTACACCATTTTTTGTCGCCAACAATTTTTCTCTACGTCCCTCAATCTGTAAAAAGGTGGCATTCTTGTTATAAATTTTCATAGGCTGACCATTCTCTCTTCTTAGGACAAGTGTCTTTGTGGTTTGGTTTTATTCAAATGTGTCAAAAGCAGTTTTCCACTTAACTTGATTAATGGTGTAGGAAGTAAAAGCTCTCAACTGGACATCTCCCAAAAATGGAACTGGATTAAAGGTCTAATCATCACTCAAGAAATAATCATGCATTTATAATTCTCACATCAAATTCTGGTTCACGACATCGTGAATCCTCAGGATACGAAGAAACTATATTGGGTCTTCAATTTCATGACTAATCTCATTACGAATGCTCTCCGGACAGAAGAAAATAAATTTCTCATGAATAAAAGAGCATAAATATGAACAAGAGGTTAGCAAGCCATTACCTACTGTGACAAGGTAAACATTTATTCTCTGTTAGCCTTCAATACTAGCACCTTCTCTTCTAAAATCTCAATCTTTTTATGTTGCTTCTCTAGCTTTTGTTTTTCTTTATCCAACTGGTCTATATACCAAGTAATGGTATATGTTTCCTGCTCACGAAATCTCCTTACCTCTTCTTGGTGGGCCTTTAAAGTAATTATTTTTTGCTGGAGACAGGATGCAACAATCTGCCATTTTTGAATTTCAGCAAATAAAAATAATTCTCAGTTCTCGAACAGATATTCAATGGGCTCAGTCTGTGTAGTAGTAGATGTCGTAGGAATGTACTTTTTTTGTACTGTTGACGAGACAGCCTTGGCCTTGGGCTTTGTAGCCTTTCCTTTATATTTCCTCACTTTCCTCATGCGATACTTTCTATCTTAATTTACGATTTTCCATGTTTAATTTCATGGCTTCCTTAAATTGAAGTTGGTACCTTTCCTTGAGAGGGGGTCTTCTTTTTGCACACTCCTCTATAATTTATTTCTTAATGGTGACTTCTTCAGTTGGCCCCGTAGCTAGTCCGGGATTTGGTGGGTTGGTGTCAATGAACATGTCAACCGGCTCCTCCTTCACCCTGACCTCTTTGAATTGTTCCTCCACTTGGGGAGCAATCTCTTCGTTCTCTCTTTCTGGCTCAGGTATTTCTGAAGACACTTGGGAAATGCCCTCGATATCCTCTCCCTACACTTTTTCTGTTGCAAGGTCCTCTTCTAAAGGTACAGGAATTATTTTCGATCCCTACAGTTCGGCTTCTTCAAGACCAATTTCTTCTGGCGAGGTAATCAAATCGTTTAGAGGTAATTATTACGATTTGATTATGTTGTCGTTACTTCTGTAAGATCAATTTATTCTAGTGAGGTAACAAGTTTTGATGAGGAGTAATAGCACCGAAGGAGTAACAGCACCAGACACTTAGAAATTTTTTTGAAGTAATAGTATCGGAGGAATAACGACACTGGGTACTTAGAAAATTTTCAATCTCCGCAAAATCGTACACTAGTAGTAATTCGTGCAAAAAAACAATTGAGTAGTAACAATATTTTATTTATATTAATATATACATGGATTTTTTTTTCAAGGATGCAGAGGAGGAATTCTCTACATTAACAAAATTTAAATTAGATTTATCAGAGAGATTTTTAATGAAGGCATCCTTAGAAGTTGGGCAGTGATACAGTCTCAGACGATGTCCATTTACTATGAAAGAGGCGTGTGTATCATAAATTGTGACAAGTCTGACAGTTCCATTATCAAACACCGCATAAACTTCATAAGTTCCCATCCAAAGAGAGCAAAGCTTTCCTTTAAAATCCTTAAAACAGGAACATAGAGTAATGCCCAATATCCTCTGTGAAACACCTTATTCTTAATAAATTGATCATGCCATTTTTTCCTCTTTTGTTGAATCACAACAGTTTTTTGAACAACCATTGAGCAGATTTCGTCTAATTCATTTAGATCTTCTAATCGATTTTTTTGGGCTTATGAAAGATCTAGTCCTACTTCAAGCGCTGTTCTAATTGTACTAATGTCAAATTCTATCGGAAACAATGGGGAATTACCATAAACCAACTCAAATGGTGGAAACCCTGTTGTATTCTGCCATGTTTTTCTATATGCCTAGAGAGATTCAGAAAGTTTTACAGCCCAATCCTAACGATGTCTAGCCACAGTCTTTGTGAGAATGATTTCTAATACCTTGTATGTGCTTTCCACTTGACCATTTGCCTGGGATGATACGGAGATGCCACCCTGTGTTTAATTCCATACTTATTCATAAGCCTTTCTATTATATGTGATGTGAATTGCGCTCCTCCATCTGAAAGAATCTCTCTCAGAGAACCATATCAAACAAAAATCTCTTCAAATAGAAAATCTGAAACAACCTGCTTTGCTTCTTTCATGACAACCTTGGCTTCCACCCACTTGGTTACATAATCCGTGCAGACCAAAATATGAACTTTCTCATGTAAAGGTGGGCTAAAAGGGCCAATGAAATCAATAGCCCATTTTTCAAAAGGCTCAAGGACTACTTGAGGCTATAATGGAATTTCATTTGATCAACCAGGCTGACCCATCCATTGGCAACTATCACACCTTCAGACATAGTCTCATGCATCCTGGAAGACAGACGGCCAATAATATCCCATCTGTAACACCTTATGCCCTGTCCTCTTATCTAAAAAATTCCCTCCACAAGAACCTTCATGAGTAGCCTTTAGGACTTCATAGATGTCATCCTCTCCTACACAGCGTCAAATTTGTTGATCGACCCCTGTATGGAAAATATATCCTGCTATTCAAGAATATCGGGCACTATGATGAATAATATTTCGTTGTTCCATGTATGAAAAATGACGAGGCACCTTTCCTCTAGAAAGATAGGTAGAAATATCTACATACCAAGGAGTATTAGTAGAAATTGAAAAAATATGTTCACCCAGAAAAATATCCTCTATGGGTGTGCCTTCATCACTAGTATCCAATCTAAACAGAAAATCAACAACTACATTATCCTGCCCTGGTTTGTCTACTATTGTAATGTCAATTCTTGAGTCAGTAGTAACCAATTTTTAATGCGACAAGGGGTGATAGGTTTATTCGTCAAGTACCTGATTTTTGCGTGATTAGTATGCATAAAAGTAGGATATCCAGTGATGTAATGTCAAAATTTATTAATGGCATAAATAACAACAATGAATTATTTTTCAGTTACCGTGTAGTTTAATTCAACAGGAGTCAAATTCTTTTTGACATAATAAACTGCATATGGCTTCTTATCTTCCTATTGTCCTAAAACTGCCCCAATTTCTATTTGAGAGGGATCAGTATGGATGTGGAATGGGAGTACCTAGTCTGGCCCTCACAAGATCGAAGCTCCACAAAAAAGTTCCTTGATCTTCGTAAAAGCCACTTCACAATCATTTGTCCACAAAAATTCTGCATCTTTAGTTAACAACTGAAAGAGTGGAGATGCTATCTTAGAAAAAAATTCTATAAAATGTCTATATAGCCAACACAACCAATAAAAATACGTACATTTGTGGGTGTCTTAGGTACATGAAAATGTAATATTACCTCTACCTTGGCAGGATCAACTCAAATTCCAACAACCGAAAGCAAGTGTCCTAGAACTATTCCCTCTTCCCTCATCATGTGAAATTTGACTGTACTTAGAGAAACGTGGGTCTTTTTGTATATTTTGAGTACTTTTTCTAATTTTTCCAATCCTTCTTCAAATGAGTCCCTGTATGGAGTAAAATCATCCATATAAATCTTGACATTGCCATCAACTAGACCATAAAAAATTCCCAATATTTCCCTCTGAAATGTTACAGACGCATTACAAAGACTAAATAGAAGGACTCAGTATGTGAAAGTTCCCTAGGGGCATGTAAAGGTGGTTTTATATTGATCCTTAGGGGCTATCTAGATCTTATTATACCCACTAAACCCGTCCAGGAAGTAGAATAACTTCTTCCCAGCTAGGGTATCCAGGACTTGATTAATGAATGACAAAGGGAAATGATCTTTTTGAGTTGATTTGTTTAATTCTCTATAGTCCATGTAGATCCGCAACTTACCATTATTTTTAGGAATAATAACTAGTGGGGATACCCATTGACTGTTCGAGATGGGGTAAATAAATCCTACATCTAGTAACTTCTGAAGGTCGTCTTTGACAATGTTCTTTAAGGCGGAGTTCATTCTTCTCTGGGGTTGTCTTACAGGTCTGAAAATATTTTTTAATGTATATATGATGAGTACATAAATTGGCAGGGATTCCCTTCATATCTATATAATCCTAGGTGAAGGCTTCCTTGTGGTCTTGAAGGAATTTTAGTAATTTTTTTGTCTAGGGTTCTGAAACATTTGGGTTGATGTTCAACATTTTCCCTGGTTCAATTTCAATGGGGATACTATCATGAGACGAAGTTGCAGGTATATTCTCAATTTCACCTTCTCGTTCAATATTTTTCTGCGTTTTACAGATCATGATAGATTCCAAGATCTGGCAAGTTGAATCAGAAATGGAACTAGGATCAATGATGAAAGTGTTAATGGTGTCATCCTCTATTTCTATTTTAAAATAAAGAGCATGCTCAATGGTAAGGACTGCTTTGAGTTCTTCGTTTTCAGGTTCTGATCCTTCTATTAGTAGGGGTTTTCGTCTGAATGATGGTTTCCCTGATGGGCTTGGTTCTGCAGCAGGCTAAAGGACGAGATTCTTTGTGACCTTCCCATTAGATATAAGCATATTTCCAAACCGACACCCAATATATGAATTTGCGATTGCAAGCCAAGGTCTTCCTGAAATTAAAAGGTGACCATCAGCTGGGGACTATGTTTGTAATACCAAGAGATTAACGGGATAGTGCCATGAGTCAATTGAAATAGTGATATCTTCCAACTTCCATAATGGCCTCGCTGTAGACCTATCTTCTAGTTCTAAGATAGTAGGGGTTGGTTTAAGGTTCCGAAGACCCAATGTGTGCATACTTTCAGAGGTGATATCATTTATTGTGACGCCCAAATCTACCAATACATTGGGGATATCAATTCTGTTAATTTGTACTATCAAGAGTGGGTTCCCTGGATCCCCATATTTTATAGGCATAGACTTTCCCAACATGATGTCAAATAGCTTTCCCATAACATGGATGGTGATCAGGTCCCTTGATTTCTTTCCAGGATTTTTAGAACAATATTCTTTGATTATTTTTGCATAAATTGGTACATCCATCATAGCTTTAAGTAGGGGAATTTTGACAAACAAGTTTTGTAGTTTCCCTAAAAATTCAAACTTTTCTTGAGGGTTCTGTTTACTCAGGGTCAGTATTTCAGGATAAGGTGGATTAGCTTGATGTCCCTTAATAATAGTCGGTTGAGGAGGTGGTTGATTTTCAATGTCTTGGTTTGTTTTATCCCAAACTACCCATGGTTCTGGTTCTGTGACTTCATCGTCAACTTGTTTAGTAATAATAGGCGAAGTCTGAGCATTCACTACCTACCCAGATCACAGATTTATCTCATTATATTATGTGGTAGAAATGTTATACGAAGGAAGGTTGAGAGTGTCAGCTTGCTGAAATCCCTTATTGTTAGGATTTGGATTAGGTTGCATGGGAAGTTGAGGATAAAGGGGAGAATTACTGGAAGGAATATTAGAAGGCAATTGCAGCTACTATTGTGGCATAGGTTGGGGATATTGTCTCACAGGAGGAGGTCCACACCAATTCTGGGACCATGAAGGGTTTGAAATGGTCTGAGGGAACCATGGTTGCCAAGGTGGGTAATGAAAAGACTGGGGAAATGCAGGTGAAAAGGGTACTGACTGAGGACCAATATTCAAATTAATGAAATACTGATAAATGTCTTGAGGCATACCTTGATTCATATTTTGTGGTCGCGACTGCCATGGCTTCTTGGATCCCATAAAATACAGTTGGTCCACCTCTTCGTTTGCTCCCTCAAAGACTGCCTTCAATCCTGGCAGAGAAGTGCATGAGCTGGTTGAATGACTCTGTTCGCAGATTTCACAAGCTTCTATAGTGTTTAATGGAAATTCCTTCAGTGAGTGTTTCTTCTTGAATTGCGGGTAGAATATGGTCATGGTATTTGCCAATACCATTTTCTTATTCTTTTCTTGAAACATGTACATTTGAGTAGACAATGTGCTCACGATATTGGTCCTCAAATTTTCTAACAGATTTATGATTTCTGCCTTCGTGACTCCCCCACTGGATGTCTTCAATGACCAAATTCCTTGTTTGTTCCTTGCATCTGCTCGCGAACACTGAATGCACAACTCATAGATAGTATCAAAATATTCTTTTGATATAACCCCTTTTCCTACCATGTTCAAAAGATCCAGATATTCTTCCCTTAATGGTTGGAGAAGGATTATTTTCAATATGTCCTTGTCTAGGTTACTATGGCCCGACCTCTGCAAAGTATATTTTACGCGCTCCACACAATCTTCCATATTCTCATCTTCCTTTTGCGTGACTTTAAATATTTCTTCCTTGATGTCACGGTATTTGCAGCTAATACTTCTCTAGGAAAATATTTTTCATGTCATCCCATGAGGAGATATTTTCACCCCCAAACCCATGAACCATCATAGGGATGTTCCCTTTAAGGTGGCAAGGAATATCTTCAATTTATGAGCATTAGCTATATAATCATACCCTCGATAGACAATTTCAAATTCAAAAATTAATGTATTTGGATCTTCAGAGGAAATCCCACGAAAATTAGGAAATGTTGTCAAAGGAATGGGCTTCATCGGTGCATCGCCTCTAATATCCCCAAATGGGAAATTGATCAAGGAAGTTGTAGGTGCCATGAATATTTTCCAATATTCACTCGGGACCTCAACGGGTTCTGCAACAGATGACTGAAGTCATTCTTCAACAGAGGGTTTATTTTGTTTAATAGTGCTTCCCCGATTGCATGGTGACGCAAAATTCCTTTAAATATTTTTCTTCTTCACTAGAAATGCTTGATTCCTATGATCCCCTACTTGCAACTTCCTCTCCTTCTGTCGTCAACAAGAGTGTTCCTTCTTCTAGTACCCTGCTTGCTACTTCTTCTTATGTCATCGAAATGGGTTCTTCTGCTACTGCAAGTAGTACTGGTTACACAACGGACTACCCTTCGGATTTTTTTTGAGTTCTTACCCTGACAGTGGCTCGCGAAGATGTTTCTTATTCAGCCTTTGCAATGAGTTCTTGGATATAGGTGGTCCTCCCTAAATCCTTTCTGCCTCTCTTTTGGGGTCCTCCTCTACTCCTTTTATTCAGATCTCTCTTCATACAATTGATGAGAATAAAAACATTCAAACAAAACAACTACGCTTAGAACCTGGAGTAGGGAAATAGAAATTACCTCCCCGAGATGAGAGATTGGGTGTTTAAAACAAATAAAGAAAGAAAGAAATCACATCAAGAAATCTTAAGCTGAGGACTTGGAGAAGGGAAAGAGAAATTCCCTCCCCAGGACGAGAGATTGGCCCCTTAGAGATCAACAAATGAAAAGAAACAAAAAAAACTAATGCTCAGGACCTGGAGCAGGGTGAAACTTCCCTCCCCAGGATGAGAGATTGGTCCCTAAGAAATAAACCAAAAGAAAAGAAACAAAAAACCTATGCGCATGACCTAGAGTAGGGTGAAACTTCCCTCCCTAGGACGAGAGATTGATCCTTAGACCAATACGAAGAGTGTTCTTACACCTTTGATAGCCTCCCCGGAAACGATGCCAAAATGTTGGTGTCCAATTGTGAATGATTTATTCAAACCCTTTCCCAAATTAAGTATCAATCCGGGATTTGTTGGTTATTGCAAGCCTAACATGAAAAACATATGCACATGACAATTACATAGTTTTTAATTAATCGTGGATTCGATAACTATATGAACCAAAAAACCATTGTAACAACAAGGAAAGACCAAAAAAAATTAATTGCAAACTCGCAATACGTTCATATCAGTTAAGAATTACAGTAATTACATTAATTGTGATAGCAATTAAAGAAATACATAAAACGGTAAAATAAATTAAACACACGCGTAAGTTACGCAGCACTGGGTCAGGAGAGCGGGCCCAACTCCCTGATTAGGGTTGTGGTATAATCACAGACTCACGAAAAGGACTCTCAATTCCCTTGGTAGCTAACCCCCGAGTCACAACTTCATACCCTTTCTTATACAAATTATTACAATGGTAGTTCCTGAAATCTTTGCAACTAGTGCCTACAATTACACAGTCGATACGATAAACAAAAATATATGCGAAAGATAGCAGAGGAAAGGTTATGGAGTTGTTGTGTCATTGCAGCGCTGCCCCAAGATATAAATTTCAGCTCAGTAGCTCTTCCTGGAATTGCGAATATGGTCATCCGACCATCGAATCTTCAAAAGTAGATAAATTAGTAAAACGCTTTGGTAATAATCTCCGTGACTATGCTTCATTGACCAAATACTCCAAAAAGACATGATGAGGGGTTTACTTGTGCACTTTAGAACATTAATTAAATTTTAATGGTATAAATGGATAAAGGAAATAGGATAGAATCGAAGGAAAATGTGTGCAAGTTTCGCTCCCAACAATGACCATAGCTGCATTGTTCATGATCTCTTCTTCCTTTCTTCACATATTTTTTTTTCAGGAACTTCCATCCATAGTTCCTTTATCTTTTTCAACCACCTCATATTCCATATGAGGATATATTATGGTGATTTAATCTTTTCAATATGTGAACCATGCCTCCATGCATATTTTCAATGAAAGATATCCCTTTCCTTTAATCATATTTATGAGATTATAGGAAATTTACCCATGCAACCATATGATGACATGACACAATCAAATACATGCATACGTACCTTTTTATTTCTTTTGGTCATGTAGGTTTCCTTTAGCATCTTCTTTTCCTTTCTTGAAAGTTATTCAATTATGTTGCATTCTTCTGTCACCGTACCATCATCCTTCTTAAACCATGAATTCAGACAAGATGGAATTCTTAGTGAGACACTTGCTCCTCCAAGGGTATTTGAACCTTCTAATGAAGATTCCAATGAAGAATCTTGAATATCATCATCCTAAAAATGCTCCTTCATAATTATGATGATGTATGATGAATTATATACTAGATGAATTTATTCTACCCATAAGTACTACTTATTCTTTCAATGAGGTTACCGAGAGCTACTTTCTTACTATGATGAGTACTACAACCATGTATACTTTTGCTTCAGCTATATTTCAAGCTTCTTATACTGATTTCATGAGCTCTTTCTTCAATCTTATGATATTGTGATTCCATCCCCTAAAGTGATGCATCCTATCATGCTTATATTGTTTCCTACCATGATAGCTATATTTTATAAAAACGAAAAAGAACTTGGTTGATGAGATTATATCAATCATATTAGAGATATTTTACTTCCTCCTTTGATTTCTTCTTTTCAGCTTCTTGCACTTCTTCGGTGACATGGGCTTCTTCCCTTCCTCTTTTTTTGTTTTCCTTGTTGATTTTAGGAAAATTTCTCTTGTAGTGCCCATATTCATGACAACCATAGCACTAGATTTTCGAAATATCCTTTTTGTTCTTTTTCTGAGGACCAAACCTTCCAAAATTTCCTTTCTTCCTAGACATCAAAGCAAATTCTTGTACTTTCTCATTTTATCCTACACCACTTTTTACCTTCTGCCTAGTTTATTCAATTTTACAAAATTACCAAAGTTCACTGAATAGGGTAGTTCCCTTCTTTCCATAGAGACTTGATGTAAAGTTGACCCATTCCTCTGGTAGTGCATTGAGAAATATGGTGGTCATTTCCTTATAAGACAATATTTCTCCCAAATCTTGTAGTTGGTCTCTTATTTCTGACATCCTCATAAAGTATGAGGCTATTCCATCTCCCTTTGATATGTTCATTTGTTATAGCTTGTTTCTCAAGGATATTACTTCTTCAGAAATACTCATGGAGAATAATTATACTAGTTTCCCATATATTTCTTTTGATGTCTCTATTTTTTATACATATGGAATGAGGGGATATTTGATAGATTCTATAAGAATCCTTTGAGCGCTTACTTTCCCTTTCATATATTTTTCCAAGGCTTGATATTCTACCTTTGGAGATTTAGTGATTGAACCCATAACATTATTAACGACTTTGTTTTATATGAGGATCAAGTTTGTCCTCTTCCTCCATGCAAGAAATTTTAATGACCCAACCAATTTGTTGCTTTTCTTGCAAAATGAAGTCATTTTGAAAGTAGATTTAGTCATAAATATAAAGCTACTTACTTGTCAAGTGAAGATGCTTATTGATGTCAATATATTCAACTTAATGATTTCTTGATTTTAATGAGGATGTAAATAATAGAAGATGTCTTCTTGATGAATATGTATTTCTTCAAAAGTGATCCTTCAAAGAGTGGGAGATCAATTTTATTCCTTGATGATGATGACAATACTTCTACTTGTTTCCCTTAGATGTAGAGACTTCAAGATGCTTCAATTTGTAGTCCTTATTTCATTGAATAAAGGTAGAGTCTTTGACGTATTCTTATTTTTGAAGTGATGATTTGATCCGGACTTATGTTGGAACAAAAAAACATAAATACACATAAACGCAGAAATGTAGTACAAATAAGACTTCATTTCATTAATATCACATAACTAAAATATGCTTACAGACAGAATGGAAATAAACTAGCTAGGGCATTGGTAGCTTATCTCTGAGAAGAGATGTGGCGGCTACAGGCCTCTAAACTGTGTTACAATGAGGCTCAAAGGCATACTTATTATTGAGAAATAATGGAAAACTATAAAAATCCAAAAACCTAACCCTAGGAGATGAAACGCCAACTATGGGCCTTGTTGGGGTAAATTGGCACACCAATTTCTTGAGGTCATAACTTTGGCATACGATCTTTGTTTTACGCACACGATACCTCGTTAGAAATATCTATCTGAGGAATACAACCATTAACAATGAATTTCAAGTTGAAGAATCTCATTCACTAATGGTGATTTTCCAAACAAAACATTGTTTAGGGCCTATAAACGGCTCTAGAAATTTAGGACCTAAAAAACTGCCAAATATAGTAAATCATGCTACAAAAAAGTAAATTGGTGAAATTGACTGGGGGTCTAGCTGGAATAGGTTGGTGGCCACCAATATCCACCTGGATCATGATTATGCAAGGTTCCAAATAATGCTTCAAGTGTAGAATCCTTCTTTGAACGAACTATGGTTTTGGGGCCTTCTTTAGTAACTTCCTTCAAAATGATGATGTAATTCTTGCCCTTGTGGTGCCCTTTAGATGAGTGATATTTTTTTTATGATTGATTATCTTAAGATATTTCAGTGCTTCAACCCTTGGGTGTCCTTATTTAAGATGTATTTTCTTGTCTTTTCACCTTAGCTCTAAAACCATGTTGATAAATCCAGGGGCAACAAGATGGGTGATTTATCTTACTTTATTAACTACTTATGGTATATTATATTTATTATCTACTTCTTTGACTTGTTTATTTTTAGTATTTTATTCATAAAAAAACTAAAAAACCTTAAAGAAAAAAAGAAAAGAAAAAGGACACAAGACATATGTGATCAACCAAGGCCAAAACCTCTCCAACTGAGAGGAAAACCCGCAAAAATTATTATTTTCTTAAAGACCTTCAATTGATGAATTCCAATACCTAGGCCCTTCACCAAGAATCATCCAAGACTAATTCAACTGGATCTTATTCTTGCAAATTTAAACTCAAATCCTCCTTGACTTGATGATATTACAATTTATCCTTGTTGAGATTCAGACCTACAATTATGTAATTTCGACATACGGCAATTTTCGGCCTCACTGTAATTTCTAGAAATCTTGCAAGTGTGAGATGATGAAGGAAAAATTAAGTAGTTTCTCTCCTTCACTTGTCTCAGAATATTCTTATTATGAATTTTTCTTGCAAAATAATCCTTTCTTAGCCTATATCTCTATTATTTCAATGTTCTCAATACCTTACTGCAGAAACCCTAGTTACAGTCACACATGTGAGATAAATGGTTGAAAAAATATATTAAAGACTTCGATATTATCCTGCATTTTATTCACTACTCAAGAGGCTTCCTTTCTTCCTTATTTGCACTTATATTTTACATATATGCTTGATTGAATCACTTTTGAATGAGGTTGAGTCCTCCTAATATATAGGCTCCTCACCCATGCTAGTAGGGAAACTTGAAATTGTACCTAGCATGAAATGTCCACTTGATAGGCCGACTTACTTATTTTGGAGGATAATTTCATTATCGCCTATAGACAAGGTCTTGTAGGGTCTTTTGACTCTATATTTGACTCAAATAATTTCTCTTTACAATATGTAACATGCCCAAGAAGGGTCATTCGTACATGAAAATGACTCTTGTGACTTGTAAACTTAAAGACAAGCCCTAGAAGCTCTCAATGAGAGCTTGACCTATAAAATAAATTTCCTTGAGCATGAAACTGATGCAAGAGCATCATGGTACCAAATTTTGTACATTTAGTAGAATCTAGGAGGTCTTATATTTTCAAGGGAGTTGGTTCCCTAAGTATTTAATTAATGTGTTTTCAACGTTTTGAGAGATTTTATGTGAGAAATTTAATTTAATATTGAGAAGTGTATTTGTAAATTTTATCGAATGTAGGAGAACATGAGAGATTTAGGCTAGTTGAGATTTCATAGGGATTGTAAATCCTAGACTTAGGAATTAGTTGATGATTTTTTGGATTTAGAGGATTCTTAGGATTTAGTTGAGAAGATTTAGGATCTGAACCAAAATTGGTTGCAGAACCTTTTGTGTATATTTGTAAGCCTCAAAGGCATTAGAAGACCATATATATTCTTAGATAGAGTAGGAAGTATAAAAAGTAGAGTAAAGAGGAGAAAGCTGAGAATAGAGAAGGTTTTGTTGAAGAGAAAAAGGGACATGTAAAGGCGCATCATGTCGAAGACAAAATAGTAATAGGATTTTGTTGTAAAATGTACAATTTATTTGATTAATGAGAAAATGAGTTCATTGTGACTGCGTTTTTGTCTCTCTTACAAGCTGAGTGATTTGTAATTAAGAAAATCTGATTTCTATGTAATAAATTATTATTGAATGAATTCTGATGGGTGTATAAGTATTTTACTATTTGAAAAAGGACTTACTGTAGAAGAAACTAGGTAGAACAACTATGTGATTCCAGTTCTGGAGAAATTGGCTGGGAGGGAAGCTAATGGGAGTCAATGAGTGCAAATAACCTATGTACAGGCCGAGAAAGAGAAGCAAATATGAATTCAATATTCAGAGATCGAATATGCTATGATATCCTAGATTGAAGACAGTGTGATAAGTGTGCAGAAACATGAAGACCATAGATTTGAGTGAGAATCAAAAGAGAAAGCTCAGGAGGAGTAGTGTGGAGGAGATGGAGCTGTAGAGCGGTGGCAGTCGAAAAACAAAAGAAATTTATTTAGAGAAAATTCTTAGAATTTTTCCAAAGGAAGAGATTGGATGACAAGGATCAAGGTGAAGATTAACGTCAGAGATCTCATTGCAAGATAAATTGGGAATGTGTGAAGAAGAGCCACATGTCGTGCAGAGCAGCCATTTTCATATCGCATAGCGCTTGCGATATGGCATAAAAGTTAACGGTGGAAAGGTAAATCTGCAAAGTGTCAGCGAGTGTAAAGTTGCAAAGTGCCGATGAGTGTAAATTTGCAAAGAGCCAAAGTGATATAATTTAAGATTTGTGATATGTGAAATCTTATGTTTGCCAATTCGTGAAATCGGTAAAGTATGTGATGCGATGTGATGAAATCGCATATCGCATGTGATAGAAATCGGCGATCGATGGAATAATATATGGGTGCAGAGCGATATATAATATTTGTTGCGAATTGTGAAATGGTATTTGTTACGAATTGCGAAGTATGATAAATCAACGAAACGAAGATAAGTTTTGGGAATGTGCATAGTGGATATGCGATAAGGTATGAATTGCGAAGGGTTTAAAATGCAATATGGAACAAAGTTGTGAGGTTGTGTATGCAATAAAGTAATGTGAAGGCGCAACCATGGTATAAAGGTAAAAAAGATTTCTTATATGGTTATATGAGTTATCAACCCGAGAAACACTTATAATATAAGCTTCTACATATATGCATAAAAAATGTTAATGTTGTAAAATATAAAGTGGGTCCTGAATTAAGGGTCTGAATAAAACCCAAGGAGATATTTGGGAAAACCCATTCTGATGGGTGAATATGGAGTAGCATTGACTCCATAATGGTTATGCGGCTAATTGTGTGGTTAATTTTGCAAACCTTGCATCATTTGGTATTAGAGCAGAAGGAGATTCTGCGTGTAAAGAAAGAAAGGATCAGATTTAAATCTGAAAGACATCAGCGCACAAAGATAAAGTGTGACAGAATATATGAAGGTAATATGGTATGTTTTTATATTAATTCTGGATTTAAGGATTGTGTTTGTAGATTTCAGATTGCAAACTGAAGGAGGAATATCTCAACAGAAGAACAACAAGAGGAGCTATAAGAGAAGAACCACTTTCATTCTTAAAGGCATAGTAAAGTGGATACTCTGAAGGAAAGTAGAAGTGAACCTAAAGAATCCAACTGAAGGTTGGACAGAGAAAGAGTTCTCTCAGAAGGAAGTGGAATTGCAGAATCCAAGAAGGAAAGGAGTTTCTCAATAGAGGTTCCAGAGAAAGAGAAGCAGTGTTGCCAAAAGATCGAGCTCAAAGGAGAGAAGACTTGGTGAGGTACTTGCAATAGGTATGGAGAATTGCTGAGAAAGAGAGGCTTTGTACAGTCCACAAGTGAACATGATGGAGTTCACAAAGGAGGGGAAGTTGATGATCACTGAGGGTCATTGTAGAGGTTCAAAGGAAAGCCATAATAAAAGGAAACATGCCAAGGTAAAAGGAATAGAGATGATGAGTCAAGAAGAGATTGATAGAGAGAAAGATGAGATAAATTTCCATCTTGGGTTATTGATTGAAATGTTATAGATGAATAAAAGAGAAGAAGGAATGGTTAGCTTATGAGAAGGAAATTCAATAGATAATATGTTAACAGAAGCAAGGTGACTAGTCATAATCAGATCTATGCATTTATTCCTTCTTATAGTACCGCATCCATGTGTGCATTCATAAATCAGTAATATTCAACAAACAGATATAATCTTAGAAATAACATACAGCGCAACTAATAACCATAACATAGAGATACTCAGATATCACAAAATAGTATTCTCAATTATCTAAATTAAACTGCAACTTATAATTTATTCACGGCCCCACACACACAACCAACAGACCGTACACAAATTAAAGGTGAGCTCCTACCTGCATAAATCCACACAACAAATCTCTACAATTTGTATCCAAGCTTAATCAGATCAAAAACATCCTTCTATACTCCACTTGTCCATCTATTTATATCATATCAGCCTGCGCTACTCTATGATCCGCAAATTGTGGTTTGTAGACTCTTGGTATACCCTTTGACCCATTACAATTCATTGGGGGCTTTGACCTGCCCCAAAGCCACTATGCTAGACTAAACTATTACAAAATATTACAAAATTGTACCAAAATTATAGTTAGGGGACCTTGCTCCAACATGGCCTTAACACAATCTTGTGACTCATCCCGAGTCACAGCAGTAGTGGGTTCTTCATCTTAGCTTGGAGTTGTTCGAAAACGATGGTAAAAGGGGGAAAAACACCTTCACTCTGTGCAGTTGAATTCTACGCGATGTCAACCAACTTTTCTGAAGTCGGTCCTTCAATAGTTGCAGTGATTCTCTCCAAGGTTTGGTTCCACTGCTTTATGGCTGCGTCTAAGTCCTCTGACAGCTTCAGGGCTTCATCTTCCCATGGCTTTAAATGGTCGTTGAGGACCTGATTCTTGTGGTGGAGCTCTTCAATCTCTTCTTTGAGAGCGTGGCTGGCCCAAAGACGCACTAAGCATTGTGCTGCCACGAGGGTAGGCATGGTAGCTTCCATCTGCTCGAAATATTGCTCCTTCTGATGCAACTCCTGATTGAATTGGCGGAGGAGGGGATCACGCGGCACCATTAAACATGACCCCATTGCCATATATAAAAAATATGATCCCTTGGTGATTTGAGATATAATGTTGCTTGTGGCTTCCTTTACCAGTGCGACTCACTGGGTGCGCACCTCAGGAGGGGTCGCAGGCTGCAGTTTGGCTTGTAGTGCAACAACTTGTTGCTCCAGGTCTTCTTTCGCAGCTTGGAATTCTGTCATGGATACCTTTAATGCAGGGACCAAGCCTTCAACTTTAGCCTACGGTGTAGCAGAGGTAGGAACCAATTCTGGAATATTCTCACATAGCTGTTCTATCAGATGTTCTAATTCATCCTACAGTGAAACTGCCGTGATGTGTGATGCCTGAGCTTGGGCGGTTTCAACAGTTTTGGCCACAATGGTTTTCTCAACTTCAATTTTCTACTGCTATGCCTGCATTTCTCTCTGTTGGAGCTCATCAGAGATGAATAAGTAGAGGGCATGCAACTTCTCTCCTGTTAATCTTGCAATGTTGAGATCGACTGTAGAGTGTGCGCGGACTTGATCGCATAGGATCAGAGGTACTACATTGAATGTCATGCCCGGGAGGGAGCAGATCCTACTCTCTATTAATTTAGCCAAGGCTATAACTGTGGCTGGTTGGCTCGCTTGATTCTGCCTCGCTTGGTTCACACTTGCCTGAAGTGTATCGACTTTTAACTGAAGGACCTGTAGCCCAAACTGCAAGGCTTCCATCGTGGCCTTCTGCTAATCTTCGAGGGCAGCCCATCGGTCTTTGGAGGAAATATGGACAACGTCCACGATCTTCTCCAATTATTCCTCTGTTAAAGTGACCTACGCTTCCCCATTGGTCTTATTAGCCTTGCGATTCTTTCGCTACCCTTTGGGAGGCTCGCCGGTGTGCTTTGTTCTGCATGGAGACTCTGCACCCTCCCCACCAAGCCCTTTAGCCTCCGCGCCCTACTGAGATTCTTACTCCGCCCCCATGGTGGTATCCTTGGTCGTGGTTTTCTTCGTGGAGCGCGCCTCAGTATCATTGGTTGTACTTGGTAGGACAATATCTTTCGGGGGTGCGTCCTTTCCAGAGGTGCCTGCTGTGACTAGGGCAGATGATTTGAAGTCAAGCTTCCATGTCGATGGCCAAGTTGTGGCGAGCTGATAGATCTCTGCCTCCATGGCCATATACGGAACGTTGTACCATGCTTGATCCTTGCAGGCCCTGATCTGCACATTGTTCATGGTGACAGGGAATTCAATGATGCATTTGTATTTTTCATAGACCACGAGCGACAAGCACAGCCTAGAATGAATTTTTGTTGCCAACACACGGTTGAACAATACCCATAACACCTTGTTCTCCTTGATGTGCTTTGAATAGTTCAAATCCCAAAGGTTCACATACCACACACCTTCACAAACATCTGGATCGAACGCAAGGAGCACTGCATCATCAGGTGTCTCCCATGAAATCAAGGCAATCAAAAGCAAAAGTCATGAATAGAAAAATTCATTTCCTTGGTCTTGCGCCTCGTGCACATTGTCTAAAAATTCCTCACAGAGATACTGCGACCAGTTTTAGCAGACCCCTTTATCGCACCATCCGGCGAGTTGAATCACATAGGTAGGGACGACCAATGCTCGACACTTGCGCATCATTTTATAGGTGAGCAGTAGAGTACCCATGCACACTCCTAGGTAAGCAATGGTATCTACATTGAACCCCCTCTTATCGCGATCAACTTTATATTTCTCCGGCACTTCTTCTACTACCTTCTGCTCATACGTTTTGCCGAATCCCTTCATGGGATGGGCCCCCTACATGGGTAGGCCAATGATTCGATGAATTAACGTAGCTTTGATCGAGATGTGGACTTAGATCCAAAATCACTCATCAAGGATTAGCGCCAGTAACTAGCACATGACCAAGCTGGTGATCGGATATCACCCAAAGTGGGGGAGGCACAGAAAATTCAGTATCCCTGAGGCCTCCAATCCGTGTGCCCACAACATTGGTTCCACCTTTGACACATTGTTGTACAATACTCTTTCAAGATATAATTCTGGGGACAGATCTGGGAAGGTGTCTTCATTTGCGAGGTCGTGGTCATTAAAATTGATGGAGGGAATGCTCCCAAACATGTCACCAATCAAAGGGACCTCCTGCAGAACTAGTAGAATTTTCAGATATTATCAGACAACATCGGCATTCTTAGAGGTGCACACTGTGTGTTTTCTTGGCTTAACATATGCGGGCAGCCAGGAGAGCGCAGCCACCAGCAGAGTTTCCTCTTGGGCTGTCATGGGGCGATTCAAAGGATTGGGTGAGTGTGCCTGAGGCACCTTCCAAGGGGAATGCACAATCCTAGGGGAGTGCGTGGCTTCACCAAAGCCCACTTCGTGGCTTTCCCCTTTCATTTCTCCTTTATTTTCTCCTAGCCCTTATCCTTCCCCTTTCCCTTTCCCTTGGCCAGCGTAGACATGACCTCTTCAACGTCGGGGGTTACTTCAAACACATCTTCAAATCCCATTTCAACAGAGGTCGTAGCAGGAAACGACTCAGCAGGGTTAGAAGTAGTCATTCTTGCTCGAAATATAAATTCAGGGTTGTTTCTATCAGAGGGGGTAGCTCACCCAGATATATAGATGGCGAAGTCACACAACACATAGAATTCACAGTAAATCACAGGGTGTAATAATTTCAGAAAGCAAAGGAACCAATTCTGACTCGCGCCCCTCTTTTTATAGCCCTCCATGAGTGAAAATGGTTGGATTAGTCTTAATTGCAACTTACCATTAAGTAAACGGTAAAAAATCCTCCTAGATCACTGCATTAATTGCCAAATACCTGTTTCATTCAATGGTAAAATCACATTTTCACCCAATATTACTATTCCAATGGCTAGTTTTTCTAACTGTGCACTACCCTACGCCTCCGTCGCACCTTTCTGTGCATCCTTATCTGTGCATTACCCCTGCGTGCTTGTCATACCTTCCTTTGCCTTTCCTTATTCATGCACGCAACATGACCAATACAGATACTCTAGCCATATAGTCATTTGGTAGGTGCTGAATTCTCCCTATAAGGTTTTAGACGACTTCCATTAATGTACCCGGGCAAGTAATCTCTGCGCAGCGTAGCCAATCTAACCGCACCACCATCTATAATTTCTTTCACTATGTATGAGCCCAACGAGTGCTTACAGAAATTTCTTGGGTGGCATGAAAACTAGCTATCATATAGTAGCTCCAATTCGTCTTCCTTGAATACCTTCTGTCGGATATGTCGATCATGCCAAGATTTTTCTCAAGCCTTTTGAACCTGCTTGTGAAAGTTATCAATGAACTGATCCTTTTCCAAAGGAACCAGCTGCGCCAAGAATTCCTCCATGATGTCAGGTTCTGCTATGTTTCTAAAATATGCAATGCACAGGCTGAGGACAATATATTCCATGGGCATGATGGCCTCCTTCCCATAGACCATCCTGAAAGGAGTTTTTCCGGTCAATTTCTTCAAGGTGGTCCTGTAGGCCTAGAGCACTTAGGGGATGTGCATGTCCCAATTGCTTCGATCATCATTATAGATCTTAGTTAGCGCATGTTCAAAAATTTTGTTGAATGCCTCTACTGTCCCATTCGCTTGTGGGTGATATGGGGTACTCTTTGCATGGTGGATCTGATATTATTTTGTCAAAGCTTCAATAATTTCATTAACAAAATGCATACCTCTATCGCTCATTAAGATCTTCGAGCAACCAAACCTGGTCAGAATAAGCTCAAAGATGAACTGCGTAGTAGTATCTATAGTATATTCCTTCACAACCTTCGCTTCCACCCATATGGTTACATAATCAGTTGCAGTAATGATGTAACGTGAACCCCTCTTCTTTCCCAGGGGATTGATGGGTCCCACAAAGTCTATTGCCCATTTTTCGAATGCCTGCAAATCCATATGCGGTTGCAAGGGAATCTCATCCCTGCGTGAAGGTTTCCCTGTCTATTGGCATGTGTCGCAGGTGCGACTGTATGCATGGGCATTGATATGCAATGTGGGTCACCACAACCCAGCCCTCAGCACCTTCTGCATAGTTTCTTTTCCTATATAGTGACCTCCTTCCACCCCTCCATGGGCCTCAACTAAGATAGCTTGTATTTCATGTTCTAATACATACCTCTTCAACACCTCATTGGATCCTAGCTTGTATAATTGACCAGAAGTTATGGTAATACATACCTCTTCAACACCTCGTCGGCTCCCAGCTTGTATAATTGACCGGAAATTATGGTAAAATCAGTTGTGTAGGCCACCAACCCATTTTTTTGTTTCACTAAATAGTCTGTAGGTGTCATCCCCATAGTCAAGAAATGAATAATGCATGCAAAGTGCTTGTCAACCACCTTGATAGCAAAAATTTGTGCGTCAGGCAACCCTTCTTCTAGATTAGTTGGTTCTTCCCCACTCTTAATCTGAGACAAGTGATCAAGTTCAACATTCACTCTCCTGTGCTTCACAATAATTTCAAAATCATACTCCTGGAATAGCAATAACCATCTAAAAATATTCCCCCCCAACACAGACTTATTGACCAAGTATTTTAAAGTTAAATGATCAGTGAACATCTTGAAGTGTCCTCCCAATAAATAGTGCCTGTATTTCTGCAAGGAATACACCATTTTCGATCCTTCTCGTTCAGTCGTAGAGTAGTTACGCTATGTGCTAGAGAGTTTCCTGCTAGCGAATTCAACCAGGTGGTCAATGTCTTCTTCTCTTGGCTGCACTAAGACAGTTCCCGGGACTATCCCTGATTCATCCACATGTACATGAAAGACCTTCGCCCAATCTAGAAATATAAGAATAGGTGCAGTGACCATATTTTCCTTTAGTAGTTCAAAACTCTTCTGACACTCCTCATCCCAGAAAAAGGGTACATCTTTCTTTAGTAGCTTCTCCATTGGTGTAGTGATCAAGGCGTACCCTTGAATAAACTTCCTGTAGTAGCCGATGTGCCCTAAGATGGAGCGCAACTGTTTCTTAGTGGTGGGGACCGCTAAATTGTTGATAACTGCAATCTTGGTTGGGTCAACCATCAATCCCTACTGACATACAATGTGCCCTAACAAAATCCCAAATGGTGTGAAAAAGATGCATTTCTTGATGTTTAGAGAAATCTTGTGTTTCCTGCAGGCATCCAACATCATGTGTGGGTTCGATACATGCTTCTTCACTAATCCAAATATTGTCAAATCATCAAAATAGACCTCCAAAAACTTATGGATGAATTCTTTGAATAATTCTATAACCACGCGCGAGAAAATGGCAAGGGAATTCTAGAGTCCGAAGGGCATGACAGTACTGAAATGAGCCCCATTCAGTCGTGAAGGTTGTCTTGCTGCGATCTTTAGGTGCTATTCTAATCTGATGGTACCCTGAAAACACATCATTGAATGAGTATGCTTCCTGACCTCCCACATTATCCAAAATTTCATCAGAGAATGGCATAGGGAATGGATCATGCACGTAGGCATCATTCAGCTTGCATAGATCGATGCAAATCCTTATCCCTCCCTTGGTTTTATTTTCTTGGACCACCATAGGGCTTACCCAATCCGACTGCTCTACTGGCACAATGATACAGGCGGCCACCATCTTATCGATTTCCTCCTTGAATTTATGTTTGTATTTAGGGTTCAACCGATAGGGTCATTGTTTGACAAGACCTGCATCCGACTTCAAGGTGATTCTCGTTACATCCATATCTTCCACGATTCCCTTTAGCTTAGAGAACTTTGTAGGGAATAGATCCTAATATTCGGTCAGCAGCTCCACAATATTTCCAATGGTATATTTGTCCCATTAATCCCAAATTTTGGCCATCTTGGGTTGTTCTTCCATTCCAATGTTGACTTCCTTAAAATTTAATAGCTTTGTCACATCTATTGTCTGCAATAGGGTTCCTACCACTGCGCGCTCTCCTTCTAACTCTGGGATAGTGATATTTCTAGGATCATCATTGCAATCCTCCACTGAAAAATTTCGGCAGTTGAAAATATCCTGCATCTGCACATCCCAAGCTGGAGCAACACATCATTTTCGAGGTAAGGACTCATCAAAGTCAAGAGCATCTATATATTGTAGGGCTTCATCTAGTTTCTCTGTTCCTCCTACCAACCCAAATGTCACCATGAAATCTTTTGTCATTGTACCCCAGTGGTGAGTGCATTGGTGTAGCTCTTCATCTAAATACCAGGTGCTAGGGATTGGTCCTAAGGAGTGAATAAACATGTGGACCCATTCATTCCAAGTCCTTTCATTCCATACTTCCATCCACATAACCAAGTTCTTTCGCGGGTCCCCACGTCCAAAGAAGAGTTCCATGGATGGGTTGACTGGAGGTTCAAATCGTAGGATCATCATTTTCTGGCATTCCCCTAAGTACTGAGAAGCCCCCTTATGGGTTTCCCACCACCACGCAGGGGTCGCGTGCATAGCCAAGTCAAGTGCCAAAAACCTCCTTCCTTCAGGGACATTTGCTTCGAATGCTTTAAGAAATTCCCTAACACTACTAGAACCATCAATTTAGGGCAATTCTCTTACCTCTAAGGAGATGAATTGGAAGCTCTTTGTGATCTTAAGGCACCACAGTGCAGACACGTCATGCAACTAATTCTGCCAATTTTCTATCTCACCATATGAGGCTGAGAGACATGCACTGTCTTTCTCCCAACACAACATGCCATCAGTTGTGGGTTTGATCCAATCATCGTCCCGGGTAGTCAATTTTTAAATTTGATCAAAATCCTCCTCCTCGTGCACTAGTTATGTATATCATTCACCTTTTTTTGGATCCAGGGGGACTATTACCCGCGTACCATCGTTCTCAAAGACCATGCTTCTCCTTTTCAAATTGATGATACCTCCCATGTCAATAGCCTAGTCCAGACCTAATACCTAGGATAAGGGTTTGTATCATCCACAATTTTGATTACCTCAAAATCTGCAAAGACTTTAACTCCCACTATGTCTACCACAACCTTCAGAAACCTTCCTAGTGGGATGATATTCTTTTGGTTATCCATTCGTAACTGAATAGTGGACCATTCTAGCTTGGGTTCTCCCATCCTCTACCAGGTTTGTTGGGGTAGGAAATTGGCATCTAATCCTAGATCAAGGATGAATTGATTCATTTCATAATCCCCAATCTGCATAGTCATACGCATCTCCTGACCAGTCATTTTCTTTTTCTTATAAAGCTTGTTCATAGTTTTAACCTTCGTTCGTGGGGCAACCTTTTCTGTGCAGCTGTCTATTAATACTTGGAGATTCTCCACCACCTTGTGGTTGCACAATAACTTCATACATGCCTGAATAAATTGATTAACTGCTTCATCCACTTTTGGATCCATCGAAGTCATTGAGGTGGATGCTTCATTCTCAACAAAGTCCTTACTAGCTTCGATGAAGGTCTCTTTCTCCTTCTGCGGGTCCAGGATCTCCCTTTTGACAGAGGCCTTTCTGATTAGTGGTTTAGCCGTAGATTTTTCCTCAGCTCCTCTGGTGGAAATTCCACTATGTGTAATTACATTGAAACTGGGCCCATCATCACGTGGTTCCTCCTTGACCCATTTTACATTTTGCGTCAGTGTCTGTTGTTTCTTCTGCATATTTTCTATTGGAACCGGGCAGTCTTCAATCACATGGTCAAACTGTCTGCAATATTTTCAGGATTGGCATGCAGGGTTTGGGTAGTCTCTTGCATAATTTCCCACATCCCCACAGTTGTATTAAATTAGTTTCCCTCATCCTTGACCTGTGCTTCCACCTCTCCCTCCTCCCCATCCTCTTACAGGGGATCCTCCTCACCGAGAGGGATATAATGGTGACAAAGGGTCAGCTTGCAGACTGTATATGTTTCCCCTATCTACCATCAAGTTTAATTTTTGGCAGTTGTGCACGTCATGACCCATGGATGAGCAGAATATGCACCATTGTTGCTTCATTTGTGGGACATAGGCACCTAGTTGTGGGTAGTGGTCTGTATCATGTCTTTCTGCTACCTGATAGTTGGCGCACCATAGTGTGGGGGTACTAGGTCCATCCATGTCTCTAGGGCATATAGGACTTGGTTTCCCAGCCTGCATATAATCTGAAAACAAAGGGCATTGATCCTTAGTGTGGCCTAACACCCTGCAGCGTATGCACCAGACATCCGTGCTAGCTTCTTTACCCCGATCCCTGTGCAAATTTTGAATTTATAAGTGCATTTCCTTTAACTGGCTCTGGATCTACAGTGCTGCAAATTGAGTATCATCCCATGGTGCAGCTTCTAGCTTCATGGCAATCTCCAGGGCTTCTTCTTGGGATTCGATCTTCTGCTGACCAATAGGTCCGCGTAGATGTGGTAGAAGCATGGTGATAAACCACTCCTTATGTTGATTGTCCTCATAGAAAAATCCTCCATCACTGATGAATTTCTTTAGCCACTGGTCAACTTCCCTGATGGCCTCTGTAGGTCCCTACTAAAAATATTTGAACTCGACCATGCATTGAGAGTATAACTTAGGCTTCCGGAATAGTTACTTTAGGGCATCCTTAATGTCTTATATTGAAGGATTTTCATGCTGACCAATGTATCCCATGAACCAATTTTTGCCCTCCCTTTAAAGGCTATGGATAGCTGCGCTCTCTTTACAACATCATTATTAATATTTTTTGCGGTCCATATCAACTCTGCTACAAACCAAAATCGATCCATATCCTTGTCCCTCACACCCTTAAAGGTGGGTAACTTCATTGCACGGCCATATTGCCTGCAGGTGGTGGTGGAGGTGGGATAGGAGAATTCTTACCCTTGCACGAGTTCGATGGTGGCGTAGCCAGGGGACTTGTTTCTGCATGTATAGCCTTACCTCTGTTTAGATCAGGGGATCCCTTAGAGGATTGTATGCTTACCTATCTCCTTCTTGATTAACCTGGTAGTATTTACCGCTTCGCGTCTTGCTTCTGCTTTGGTCAGAGATCATTCACTCAGTGTGGCTGCACATGACACCCTTTTCACACAATAGCATCTTAATCAGCAACGACAATGTTTGCAAGAACTTACCCCTAAATCCCTTGAAAAAAATTCGCTTTGATTTGGAATAGGACACAAACTGATCGACTACAAACTCAGTAACAAATCCTCCCAAGACACTATCAAATCGGTGATCTACAGTCCGAGTGATCTTTTTATAAACCTTCTCCAACTGTTGGATGAATTCAGGGGTCCACTGTGTGACATGGTCATCATTCCAACAGGTTTTAAATTCCACTAACCTTGCCAACCACTGTTGTAGTTCATCTGTGAAGGTTATGAAGAATATTTCATGCACTTCTGTGAAAATGTACTTTTTCTTCCACTCTTCAACATATAGCTTCTTACTTCTATTCTCTTTTAGGTAAAACTCCCGAATCTGATTTTCAAACCATTCCTCAAGTTCAGGCTTCAATGGCTGCCAATGACCCTGTGGCATTACCGGATCTCTCTCTTAAAATTCTCCTGGTCCCTAAAACAGAACCATTTTTTGGTTTGAGGGGTCTTGACCCATGTTCAGATTTAAGGTTTACCAAAAGATCCCTGTACTACTGGCCCTTTCGGCAATGGTCGGCTTGCACATGTCAAGGTCTCACCTGAAGTAGTATGGGAGGGTGTTGGAACTAGGTTTCTGCACCCTGAGAGAGAGAAAGTTAATTGAAGTGGTTCTCTTTAGATCTAACATACCTGCATTTGAGAAGCCTTAACACAAAAACCCTTAACAATATATTTGCGCAATAACTTAAGCGAAGCTCATAAACCATCAGATAATATGTTAACAGAAGCAAGGTGACTAATCATAATCATATCTATGCATCTATTCCTTCTTATACTGTTGCATCCACGTGTGCATTCATAAATCAGCAGTATTCAATGAACATATATAATCTCATAAATAAGATAGAGCACAGCCAATAACCATAACACAGAGTTACTTAGATATCACAAAAAAATATTCTCATTCATTCATATTTAGTTCCAACTTATAGACTCTATTTACTAGCCTGCGCACACAGCCAGAGGGGTCCACACATAGCAGGACTCAGGGTCTCTGCGCACACATCCAGTAGAATCCCTTACCCAGACAATCCACACAAAATATCTCTAAAATTCATATCCAAGCTTATTCAAATAAAAAAATTACTTCTAGACTCCACTTGTCCATCTATTTATATCATGTTAGCCTGCACTACTCTATGGTCTGCAAAATGTGGTTTGCGAACCCTTGGTATACCCTTTGACCCATTATAATTCATTGGGGGCTTTGACCCACCCCAAAGCCCCTGTGCTAGAATAAAATATTACAAAATTGTACCAAAATTGTGGTTAGGGGATCCCGCTCCAACAGTCATGGAAACAAAAAGTGGAGGGGCCAAGAATCATAAGTTTATCAAAATTAAATTTAGGTCAAATTTGTTCAAATAATACCTTATGAAAGGAAGTTGTAATGCATAAATACCAAACATACTATAGATTAAAATTGAGGGTGTATAGGTGTTTTTAAAACCATGGTTTGGAGTTCGAAACTCATCCTCTTAACCAACCTATATTATATAAATGTCATATTTTAAATATTTCAAAAGATACACTCCCTATGGTATCATAAATAGATAAGGATCGGTTTAGGCATGGCATAATATATGGCTTACAATTCAAGTGCACTCTTTTTACTAAACATATATACATATCCTATTTTGTTGGAAATGGGCATAGAGGTATAGATACTTATTGTTGTGTAGGTAAATCCCCTCTGCGAACAGAGGCAATCCCTCTAGCCCTAGGGTGGGTCTAGCAGCAAGAGGACATGCTAATGTGTCAGTTCCTAGTTAATGAATGAAATGAGTTGGGATAGATTGTCCTACCTGTGATCTAACAAGGTTATCGTTGCTGCAGCAGGGGTCCTTTGATCCTCGTCCCGACACGTCACGATCCTTCGGCAATGGTACTCGGGTGTCTGCACAAATATCAAAGGACAAAAGCAACATACATTAGACAATAAATGCATTCATAACTAGATAATTAGTCAAGGAGAATTAAACGTATTGTGTAAGATAAATCACATCAACACTAGACGAGAACCAAAACATCAGTTATGTGCATATTAAGACAAAGAAAGAGATTACAACTGGAGTCTTGATGTCACAGCCTCCTTTAGCGGGTCCAGCCAAAATGAGTCTCGAGCATTCGTCGGGGAATTTGGACGTGGTGAGGCAAAAAGCCTAAGCTCTCTCTCGACAAGGGTCTCTCTCTTTGCTCTATCTCACACCAGCTATATCAGACTATTTCAGCAAAATGTTCAGCTGAATTCCTATTCATCTAGCTACATCTATGTGAGAGAGGTGTATTTATAGAAGGAGAGGAGGAGGTTGGGATCCCGCAAATGGTGGAAGGGAGGCCTTATCCTTTGGGAGGTTTCCAAAAAAGGAGGAAATAAGAATCCAAAGGAAGGTGCTCGATGTCATGTAGTCGAACAACCCAATTTTACTCGCTCACGAAGTAGTTAGCTTGGAAACTTCGCTTCTATATTTAAAAAAATTTCCAAAAAAACTCGACGTGGGCAGATCACTAAGACAGAGCGCCAATGGGCATGGGGCCTAGTGTTAATTTCCTTTATTGACGTGAGGCCATAACTGCCTGCCAGCGCCAACCCAAAAGCATGTTTTTTTTATGTTCTGTTCCAGGAAAATTCAACAAAGGAAATGTTATTCTCATGGAAAGGGATGCAATGACACTTTTTGCAAGGCATGAAACTTCATATAAATCATATAAATGGTCCTCCAATGTGATAGATGGGAATTGCAAGGAGGGTGACAAAATGTTGTGTAAAAGATGCCCCCTAAAGCATGAGGTTCGAGAGAGAGGGAGGAGTGAAATGCTTTACGAGAGTGCATTCGAACCAAACATTGTTGTCGGAAGACTTACAAGTACAAATAAAACTAATATCTCTGATACATGAACATGTGGCATGGGCACAACCATCCATAATAGAGTACATAAAAACTGAGATTCGAGATATGGACATAGCCATCTAGCAATAAGGATTAGAAAATAGACTCAGGTATGGTCGCAGCCATCCAATCAAAAGAGTCATGCATATATTCATGATAAACCAAAATATCCTATAGCCTGGATCTTGTCAGACAAAACCCAGGGTCTTGCACTCCATCTCAACCCAAACAAGTACAGATTCAAGCATGTGAATATGTGAGATGAAGCCGAACATGCAAGAAATTCACCTGATTACTAGCCAATGATGAAAGTTGTTAACAGACACGAGAGAAACCACCAATAGTGACAATCGCTCTCAAGGTACAACTAGTACAATCCACAGAATGTGAACAGTGATCTCACATCAAACACCTGCAGACTCACACTATCGAAGGCCAATGATGTGGACATGTCGTCGAATGTGCAGAACTTGCCATTGAGGCATGCAAACTCCAAGGTACCGGAAGGGAGTCTCGAGATCAACTTCCTGGATAATGAGCTGAAGTCGACAGGAAGTGACCCGGTCAAAGGAGGGCCATAATGTTTCCCACATCATTGACATGAGATAGAGGAACATGATGATAGTGAATCAAGACCAAAAATAGGATCAGATGGAGGTTGAAAACTGCAAAGGCAAACTTCTCTTGAACATATCAGCAACATGAATCCATATTTGGCAGTATTTGACATCAAGGAATCTAAGGTCATGATGACATGGCAAAGAGCAGATGAGAGGTCAAAACAGATTACCCAAAACCATGGAGGAAAAAAATGACGAAATTATATGTCCCCAACCCGACACGAATGTAGATGAGTGTCATGTTCAAGAGCGACATACTGCTGACACGACTAAGAACTGGTTCCATTTTCCGCCACTATTGCTGGCGAGTACCCCAATTATTTTTGTAAAACAAGCTTGAAGGGGATAGCATATGCTTTTCATGTAAGCTTTTCCTTCGGGCAAATCCATCCTAGTATATTTTACAAGCCCTAGGAAAGAGGAACTCAGTGACATCATGGTGACGGTTTCCGATGTCATTTAGGTTTTAACGAGTCTAACAAAGGAAGAACTTGGCATCCTTTCATGTTTAGAGAGTTTGAAAAGAAGCGGAAAAGAAAACTCAAACAATCCATTTTCATAGCTAGTCTCACAGATCTGAAAAGGTAGAAAACTATGTTTGAGAGAACCTTGTAGTCACGATAGGCTAAGGTATTCCTTTTTCGTAAATAATCTATCCCAACCCGAAAAAGGGGTAAACGTATACTGGGTAGATATCGTTTTGCAGCCATTTAACGAGTTCAAAACGACAAGAGTCTTGATAATCTTTTCATTTTTAGAGAGTCAGAAAAGAGTTGAAAGATGACTCCAACAGTGACTTTTTCATTTTTTTACCGAGTTCGGAAAAGTATTAAATACAACTCGTTACTTCATCGTCGTTATGTTGAAAACCTGTCGTTGCACAAGAGACGCACGCAAAAATCATTTCTTGAAATAGCATAGTGAAATAATCGAAAAATATTCTTTAAAACCTAATTAGGGTTCTGAAAAGTTATAAAATGCCAAATATTGTAAAAAATAAATCACTTTTCACTTTTACCTCTTGTGAGAAATTTGTTACCCTTTTTCACTGCGATTTTGCGGTGTTGACAGAGGGAAATCCGGAAGACCAATCTTGAATCCGTCAATTCTAGGTAAGAGATAACATCCATCCCTACATTTAGATTGTACTTTCATTACTTGAAACCCAAAATTTTTATATCTATGGGGTATTTTACAAAAACTAGGGCGCGACGGTTGGCGCAGATATCGAGCACGGACCCGTGCCAATCGTCCTCAAATTTGAACAGGGGCGCGCCAACTGTGACAGTCAATTTTAACATGTAATTTTAAACAAGGAGGCCCAAATTAACGACTCAAAAGCTTTGGATTTGGATAATAATGGTAATATGGATGTTTTTGCAGGTGTGAAAATGCAAAATGGTGATCGAATGGAAAGAACGAGAACACAGTGAAGAAGATGAGGAATCCATGGGCAATAGAAGATGCATGGAAGCTCTCAGAGATTATAGTCTCAAGAAATTATTTATGACACCATGTCTCAGAGCTCAACTGGAGCTGTTGTAGTACTTGATCAGTGTCTGGGACAGTGATCAGGAAAAATTCATTATTCATGACTAAGAACTTGAGATTGAAGTCTCAGATGTTTATTTTATAACCAGAATGTCGCGGAGGGGGGCAGTACCAATCCTGGATGGCACCCGGACCTTGTTAACTGAAAAAATGCAACAAAACCAAGCTGAAGAAGTTTGGCTACACATCCATATTGGTATCGTTCATCTTGGAACAACTACTAATCTTCCAGTGCCAGGAGGTGATAGTTCCGACACCACCAGCCCAGGAGACATGGATGGGCCGTTGGGCAGCTCTAATGCCAAGGTTAGTGTTATGCGGATAAATCCTTCTTGTGGACAAGAATGATCTCCCTAATATCCTAATGATATCTAGAAACAAACAACCAAATGCAAACCATTTTCTCTATATCATTTGTGATTCAGAATTATTAATAACAAAGTACGAGGACATGCCCCTACCTGAAGTCCAACGCTTGCCGAAATATTTTATCTAGTCGCTCCAAAAGAGGTCACTTCATCATGTGAAACCTGCGATCAAAGACAGATAAAAAGGTAAAAAGCACCTGCAAGATATAATAATTGAGAAAACACTAACCTATCTTAGTGATCAAGGAATCCAAGAATCGAAATACTCAAATACATACATGAACAATTCAATGAGAAAATGGAATCCATTTGTATTAACTTGTATAATAAGAAGTAACCTTACAACCTTTTGCCTTGATGTTATACATGTTCTTTCGAGGTCCAAAACAACTGTCCTCTCTCAGATTGACAAGCCTTCATCTCTCTGAACTAGCATAAAGTTATGGACATGAGTGTGTGATCATTCTCATATAAAAAATGTCTAGTATAGAGAGTATGATCTCTTAAGAAATTATTCAGCAACTAATATGTATGTCTACCCTTGAGACTGAAACATGAGCTCAATTTATAGGGAAATGGAGGTAGTTTCAGTTCCATGAAGAGGGGGATGGATTCCTCTCATGAAGGGATTTGAGCTCCATAGACCAAGGGATAAGCTCCATGAGTGAAGGGATAGAGCTCATGAATATAGGATAAAGCTCGAATTGACGCGCTTCTAGAAGCTTCCAATTGGGAGAATATTCGTCCAGCTAGGCTTCTAGAAATTAATTTTTCCTTTATTTGACTGCTTACGGGGGTCCACAGGTTTTATAAGAAAAATGTGTGGGATGTGCCGTAGGCTATAGAGCAAATATCTGTGGATCCACAGGCAAGGGCTAGGAAAAGTGCAGAGTTAAACATTTTAGGATTTTAATGAGCTTTTCTCCAATTCTAAGACTTGGTTTAGGAACATTAGGGTTTTAAATTTGAATTCTAAGGGAGCATAATATAGGTAGTGATGAACCTATATAGACTGTCAAATGTCATGGTGACAAAATAATGTGTGACAGATTGCCCCCTAAAGTGAAAAATCTAAGGTAGTTCTAAAGAGTGAAGTGCTTTATCTTTCTGAGGATTGGATTGCAGACATACCATTCGAAAGCCTGTAAAAACATTCAATACAAACATACATATGTATATCATCGCTGAGGTAGAAATTCCCATACTCAGATCAAAACTAACTACATGTTCTAGTACAGAAATGATTTTAAAATTACATCAATAGTAGACACAACATGGACGCAACCATCTGACATAAGTAGTGTATTGTATCATGAATAATAAAACTCCTTGCAGCCTGGATGGTGGAAACTAGATCCAGGGTCTTGATTTCTACTTCCCGAACTAGTACGATTCTATCCATGCGATTGATTGTGTCGAAGTCAAACATGGTAGAAACCACTTGATTACCTTTCAATCATGTGAACTATTAACAAGTGTGAGATAAACCACCAATAATGACAATGGCTCTCAAAGTACTTAGTACAATCCATGAAGTGTGAATTAATGATTTGCAGTCGAACACTTCATGGAATCATTCGATCGAAGGTCAATGATGTAACCTATCCTCGAAGGCGAGAAACCTGCCATTAAGGCATGTAGATCCCAAGGTATTGATAGGATTCTAGATCAACTTTCTAGATGATGAGATGTTGTCGATAGAAAGCAACCTATCATAGGAAAGCCCATGACACGAAACCATTAGATCAAGTTTTGAAGAAATATTTACAAGGACTGACTTAGGGATGGTCAACGTGAATGGAGACAAATGCTTGCAATGAATGGTTTATTTTAACTGTCTATTGAACACATAAGGACACTGCAGATGGTTTGGTAACAATTGACCTAAATATAATACCCAAAAACCGGCTGAAGACTTTCAATATGGTTTGATTAACTGTTAGACAAAGGATTTTTCCCAACCCAGGTACAAGTGTGAAAAAAATTTTCGTGTTCAAGAGTGGCATACTACTTTTCAAAACAAATTGTGACAACTGGATTCATTTTCTCTTCCCCCCCCACCATTTCTAGCAAGCCTCTTTATTTTTGACAAGCTTGAGGAGAATAACATTTGCTTGTTGTGTAAGCTCATCCTTTAGATGAGTCCAACTTAGTATTAAAATCGAACCCTAAGAAAGAGTGGTTCGTTCGTGTTTGTAATTGACAGTTCCTTTACTGTTAAGTTTTAATGAGTCTAGTATAGGTGAAACTTAGTGTTTTTCAATTTTAGAGAGTCAGAAGAAAAACATAAGAAAAATTTGTGGTTGTACTTTTTCGTAATTTTAGTCTCTCAAGCCCGAAAAAGGATAAAATAATACAAGGAAGAACTCTATAGACAATGATTAGTCAACGTATACCTTTTTCGTAAATAGTCCATTTCAGTCTAGAAAAAGGGTAAACTTATAATGAAAGGACGACTGTTCATTTCCTTTAACGAGTTTGAATAGTCAAGTACTCGACGATCTTTTCATGTTTAGGAATTTGAAAAGGGCTTAAAAGAGAACTCCAAGGTTTCTCTTTTTCGTAATTTTCAAGAGCCCGAAAAAGTGATAAAAGTGTACTCATCATCAAAATAATTCTTTTCACCGGGAAAATATGTATTCTGCACAAAAAACTAGAAAGTAAAAACATTGAAAATTTAATTTTAAAGTGGAAAATAAATAAAATTTGATATTTTATTCATTCAAAAAATCTTATAAAAAGGAGTTTAACAAATTCATTTTCACCTTTTGTCTTCAGAGTTGTAAATTGAGAGCTTTTGGAAAAAAAAATTCCAGAGTTGATAACGGGAGAACCGACAACTCAAATCGAGATTCGTCAGAATCAGGTAATCCACAACACTATTCTCTTCATTTCCATCCGATTTAACTCTCTTTTTAGGCTTTAAAATAATTTGTTGAGGAGAAATTATGTTTGAAATTCCGCTCTTGTGGGTCTGTGGGTCATACATGCGTTACCTGTGGACCCCAATAATTTTCTTAAAAGAAAATTATCGGGCTACCATGATTTTCATGTAGAGCGCATGCAGATGTCCGCACTGTCTCTACATGAAAAATGTGGAGGCACCGTGACCAAATCAAAATTAATAATTTCTCACAAAAATGGTTAAAATTTCCCACTCTAAAAGTTTCTAATCCTCAAATGTGTCCATTTGCAGACTATTCCACAATGCTAGAGTGGAGAGAATGTGACCATGAAGCTATAGAAGATGTGGCTATGAATGATCCTGCCACAATGCGTGCACTTAAAAATTGTGGTTTGTATAAATTCTGGGCAATTCAAGGTATGAGGGCACAAGTGGAATTGATGACATGGCTAGTGAACAAGTGGGATGTTCAAAGTCAGTGATTTATCATGTTAGGTAAACATGACTCGGGGTAGAGTCAATGTTGACTAGGGTAGATAGTAGTGGTTTTGGGGCACATGGTTTTGTGCACCCATGGTTTTGGCCCATGGTATTACATGTAATTGAGCCTATAAGAGGCTAGGAATAATTCATTGTAAGGTACACCTAGAGGTGAGTGGTGAAGGCTCACTTGGCTAGATTGGCCAGGGTTTTTTGGCCAATGGTTAATGAAATTTCATTGGTTGGGTTTTTCCCCAGATTTGGGGTTTTCCTGGTTAAACATTGTGTTTATGTTTATGTGATTTGTTTCTAGGTTTTGTATGTGTATTATTCTCTCGGTAAATATTTTATTTCTGCAGTAATTCCTAACAAATGGTATCGGAGCCATATCTGGCTTCAAAGGGACACTTTTGCAGCCAAGGGTTTTATTGGCCTGTGAATGGAGAAATCAATGTAGCCTTTTGCAGATCTGGCCATACGGAGCATGGTGTTTCTAGGAAATATGAAATATCCAATTGATTGATTCCATGGGGAATTCCATGGAGGGTTTCTCAATGGATAAAGAGAACAATGGTGCCTCCACAGCTCAGATCTGGCGACTAGCAGTGATAAGAAGTTGGTTTGAGAAATTCAGAGAAGAGAGGATGTTTGCATGTGGATTAATTAATTGATGAACCATGTATCTGAAGAGAACTCCTAGAGGACTGGCTATTACAGAGGCTAGTGACCCATGTAATCCAGTAGATGGGTTCTTTTTATATGGACATTGATTTCATATGTACAAAGAACAAAAACAATGAAACAAAAAAAAATTATTATAATGGAGTTAATTTTTTACATGTAAATGGGCATACTGTTGTAAGACCTGGTATGGCATGCATACCCCTGGGTAATCACTGGTAAAGTCTGGGTTAGACCTAGGTGATAGGGGGGATGTCAAGTTTACAATTACCCTGGGTAAAAATTTGAGTGGGGAAGAGCTAGAGTGAGCGGTGTTGTCTCATTTAGTAGGTTTGGCTGGATTTAGTCAATAATCCCCAAGTCAAGTTTAAGGGGGTAATTGTTAGGTAAACATGACTCGGGGTAGAGTCAATGTTGACTAGGGTAGATATTAATGGTTTTGGGGCACATGGTTTTGTGCATCCATGGTTTTGGCCCATGTTATTACATGTAATGGAGCCTATAAGAGGTTGGGAATACTTCATTGTAAGGTGGGCCTGGAGGTGAGTGGTGAAGGCTCACTTGGCTGGATTGGCCAGGGTTTTTTGGCCAATGGTTAATGAAATTTCATTGGTTGGGTTTTTCCCCAGATTTGGGGTTTTCATGGTTAAACATTGTGTTTATGTTTATGTGATTTGTTGCTGGGTTTTGTATGTGTATTATTCTCTCGGTAAATATTTTATTTCTGCAGTAATTCCTAGCATATCATTGGTGATAATCGACTTGAACTTGAGCTCGAAGATATTTATTTTCTCACTGGATTATCCAAAAGAGGAGAAAACATTTCTTTGTTTGGAGATAGGCAAGGTGGCCTACCCATTACTAGTTACAAACAAGAGTTTTGCAGTGATGAAGCAGATCCCAAATATAATCGTATAGATATAAAGACTATCTTGCGACTTTATCTTAAAGTTATTGCATACACAGTAACTAGGTTGTGTGGAAGTGCGACTCCACATGTGGCCACCAAGTCTCAGATGCAGACCATAGTTGAATGTTTCAGAGGCACCATTTTCAATTGGTGTGAAGGGGTACTGGCCAACATGAAAGGCCAACTGACCAGAGCAAAAAATTCAAAGTTGAAAAAATTTGGTTATGGCGCCATCATGATTTATTTTGCTTTGGAGAAGATTCCATTCCTCGCCCCTCAGCTTATTCTTGTCGATTGTGGTGAACTTAGAGAACCTCATATGGTATGTTGGGTTGCATTGATGGCCCACCATGGTGGCGATGACAGTACGGTGGTTCGGTTTACTACTACGTATTTTATGTGGTTGCAGAACCAAATCTTCAAAATTGAAGATTTCCCATATGCGGGTATAGATTTCAGAGGTGATCGTGAGATGTCCTTAACTCCAGGGGCACAATGGGACGAATCAGGTAAGCGAATCATTTTGATGTGTTTTAACTCTAATTTTTATTTGTTTTTTAAATCTTCAAATACTGATAGAAAAATTTTAAAATGCAGATGTTGGTCCACGATGGCCGACTACACTCCGCCGCTTTGAAAGGCAGCAAAAAGAGCCCATAGTACAGCCACAGTATCAGGCAACATAAATCCTCACTGACATGGAACACAACCTAGAGAGGTTGACTATAGATATCCCTGAGACATCGACAAATGACATTCCTCTTTGTCTCCAGAGACACGTTACTGGTGTTCCAGGCTAGTTTAGGAGATTCCTGCACAAGGTGGCACATGCGATAGTCTACTACCATGATCATCACCAAGGATGGTGGATGATCATCGTGGATTGACATATTTTGTTTTTTTTATCAGTATCTTTCAGATCATAAGGTGTTTTAAACCTATGATCACAGACGATGTAATATTTTTTTGAAAACAAAAACTCCTATCTATGATATTACTACTTTCTCTGACTATCTTGATAAACATGTATTGAATGTTGTTTTGATTTACTGTTTTAGCATTGCAAATTTCTATTTAAAACATGATTAGCTAATGCATCAACCAATGTGTTTAAATTCCTTGAAATGTGTTGATATTCAATGTAATCAAATTGTCTTTCCAAGAGACGAACCTTCAAAAATAATCTTAATAACGCTGGATTTTTAATTATGTATACTCTGTTTAAATGTAATACAATGAGTTCTGAATCTAACCTTATGAATACCAAATGAAATGGCATCATAAAATAAGTCAATCACTGTGCTATATTCTGCAATATTGTTCATTGTTTGACCAAGGCTTACCCCATGCATAGAAACTAACTCATCAGTGGGTGAATAGATAACCCAAGCTGCGAAAGAAATATTCCATGTACTACAAGAGGCACCATCGGAAAAACCAATGTATGTTTGAAGGGATGTCGACATCTGCAATATCAAGAGTAATCAAGATAAGTAGAGATAGTAGCAAAAACAAATTTAAACTAGGCATACCTATCTAATCTAAGGCATACTAACTAGCAAAATAACTAATATACAAGTGAGATCTTCACACAAGAATCAAGCATAATATCTTTTAAGATAAAGACCATTTCTGGGCTTATCTAAAGAGACCCCGTCATAATCAGTCAATTCATAGGCCCCTTTAGCAAGCACTCGCTTGAAAATGTAAGGAGCATGCCACATTGGTTCGAATTTCCCAGCACCTAGCTTATCGTTAGCTTGATCATATACCAAGGCTAGGTCACCTTCTGAAAAAACATGAGGTGTAACACTTTGATCATACTGATCTTTAACGCATTTTTTATTAGCTTTGGCTGCTAATGTAGCGGTGCACTGAGTCTCATCTAATTGTGCTAAGTACAAAAAGTGTTTTTCCTCTTTAGAGGTAGCTGGTAGTAACTCTATGGCTAATTGGAGTGATGGTATTTCACATTCAATGGGTAACATAGCTTCTAAACCGTAAACCAGTTGAAAAGGAGTGAACCCTGTAACGGTTTTTGCTGAGGTTCAGTATGTTCATAGTGCCGAAAAAAGCATGGTATGCCAATTCAATTTGTGAATTCCAATAATCCATTTGATCGTGGTGGTTAAAACCTTGTTAATGGCTTCAACCTGACCATTAGCCTGCGGGTAATATGGAGTAGATTTATCATGGTGTGGGCCAAGTTGATCAGAAAGTTCGGTTATCATTGTATTTCAAAAATGACTCCCATGGTCAGTGATAATAGCTTGGGGTACAACGAAACGAGCAATCACATGATTGAATATGAACGTAGCTACAGTTTTGCCATCTACCGCAAATGTAGGCATCGCCTTGGCCCATTTGGTAAAGTAATATAAAACGAGAATAATATACCCATGCCCCCCGGCCGAGTGAGGGTTACATGTAATGAAATCAATGCCCCATTTCACAAAAGGACCGAAAACAATTATGGGGTGAAGAGGAGCTGGTGGTGCATGCATTTTTCGATCAAATATTTGACTGTTGTGGCATTTTCAGACCACAAGAATGCAATCTTTGAATAATGATGGCCAAAAATAGCCAACACGTAATATATTTTGGGCTATGGCATACCCAGACATATGACCACCACACGCTCCATAGTAGCAATCATTTAAAACCCTTTCAGCCTCTTCATAAGTTATGCAACGTCGAAAAATAGAATCCGCACCACAACGATAAATTGTGTCCTCAACAATATTGTACTGCTGAGATTGGTGACGGATCTCTCATCGATTTGAATGTGAAAGCTCAGGTCAAAAGGTTTGGGTTTGAATATAAATGATGATATCTCCATACCATGGATCTAACGTACTGATAAGAAACATAGATTCATCTGCAATGGGATGCTCTACGAAAATTTCCGTTTCAGTATTGGTAAATTCACACAAGTTCTGCAAACACCAGCGATTTCTTTGATTTAGACTTTTCGAATTCTAAATAAAACTTTTGTAGGATAACAATCCATTTAGAGTATTTTCCCCCAAATAATTGTTTTGTCAAAATGTACATCATTGGGTTGCAATTAGAAATTACAGTGGTCTTGCGTAACAGTATGTAATGATGAAATATTTGGACAACTTGAACTACTGCCAAGGCCAATTTCTCCACATGTGAATATTTAATTTCAGTTGGATTCAAATTCGTACTTAGATAGTAAATCACATGATCATTATGAAATTCATACTCTTGAACTAAAACCATTCCAATGGTGGAATCAGAGGCTGCTAGGTATAAAAAGTAGTCCTGGTTGTAATTGGGTGAATACAACAATGGTGCATGGGTTAGCGTGTGTTTTAGAGCATCAAAAGATCAATCAGCAATCTCATCCCAAATAAAAGGAACATTCTATTTCAAGGGAAAGTTTGCTTTCCCTTGCAAACTTTGGAGTTAGCGAAGTGTGGAAGGAGGAGGTAAATTTATGATGGCCTCAACCTTCGAGGGATCAACACGAATGTTGGCTTTGGAAACAATGAATCCCAGTAATCATCCATATTACACACAAAAAACACACTTGTACGGATTCAAACGAATCCTGTAATGCCTACATCTCATACAAATTGCTCGTAAATGTTGTCTTATAGGCTTTGCATCTGGGTATGTATTTATTTCATCAACAAACATTTTTGGATCAATTCCTGGAATTTCTTCATAGGACCAGGAAAATATGTCGCAGAATTCTTGAAATAGGGCTTTATATGTATTATTTTGTCAATCGTACAAGAAGCTCCTATATGAATGTTTTCAACAACTCCTAGTTTAACTGATATGTCAATAGGAATAGTTGTAGAAATGTTTCCCAAATTAATCTCAGAATCTGAATTTGTAATCGTAATTGGATTCAGTGGTTCCTTGAAATAATCAATTGTAAAAATCAACGAAAAATCATTTTCAAATCTATCAATTTTAGGTAAAAACGAATATCTATGGTGTAGATCATCCCAGAGTAATTCATCCTGAGAACAAAAATTCACGAATACTTTCATCAGTATAACACACTTGTTGGAAAGGATTGGAAATAGATGTCAAGGCTAAGCTTGATAGCGAAGAAGATTATTCGGTGACCACATTCATTGGATCTGGATTAGTTGAAGGTGTGTTATAAAATTACTGTACCGCTGTATATGCTATCTCAAAAGGACTCAAAGGCATCTCGCCATTGAAGGAATCCATTTCTGACTCTGAAGATACTATCCAAGGATCATCAAATGGAATAGTACTTGATGAAATCATATTGATGTTAGCAATGGTACGCAGTATGTTGGGTGGAGGCATAGAAAAATTTCCCATTAAAACAGAATCTTTTACTAAACCTACTCCAACATCTTCATAAGGAATAGTCAATTTTCCAACATGTTGAATACTATCTATAGAGGCTGGGTCAGACGAATAATATGAAAACTAATCGATTTTCACAATCTCTCCTTTATGAAGAAACATGATTAACCAAAAGAGGGAAGACACGACAATAGTCATAGCATAAGACCAACTTCAACTCAGAAGAAGGTTGTAATCCAGAGGGGCATCAACTACTTCCACATCTAGATTAACAATTTTACCTTCGACCTCTATAGGTAGATCCTGTAAAATTCCATATGGATGGAATCCTCTTCCATAAAAAGCTTTAAGGATTGTCAGAGATTGGTTGATCATTGGAGAACCCAGAATTTTCCAACAGTTTAACGAAATAATGCACATGGATGCCCCCTCATCAATTATAGTACGAAAAATTCGTCTGTTTTTTACTAATATTGGAATCTGAAAAGCCATTAGATGAGGGAGTCTTGGTGTAAAATTTTCTAAATAGAAGATCATAATGTTAGAATCCTGAGGATCTATAGCTCCAATAGCTAATAAAAGTAGTTTCCTCTCTGTTGGACATGATTGTAGCATCATCAAGGCCAACATTTCTGAAGGGGAAATCACCAAGTCTTCAACAATGTTGTAGTTCTGAGCAGCTCTCGCATATGGATTGAAAGCTGATTTCCAAAGTACACCTTTAGTAGGTTTTAATTACTAGATCAGGATTAGGTTTCTCGATATGAAGTGGATCAGAAACCAAAGGAGATGTAGCTGGTGTTGAATTAGAATTTTCTACTTCTTTACAAGTAATAGGATTTTTACTTCCATAACCTTGTGATTGCGTCGCAACAATAACCTCAAACATCATTAAAATATATGTTGATGAGTGTGAAGAAGATCCTATCATTTTTCTATATTGAGTAGGAAAAGGATCCTTCAAGACAGTGGTTGTGGGCAATCCTTTGACAAATTTAGAGACCTTTAATCGATGTGGGCATTCTTTAGTAAAGTGATCCTCGTCACAGATAAGACAAGGATAACGAGGTTTTCATTTATCGTCAAATGGTTCAATTTTTTTGGTTTTCTCCGTAGGAGATGAATTCTATTTTCTTTTATTCTTACCTTTATTCTTATCACCAGTTTTGGATTTAGTTTTAGATGAATCTACAACGTGAATGTCGACAAAAGTTTCAAGGGAAAAATCTTCTTTCGGTGAATCAGGTAAAGTTATTATAGGAGAAGTAGTTTTTGAGGACTTCTTCTTACTTTTATTTGCATTAACTAAACCAATTACACCATCTGCAGCATGAGACCCTAAAGGAGTTGCAATTATATGACTAGGACATGGTAAATCAGGAATTTTTTCGTACAAAATACCAGACTGTGTATATACGAGGTCTAAGTACTAAGCTTCAGCAATGACATGTTCCTCAGTAACAACTCCTCCTTTAGCCACATCTTCAGTGATATTTGGTAGCAATGATTTGATGAACCATTCTACCAAAATATGATCTGGAATAAATACTTTCACCAAATGTCTTCTACGTCTCCATTCATGTATGTGATCAGATATGTATGTAGACGTAGATTGTTTTAATGAAGTTAATAATTCTGTGCCATTGTCGTATCTGACTAGCAACTGAAAATGTGTTAAAAAAACAGTTTCTAAAGCATTGAAATTGTTGAATGAGCCACGTGGTAATTAAATGTACCATTTTGCAGCTAAGCCTATCAGTGTTCTCTGAAACAGTCGTAATCGAATAAAATCATCAATTAAAGAGTTGGATGCACACCAGAGGTGGTAAGTCATGACATGGTTTGATGGGTCCTCTCCTGATTTCCCTTCAAATTTAGGGATATCACTGGGCAACTTATTTGGCATTGGCGACCAATATGGAAGATAATATATGGGATCATTTGTTAGGCGTGACAAATCAGGTAAATCCAAAGTTTCTATGAATGGCAACCAATGGTTAGGGTCTTGAGTAAATTTATAACCTTGTGGAACTATACCAGTACCAGGAGGAGGATATCCAGAATATCCTGGAATAGCCTGTGCATTTGGGATTGGAATACCTCCCGGGTAACCAAGATTAGCTAGACCATATTGGGGTTGAGCCGGTATCTGATACGTGTAACCAGGGTACGGTTGATGCTGGTATACTAGATTTTGTGCTACAGGCCCATATTGATACTGCCCTTGATATGGTTGATAAACAAACTGAGGTTGGCTTGTTATACTTGTACTTGTACTCGGTGGTCCATTAGGGGAGTTTTGAGGTCTAAAATGGGCCTCCTAAGGAAATTATAAAATATCAGTGGAAATAATAAAATAATATTTGATTACATCATCAAATTTTAGAGGGGACAAGAAAAAAACTACTTTTTCAATTTATCTCCCAAAGTTTTTAATCAAATTTTGAGTTGGAGTATTTGTTCGATTCAAAATTTAATTCCTCATCCAAGGAGTACCCATGTTGCATACTTTCGATGGACCTTGCTACAAAAAAAATGAGAAATACATGAAAAACGTTATTGCAATCACGTTTTTCGTGTATTTATCATTTTTTTTGTAGCAAGGTCCATCGAAAGTATGCAACATGGGTACTCCTTGGATGAGGAATTAAATTTTGAATCGAACGAATACTCCAACTCAAAATTTGAGTAATTACACTAGGATATAAATTGATAATACGAATTGAAAAAGTAGGTTTATTATTTTATTATTTTTTAATCTTTTTACCCCTTTACTTAAAAAATGGTGAGTCCTCCCCCATGGTTGACATTATCATCTTGAATCCTATTGGTTCTTATAAAGTTTATTTTGGTTGTACATTTTTCTTAGGAGGCCCATTTTAGACCTCAAAATTCCCCTAATGCCATAGGCATCTAAATAGTAGTCTGAACTGTGGGTCGAGGTTGTGGTGCAGAAACTACAGGGATTTGTTATGATACTTGAGGGGCTATAGAAATAGGGGCTGCAGAAACTCTAGGAATAGGTGTGGTATCTTGAACAAAAGTTGGTGCAGCAGTTTGAGGTGGAATTCTAGGTGTACTCTAACCAGGCTACTGAATGATACCAGATGCAGGTACCTGAATCGTAGGTTGAACATGTTTGACAGGTTGTTGGATTTGACTATAACCCATTGGCTAACCAGGTTGATAATAGGGTACTTGCACATTAGGTTTCAAATTCTGTTGAACTTGGGATGGATCCCACAACTTCTTTACTCAGGAGTATGAAGGTCCCATTGAAGGTTGTGTTGCATAAGAAGGACCATAACTAGGTTGATAATTTGGAACTTATTCTTGATAATTAGCTAGATAATTCCCACCTCCTTGAAACAATTGTTGTTCCGGGTAGTATTGTGGCCCTAAAGGAGGTTGTTGTCCCTGGAAAGGCAGTTTCCTTGGTGTAGGGTACTGTCCTTGAAGAGGCTGCAGACCCTGAGTTGATTACTGACCTTGAGGTATGTACTGTCCTTGAGGTTTATATGGTACTTGAGGTATGTACTGTCCTTGAGGTTGCCCCCCAGGTGGTAAATTACTTCCTTGAGGATGCCCCCCAGGTGGTAAATTACTACTTTGAGGGTCGGGGTTAGGAATGTTTCCAGACATCATGTAAATGTGTTCCACACTCAAATTTTCAGTATGTGATTCATTTGAACCAAATGATGGTATATGTTTTTCGGGAGAAGGAGATGCTCCTGAAAAAGTACCAGAAAGCGACTAGTATCCTACCGGAACAGATGGACCACCATACAAATATGATTCTGGTGATGCAGAAAACATGGATGACTCACCAGACATGTTTAATGGAGGTCTGTAACCTCTTGGTATGGCGTAAAAAAGAATTTAGGGTGGCGAATATTTTAGACCAGTGTTGTGTAGAAAGTATGTCAACTGAGAATACCAAGGATCTTGTTTGAAAGGGCTATAGTAAATTGATTCACTTGGCCTAAGATTTAAAGAGTCCTGAATTGAAGGAAGAACAACCTCTTCTTCAGTGTTAGTAACTTCTTCAATACTAATGAGACCAGGAGGAATATTTTCAGTGATACAATACTTCACTATGGGTGAATCAAGATGATGAGGGGTTGGAGTAATGAAATCGGAAACAGTCTCAGATATAGCAGGTTCAATTTCTGGTTCAGAAATTTCAGGATCAGTAGTTGATAATTCACTAGTTGTAGAAACAAGTTTAGCTAGTCCAAAAATTGAAACTCTTCTTGGAGTACTCTCTGTTGTTTGAGGTTGATCTACTTCGTATTTAGGATGAATAATTGTTGATGTTTATTCATGTTTAGTTGATCCAATCCTTGATGTTTTTCCTTTCTCAGATTTATGTTTTTCTAACTAGATTGGTGTGTACTCAGGGGGATTCCCCTGCATTCTACATGATTGTCTAGGTAATTCAGCCACAATTAAAAAGTTTTACACACGAAATCAAAGAAAATTTCAACAAAATGTCCTAAAGTCTCTAAGGAAACAATCAAATTGATCACACGCCTACAAAATCTAAGAGAGAAATCCAAACACAAATAGTAGATTTCCGCACTAAAAACACTAGTTGGTGATGAAATCCAACGTCGTAGAATTTTAATGAAAAAATGGCAGTTGGACAGTTAACCCAACAACCTGCTTAATGAAATAGTCTGGTGCAAGTTTCTCCACTTAAAACATCTCGAAGTGAAGAGAACCCTCTGAAAATTCCAAGTGAGTCTAGTCGACATCTTCTCTAGGTACAATGGGACCTTCCCTCCACCATCACCTTGGGAAAGAATATTAAAGTTTATAGTCACTAAGGTCACCAACGGGAACAAATATACCTGGGGGAATAGTCTACGATCTGATATACACACAAGGGCAGAGTAACTAGCTCAATCCCCTTGAAGGCTCCTTGATATAATCCAAGGTTTACCAACAAGTGACCCCAAGCTCCTTGACAATGGTCTATCCGAGGTTTACCATTTTTAATATGTGCACATATGCTATCTTTCCCAATGAGATAGGTACGATTAACTCACTGGTTCGGACATTATCTTGTGCTTGAAAATTTTAAGAAGAGCTTCCTAGAGCATACATGCTACAATTGGATTTTTCCTACCGCAATATTGCTACTTGTTTGTTTTAACTATCTTGGAATGTTAATTACAACCTATTCCAAGACACTAGCCTAAGCTGTGTTGGTGTAAAAGAGCCCTAGAAAATGTAAAAATATCTGGATTGATTTTAATTAAAGCGTTGTTTTTAATTTGGATGTTTCTTAAGACAAAAGGTATGGAAGTGAAACTTCAATGATGTTTTATGACCCGAATCAAAAATACACTAAATGCATCAATATGAAAGTGTAACTCTTTTCTTTTCAATGAAACCTATTTAAAGGAAGGGTTTGAGAGATTTAGATAACTTTCAAAGCACCAATTCTTTCGCTTATAAACAAAAATCTTTGAAAAGAAGACGATTTATTTGAGAACTCAATTTCATATGATGATAAATTACTCGTTCAAAATGAAGTCCTTTATCAATCAGATCAAAACATGTCAAATCATTAAACAAACTCTTTCCAAAAACAAAACCTTATCGAAAACTCCTAAAAACATAAAATTCAAAACCAAAAGAAACACTAATGTTTGAACTCTATCTAGAAAATTTTGAGGACGTTTTTCTTAGTTTGTGATCGAATCAAGAAGAATTTATGCTTATCTCAGCAAATATCAAAACATTCAACAATGGTTTAAAGTGAAATTTGGGCCTTAGAAAGCTTAAGACTCTTCTAAAATTGCGAATGAAAATGAAACTCAATTTTCATAAAAGCAAGGGTTGCAACAAGTTCAATGGCTCAGCAAGAAAAAAAAACATACCAGTAAGCTAAGGTATATGATGGTTTCCAATAGAGAAAAAAAAGAAAGTATGGAAAACACTTACTTTTAAAATGCAAATCAAATGAAAAACCACTCAGACACAAGAATTGCTGAAAGAAATTCACATATAAGACTTTGACAATTAAGACAAGTTGGGGCAAACATAGAGAATCTGTAATCTGGCAGTTGAAAAGAGAATTCTTAATTTTTTTAAAAATTTCCACAAGTCTGTAGGTTTCAATGGAGAACAGTGCGGTACAAAACTATTATGAACTGAAAACTGCGGAGACTACCACACTGTTTTTAAACAAAAACTGTGGAGGCTAGGAAAAACACAAAAAAAATAAAAATTCAGATTTAATTTTTTCAGGGGTTCTGGTAATTTATCTACCCAATCCAGTTTTAGACTAATCAAAATATAAAAATCAAACTAAAAAATAAAAAGATAAACTAAGTTATATTCCCCATTGGAGTCGCCATTTGTTATGCAGATAAATCCTTCTTGCGGACAAGAATGATCTCCATAGTATCCTAAGGATATCTTGAAACAAACAACCAAATGAAAACCATTTTCTCTAGATCATTTGTGATTCAAAATTATACGAGGACATGCCCCTTCTTGAAGTCCAACGCTTGTTGAAACCTTCTATCCAGTCGCTCCAAATTAAGAGGTCACTTCAGCATGTGAAACCTGCGATCAAAGATAGATAAAAGGATAAAAAACACCTGGAAGATATAATAATTGAGAAAACACTAACCTATCTCAGTGATAAAGGAATCCAAGAATTGAAATACTCAAATACATACATGAACAATTCAATGAGAAAATGGAATCCATTTGTATTAACTTGTATAATAAGAAGTAACCTTACAACCTTTTTCCTTGATGTTATATAAGTTCTTCCGGGGTCTTGAACAATCATGCTCTCTCAGATTGACAAGCCTTCTTCTCTCTGAACTAGCATAAAGTTGTGGACATGAGTGTGTGATCATTATCATATAAAAAATGGCTAGAATAGAGAGTATGCTCTCTTAATAAATTCTTCAGCAACTAATATGTATGTCTACCCTTAAGACTGAAACATGAGATCAATTTATTGTTAAACGGAGGTAGTTTTAGTTCCATGAAGAGGGGGATGGATTCCTCTCATGAAGGGATTTGAGCTCCATAGACCAAGGGATAAGCTCCATGAGTGAAGGGATAGAGCTCATGAGTATAGGATAAATATCGAACTGAACGCGCTTCTAAAAGCTTCTATTTGGGAGAATATTCATTCAGATGGGCTTCTAAAACTTACTTTTTCCTTTATTTGACTGTTTACGGGGGTCTGCAAGTTTTATAAGAAAAATGTGCAAGATGTGCCGTAGGCTATAGAGAAAATATCTGCGGATCCATAGGTAAGGGCTAGGAAAAGTGCGGAGTTAGACTTTTTAGGGTTTTAATGAGCTTTTCTCCAATTCCAAGACTTGGTTTAGGAACATTAGGGTTTTTGACTTGTAAGGGAGCATAATATAGGTAGTGATGAACCTATATAGACAGTCAAATGTCATGGTGAAAAACTAACGTGTAACAGTTAGGGGGCGGTAAAAAGATGTCTTGGAGACAGGAGTTCTTTGAGTGGCTCCGTCGACAGCTGATTGTCATGGAGGATTGGCCATACTCTGGCACATATTTCACTAGTAAAGTAGATCTCTCGCTCCCCGAAGGAGAGGATTGGGATGAAGTACTGGGTAAGACTCATTTTTTATTTCGATGAGTATTATGATTTTTTTTTATGCATGTTCTAACATTAATCCATGTAACTACAGATGTTGGCCCAAATAGACCTGCAGGTATGTCCCTTATAGCAAGGAATATTCCTCGCGATTTTGATTTAGCCCTTCATGGTGAGGGAGGTGAGGAGGAGGAAATCATACGCAACTCGGAGGGAATCTCCTGTGGGATCCCGGTGTTTGTGCTCAACCTAGTCTCCTAAATTGAGTTCATTAATTGTCAACCAGGGTCAGTAAACTGTTGAAGTGTGGTGCACTATATGTGCCTAGGTATCTATTTCCCACTACGTTGTGTTTAGTGTTTTTATGATGTTTTTGGTTTCATGATTTTGTGTTAAGAAGAGAAAGAACTAAACATTGGTGAAAAGCAATTGTTGGTCACACTACAAACAATCCTAAATCATGTGTGGTATGCAAAACTAGACAGTAACTCACAACACAAATTTAGTCCAATTCTTTTGTTAGAGATATGTTGGAATACTTCAAGAAAAACATAGATTTAGTGCAGTGAGGTCTTCCTAAACAGCAATTTACCATATCACAAAACAGATCTTATCCATGACTAGATATTTGTTTGAACATATTTGGAAAAGTTAGTTCTGCAACACAGTGAATAATTCTAATCTAAATTAATCAAGGATACCGAAACTAATCTATTCTGCAACCTAAATTGTCATTACTAAGCCTTATTAGAAAGTTAAAGTCTTTTGAAATAATTTTGAGGAAAAGGCTAGTTGCACAATTAGAAGAATCTGCAGAATAATCAAAGCCATGAAATGATATTACCAATTCCTGTTTGCATATTGATATGTTGGAAGAGTTTAATAACAGGAGTAGTTTTTGTAAATAATGAAGGCCTTAGTCTAGTAGAACAGAACTATCATTCAACTAACTAGTGAGACTTGGCTATACGTTAAGCAAAACATGAACGAGAATGCAATTAATCTATTTTGAAATACAAGTGACAGAGTTAAGCTAAAATTCAATTAATCAAACTAAAAACACAGTGACCACCACTGAGCTAAAATGAAATTATTCAAATTGGAAAGATGGTGAACAGAATTAAACTAAAAAGCCATTATCAAACTTGAAATGAAAGGACAAAGCATGAACTAAATGAAATTTGCCTCCGGATTACTCTAACTAATTTGTCATGCAACTAACTATGGGATTCTACAGCCTATTTCGTTCGTCATGAATGGTATTTTGGAAGAGCTTGTAGAACAATCCTGGCTGTACAATTCAATGCAATTGAATACAAACATAAAAACTGAAAGCAAGTACAATTAAAAACTAAGACATCACAGCTATTTCCTACTTATTGTCATGATGTTTTGGAAGATTTTAATGAGAGCAAGACTAGCTGCAAACGTAAAACTAACTTCTAAAATACTACAATTGCAACTCATTCATCATTAATGATATTTTGGAAGAGTACATAAGAACGAGATTCAACTGTAGCATGCAATACAAATGAACATAAAAAAACGCGGAGTTCAGAAAATTAACTAAGCTAGGAATGAAATGAGAATTACTTATCTAAATCGTATAAACAAGGCTATTCAGGTGGCAGGGGCCCTCTACCACCAGAGTAGCATGAAATCTCTAACTCCTCAATGTTGCTTCAATTAATGCATCAAATCTGAACTGATTTTATTAAAGAAAAACGTTCAGAAAAACAGAGTAACACAGTCTTGGAGAACTAAAAACAAAACATCCACTAGCTAGCGTCTCTCGGTCTCCTGAGTGATTCTTATAATGGAATTACATAACTACTCTTTGAGAAAAACAGGGATAAGTGTCTTTCCCACTTCTAATCGAATTAAAACTCCTATTGAAGGTTGCGTACTTTTCTACAGACAGCTGTAGAGTCTGTGTCCCGGTAGAACTCTACCTCTTGGTTTTGGTTTCCCACGTGCATAACCACCTGTAGAATTGTGCTCAGACTTTGTAGGGAGCAAGGAATGATGTGGATGAAGTCTGGAATTTTCCCATATGCGCCTTTCTTTGAGACGACACCTGTAACCCACTTAAACTCTAAAACAGATGTGGAATGCGTGATCAGCTATGAAACGCGTGATCAGCTACGGAACGCCTGTATTCTGTAGCTATTTTGCAGAAAATTATTAAAACAACAAAAATCATGAAAATACAATATGTTAATCAATTGCATGTAACCTTTAAGAAATCCTAATCATTCTTCATTGATTTTAGGCTTATGAAGTGATAAAAGAATGATGGAATGAAGTGAAGGTTTGTAAAAGAGAAGGCAATTCTAGAGCTCAACATACCCCCACTGCAAAACTATTGCATGTCCTCATGCAATTTCATCAAAGCTTATTCCATTTGCTCTGAAACCTCTGTTAGAACATCCAACCTTATCTTTCTGCTTCTTTTGGCCCTAATCTATTTTCTAATCTCTGTTAAATTTTCAGAAATTAGTTCTTCATCTTCCTCTTGTAGTGGAGTGTCAAGTTTATTTTCAATAACCATGTCAGTTTTTCTTCTTCTGCTCCATCAAAAGATTTGGAAAAAGATTTTGTAATCTCCTTATGGAAGCCATCAAATTTATCTATAAAATTTAGCCTCCCTGCTTGTTGTAGTGGCTCCTTGATTTGTGGATATCCTTCCAAATACTAGACTTCAACTAGTTATGTCTTGACAATTGGCCACATTCCTCCTCTGTGCAGATTATCTTCCTCTTAGAATTAATTTTCTATGCTTGAAGCTAGATTGACTACAGAGTCTAATGCTTTATTTCTGAAACTGTATCTCTGTGTCTGAAGATGGATTAGTTGAAGAATGATGCTTCACCCTCAGAATTACCTTTCTGCACTTAGAGATGGATTGGCTGCAAAGTGTAATGGAGGTGAATGGATGGAGGTAATTAAGCTATAACGGAAAATGAAGTGGCTATGGATCTGATGGAGAATTTATGATGAACTTGTGGTGAAATAAGTGAATGATACAATCTTAAGGAGATGTGGAATAGTAGGTTGGAATGTTGGATAAGGGATATGGCCAAGATATGTTAATCAATTCGAATGATAGGTTGTTTTAGGAAACATATGATTATACACATTGCATCTATTTCATGTTTTGACTTTTTTCTATTAAAATAATTTTCACAATTTACCTCGGAATTTTGACCTTGTTAATTGTTGTGCTTGATGTTGTTCCTTTGGTCCTCTTTGAGCATGTTGGTCTTCAAAACAGAATCCTTCAATTTCCTGTAATCATCATCTCTTTGTAGGATGTACAATTATGTAAGAATTGTTGAATAAGATGTGGCTGCAACATGCAATCTGAAAAAAAAAATGAAGTATGAATATGGAAGATGGATGTGAAATGTAATGGAGTGAAAGTAGAATAGGACTTGTGAAATGAAATGAAAATGGCGTGAGATGGAGTGAAAGTGGAGTGAGATGGAGTGGAATTGTAGAATGAAATGAATTTTACAATTTCTCTCAAAGGGTACATCAGAATTCCCTGAAATTTTCTGAGGTTGTTACCAATATTATTATGCATCTTGTGACGAAAAATCTCTACCATTGGTTGCACGGATCTCCCAAAAAAATGAGAAATGGATGTAGGTGAAAGTGGCTAATTTATTGAAGAATACAAACTGAAATTTTCTGAAATTTTCTGTGTTTATTCACCCTACCTCAATGAATCTACCATAAAAATTTCAGGACCAACGGATGCACGGTTTGAAAGTTATGACAAAATCAATTTCTGCCCTATTTCACCCTTCATTTTGCCCAATGTTGCAACAAAAAAGTACGCCATGAACTCATTTTAAGGCCAAATTGAGTGATTCCAGAGGGAAAATATGTATTTTTACCTTCTCTACTGCCACATGCTTCCAGAATTTCATTTTGATGAAGAAAAGGCGTTGTTGTGCAAAAATACTCAAATATGTCCTATTCTGTCCATAATGCTGAAAATTGAAAATCTGCCTGAAAAACCCATCTGAAATGCCCTTAAAAATTGCTTTTTTCCAAATTCTGTACGCATTTTACTCAATTTATCATATTCTGAAAAAACCCAGAAGCTCATAATTTTTTATTTCTGCTCCAATCTCTTGGAATACTTGCGCCAAAACTGCCTCTGGAAAAAGTTGCAAACAAAACAAGAACAGGCTGCTACAGCAATAGCTGCAGAAAATGCCACTTTCCGCAGTTGTTATTGAATTGAAAACAAGATGAACATGCTGCTACAAGAAACTAATAAAATGTACTGCTGCAAGTTGTTGTTGATTCCATAAAACCATTAGTCTTCATCAAAGCCAACATTCAAGGTACAATTCTTACCATGCGAATAAATGTGTCGAAGTCGAGCATGGGAAGAAATCATTGGATTACCGATCAATAATGAAAATCATTAACCAATGTGAGACAACTCACCGATAATGTAAATGAGTGTCAAGGTACCTCAGTGCATCTTGACAGGGACGAATGAATGTGTCGAAGTCGAGTCGCCTGCAAGATTTGACAATCAAGAGACATTATTGTATTCCCATTGTTATCAACGAGGAGGCTTGCCATTGATGAATGCAAGCTCCAAGGCACTTCAAATAATCTCTAATCTTGATCCCAGATAAAGTGTTGAGGTCGATGGGACAAGATCTGTTGGAAGGTGGACCTTAAGGAATTCCACATCATCCAACTCGAGCATAGAACCAAGAATGATTCGAAGAACCATGAAAGATTGAAACCATCATGAAATTGCAGAACTTATTGTGAACTTTGCCCGCCAGTTGCCTGGTTTTCAAACAAAGCTCATGTCCAATTGCACCAGCAAGCTGGTTTTCACAATAGGACTTATTTTTCTCTTTACTTTTTTTTTTTTTTCTTTTTTTTCTTTTTTTTTCTCTTTTTTGTTTATTTCCTACTCTACTTGAAAAAGAAAATCTTGTTCAAGTATATGAATACTTCCAATGGAACCATGTTTGTAACAAGATGATAGATAAACTCATATGCAGGTTTGAAAGATACTCTTTGATATGTACCAGTATATGAGATGCCAACTGTCTTGATTTAGATGATGTCAGAAGATATTGAACAATTGAGCATTGGAATCCGATGACTGAATTGAACCAAGATTCAATGTAATCTTGTCTTCCTTGTCTTTCCTCTATCATGAAATGCAAGTCTTCGGAGATGTGATCTTCATTCATAGAATCTGGTGATAGGCATGCATGAGACTTTTCAATCTCCGGTTCCAATAACTTCTCTTTATCAACAGACATCCATGATTCTTGGACCTTATCTGAGTCTTCTTCTTCTGGTTGTTGTTCTTCAATGATAGCTGGTGAATCATTTTGCAATACCTCAAAATTGTAAGTTGATTGAGGTGTTTTATTGTTGGGGATATGAAATGGTTGTGGAGGTAGTGGAGTGGGGAATCTTTGGGGTGTTTGTGTGGATGGTAATGGGAAAGGTTGAATTGAGGTCAAATAAGGGTGATATTGATGTTGTAGTGGAGGTAAATGATATGGATAACATTGATCATGGTATTGAGGATAGAGAGGGAAAGATTGAGGATATGATGGATTTCCTTGATAGGGACTTTGCCAACTTTGTTGCCAAGATTGGTTTTGAGGTTGGGATTGATATGGCCAAGGTTTCCAAGGTTGATTTTGAGGTTGGGATTGATATGGCCAAGGTTGCCAAGGCAAGGGTGTTTTCCAATTACCTTGAGGTTGTTGTGCATAACCTTGAAACTGTGCATAAGGATATTGCATCATATTGGGTTGATGAGGCTGCCATAGTCCTCTTGGAGCTACATAAAAAAGTTGCTCTTGTGCTTGATTTGCTCCATTATCCTTCTGGTAAATTGCCTTTAACCCTGGTAATGATGGGAAATCTTCAGTAGTATGTGATCCTGCACAAATTTTGCACATTTTAATGTGATTAAGTGGAAATTCATGCAAAACATGTTTCTTTCTACATTTAGGGCAAAATATAAATGAAACAACTTTTTGCTTGTTTTGCATTCTTAGCATGTCAGTTTGTTCATTTAAATTACCAAGAATGTTTAGAAAATTGTTAGGTTCAGTTTGACTTACCAATCTTGATGCTGACTTACTTACTTTTGCCATAAATGGATCTTGAGGGGATCTTACACACTTTGCTTTTCCTCTTGATATGTTCTTGCACAGTTCACAAATTTCTTGAAATGAAAATCGATAGACATCTCCTTTTCCCACAATATTAAGAAGATCAATCCATTCATCCTTTATAGCATTTAGTAGGAGAGTTTTTAATGCATCTGATCCTAAATTATGCAATTTAGATCTTTTGATATTATAAGTAAATCTCTCCACTAAATCTTCTAGGCTTTCATCCTCCTTTTGGTTCATCTTAAAGACTTCATTTCTAAGGTCATGGTGCATGCAATAACCTTTATATTTTTCCAAAAATACTCTTTTCATATCATCCCATGTCCCTATAGAATTTGTTCCTAAAGTCATGAACCATCTAAGAGCTCTATCCTTCAATGTTGCTGGAAACAAATTCAATTTTTGCATGTGCAATGAGTAGCCATAAGATCTACAAATTATTTCAAATTCAAAAAGAAAGGTTTTTGGGTCTTCTGATCTCATACCTTTGAAGTTAGGAAGCACAGATGGATGGATGTTCTTCATTTGAACATTGATATCAATTTCTTGAATGGGAAATCCAAAAGTATCTTCCTCATTGTCATCATCTCCATCCATTTCTTCAACCTCCTTTGTCACCTCTTCTTCTACCTGAAAAAATATGAATTCATGATGTGGATGTGTGGCTCTTACTGCACCACATGATATAGTGGGTGTGGCAGGTGATTGAAGTTTTTTTTTTTTTTTTTGGATGTAAGAAATAAGGTTACCTAGTTACACTTCCCTGGCAACGGCGCCAAAATTTTTGTGCTCAACCTAGTCTCCTAAATTGAGTTCATTAATTGTCAACCAGGGTCAGTAAACTGCTGAAGTGTGGTGCACTATATGTGCCTAGGTATCTATTTCCCACTACGTTGTGTTTAGTGTTTTTATGATGTTTTTGGTTTTATGATTTTGTGTTAAGAAGAGAAAGAACTAAACATTGGTGAAAAGCAGTTGTTGGTCACACTACAAACAGTCCTAAATCATGTGTGGTATGAAAAACTAGACAGTAACTCACAACACAAATTTAGTCCAATTCTTTTGTTAGAGATATGTTGGAATACTTCAAGAAAAACATAGATTTAGTGCAGTGAGGTCTTCCTAAACAACAATTTACCATATCACAAAACATATCTTATCCATGACTAGATATTTGTTTGAACATATTTGGAAAAGTTAGTTCTGCAACACAGTGAATAATTCTACTCTAAATTAATCAAGGATACCGAAACTAATCTATTCTGCAACCTAAATTGTCATTACTAAGCCTTATTCGAAAGTTAAAGTCTTTTGAAATAATTTTGAGGAAAAGGCTAGTTGCACAATTAGAAGAATCTGTAGAATAATCAAAGCCATGAAATGATATTACCAATTCCTGTCTGCATATTGATATGTTGGAAGATTTTAATAATAGGAGTGGTTTTTGTAAATAATGAAGGCCTTAGTCTAGTAGAACAGAACTATCATTCAACTAACTAGTGAGACTTGGCTATACGTTAAGCAAAACATGAACAAGAATGCAATTAATCTATTTTGAAATACAAGTGACAGAGTTAAGCTAAAATTCAATTAATCAAACTGAAAACACAGTGACCACAACTGAGCTAAAATGAAATTATTCAAACTGGAAAGATGGTGAACAGAATTAAACTAAAAAGCCATTATCAAACTTGAAATGAAAGGACAGAGCATGAACTAAATGAAATTTGCCTCCGGAGTACTCTAACTAATTTGTCATGCAACTAACTATGGGATTCTACAGCCTATTTCGTTCGTCATGAATGGTATTTTGGAAGAGCTTGTAGAACAATCCTGGCTGTACAATTCAATGCAATTGAATACAAACATAAAAACTGAAAGCAAGTACAATTAAAAACTAAGACATCACAGCTATTTCCTACTCATTGTCATGATGTTTTGGAAGAGTTTGTAAGAGTAAGACCGGGTGTGACATTTGGTGTAAACAAGCTAAAATTCGAAAGGAAATGCAACTAAAATCTATAATACCACAGCTATGACTTATTCATTGTAATGATATTTTGGAAGAGTTTAATGAGAACAAGACTAGCTGCAAACATAAAACTAACTTCTAAAATACTACAATTGCAACTCATTCATCATTAATGATATTTTGGAAGAGTACATAAGAACGAGATTCAACTGTAGCATGCAATACAAATGAACATAAAAAAAATGCAGAGTTCAGAAAATTAACTAAGCTAAGAATGAAATGAGAATTACTTATCTAAATTGTATAAACAAGGCTATTCAGGTGGCAGGGGCCCTCTACCACCAGAGTAGCATGAAATCTCTAACTCCTCAACGTTGCTTCAATTCATGCATCAAAGCTGAACTGCTTTTATTAAAGAAAAACGTTCAGAAAAACAGAGTAACACAGTCTTGGAGAACTAAAAACAAAGCATCCACTAGCTAGCGTCTCTCGGTCTCCCGAGTGATTCTTATAATGGAATTACATAACTACTCTTTGAGAAAAACAGGGATAAGTGTCTTTCCCACTTCTAATCGAATTAAAACTCCTATTGAAGGTTGCGTACTTTGCTGCAGACAGCTGTAGAGTCTGTGTCCCGGTAGAACTCTACCTCTTTTTTTGGTTTCCCATGTGCATAACCACCTGTAGAATTGTGCTTAGACTTTGTAGGGAGCAAGGAATGATGTGGATGAAGTCTGGAATTTTCCCATATGCGCCTTTCTTTGAGATGACACCTGTAACCCACTTAAACTCTAAAATAGCTGCGGAATGCGTGATCAGCTACAGAACGCCTGTATTCTGTAGCTATTTTGCAGAAAATTATTAAAACAACAAAAATCATGAAAATACAATATGTTAATCAATTGCATGTAACCTTTAATAAATCCTAATCATTCTTCATTGATTTTAGGCTTATGAAGTGATAAAAGAATGATGGAATGAAGTGAAGGTTTGTAAAAGAGAAGACAATTCTAGAGCTCAACACCCGGACTATGCACGATTCAATGATGTTCCTCATGCATACCAGAGACATACTGCAGGGGTGTCAAACCACATCTAGTATCACTTGCTAAGGCGGCTTGTACGGGCCGTGACGTGTTATCACGAGCGTCATGCTGAGTAGACACCTAGGTTTTATTTCCACATATTTTTTGAGAGACATGATGTCTCAGAATATAACTGAAACATACATATTTTTTGAGCTTATGATGCACATGGATGTAAACACTCGATATATATATATACACACACACACACACATCTATTTTCCTGTATGGATCTTGTCATGTGATGATGATTTTTTTACAAATTACACAAATGTCTATCTAGTACAATCTTAGCTAATGTATAAGTTATTGCATTCATTCATCTAGGAATATGTTGATATGTAATGTAATAAAAATGTCTTTCCAGTAAAATAAAATGTAAATACAACCTTAAGATGTGAGGGTTTCTAACAGAATAATGTCCATTAAGTTGAAGAACAACAAGGTGTGAGTTTGTAATATTCCAAAATGGGAGAAGTAGCAATATAGCTCATAAAATGAAAGCAATAGAAAATATTGAACACATGAAACCATGAGACCAATATGGAGTCATAACATTACGTATTAGAGTAGCAAACCAATACAAAATAGTGAGGCATAAATCATATACAATGAGGAAACAAACCTCCCATAAGCAATCACTCCCAAATATGAGCTGTTGTTACATTACAAAATGCTGGAGAGAAACTACAACACAGTGATATTGAGCATAAATACAGCTGGAGATGATACAATGATATAAAAATACTGATATAGGCCCCAATAGAGTCTAAACATACAGATATGGGCACTAGATCATCTTTCCAAGACAACTAAAGAGGGTTTTCGGAAAATGCACACAATGTGCCAATGTAAGCTGCAACCCTAGGGCTGAAGGTATGCTGCAACAACAGAAATGAGAAAATATGGCCGAACCTAATGTAGAAAATGATATATCTTCTCCAATAGATCCTCTGGATGAAATAATGGCTCCTCCACTGAAGAAATCACCTCCCAAAACAACCACTGCAACTCCTCCCTAAAATAACGTAGATCTGGGCTGAAACTGCATTATAGGAGATAAAGACTCTTTATCTTGCTGCTAAATGTGTCAATAAAGCTCAAGGGGCTTATTTATAGGCCTTCCAATGGATGGAAACCTTCCTCCATTGCAAAACTAGCTCTAAGGACACCCGATCGAATTATCCATTGCTGCACCCTGCAACACAACACAATATTCTATAGAAACTATGATGATAAAGAAATTTGTAGCTTGGCCTTGAGCCTGAGTGTGGAAATGTAGTTTAATACTCATACAAGATGCTTCTCAAGGAAATATATGGGATTCTCGCTTAGGAACACCTGCTGCTAAACATCACAACAATCTCAACTAAACAGCTGAAGAATGCAAGAAGTCTAAACATACCACATACAAAATAATAATCCAAAAACATCCCCAATATGGCTACCATCCTCTTCCTTATATAAGTTATGAGATTTCTTACCCTTTTCCCCACTTAATTAGGTCACTACCTCCATGCAATCAATCTCCCTCCAAAACTACATTATTCCTCATTTAGTGTCCACTCCTCCATAACAGCGTTGTTGATTTGGTCAAAGTTGACCTATTCAACATGATCCAACCCCTGTTCATAATCAGAGGTGCTTTATTTAGCTGGTTAGAAGGTCTCCTTTCACACTTTAAGTGTTTTTTATTGCTGCTAAGGAGATTTATGGGCCTCCCTACCCATTTATTCACCTAACTAGTGACAAAATAATCTATAATATTCCATTTAGCTAAAAGCTAAATTTTAGGAATATTACAGTCCTCCCCTCCAAAATGTTGCTTGTCCTCAAGCAACTATAAAGGTGGAGAAAAATTCCTCCCCTCCTCCTCTTGTGACCTCCTCATCAATAGTTCCTGCCATTTCTTAAGATATTCTACAATAATTCTGTTTCCCAATGGTTCCTCCCAAATGTGCAAGTTGGCCTTTGGTGGATAAACCAAATGGCTCTCATCATGGGAAAATGGAAGGTATATATGGGATCCTCCTTGCTGTCCAATGGCCTCTTCAAGGTAGGAGTAATGACAAGCATAAGGGATCTCATTCCCAAAGAGGGACTCCCATCTCCATGCTATCATCCAAATGAAATGACTCACCTTCCAGCATGGTAATTCATAGAAAAGTTCCTCCCAAATGTTCGTGAGAGGCATATCCCAAGTGCTCCAAACAATCATATGGCTCATATTATAAAGAAACAAGTGATCTGCTGTAGTGTCCATATCATCTCCCATGCTCCCCTTTAAGCATGAAGCATAAATGGTGTGGGAAATTTCATTCCCCATGGACACATCCAAACAATGTGCCTTCCCTCCAATCATGTTCCCAACAAGGATAAGAACATCATCAACATATGGAATCAAAATCAAAGTCATGCTAGCTGCCATGTGTAGTAAAGGAGAAGGACAATGGTCTCTCATGTGCAACCAACACAATTTTTCTCCTAACTACCATAGAATATGATATAACAAGTGTTCTCCCCGCCAATTGTTTGTTGCCCCATTCTTCTTGCATGCTTTGAAAAGGTGTATGAAGTCTGGTGTCAATGAGGCACACCAGGAAGAATACATCATCTCCCCAAAATCTTCTAGTGGTCAACATCATCATTTCCCATGGCCCCAAGTATCCCATGAAGAAAATAATAAAGAGTGCCCCCTCTTGGAGCAATGCCCTGCACATGAGTGGTAAGAAAATGTAGGTACATAGTAAATATATCATGATGCCCATAAATACAATCCTTACCATACACTTGGTTTCAATCAGTGAGGTAACTCATGGATGATCTCCCTCTCACACCCAATGAGTAAGGAGGTGGTGGTGATAACTCTTCCCAAGAGTTATGTTTCTCCTCACCCTCCAAACAATATATGCACTTCCTCATATGATAGTGCATCTCCTCTTTGAATTCTTCCCTCATGAATCCCTCCAAGATAGTATGGTATGTTCTAATGAAACTTGTGGGATTGGAAAGCAAGATCTCATAGGCTGCATATAGTAGTTTATCCTTGAGCTTTGAGTCTCTAGTCAAGTAGATCTGATCATGAAAATAAATGACTCCATCAACCACTCTATACCTCCCATATATCACTTTCCCATCAAGAATCTTACATGTGAAGAGGTTCTTGGAGTATTCCACCAATAGTTGGGACTCCCAATATGGATCTAAGCTTCCCAACAATGACAATGTTGTAGAAATATGAAATGAAGTATCTGTCACATCATAACTCTCCTCTTTGACATGCTCAATGCCAAATCCACATGTTGGAGTAATGTTAACCCACTTTTTTTGCCTCTCTTGTAGTTTATCTTGCCCAAGACAAGATTAGAGTACATGGAAGTCAATATCCTCTTGAAAGGTATCTCTCCTCAAAAACTTCCATAGTTTTTCCAATGCATGAAAGAGTGTTAATAACCTCTTGTCATATTCAGAAATATTCCTCATGTGTGGAAGTATAATTTGTTTCTCCAAGGCTATGGAGTGGCCATTTGACACCATGCTCCTATCATTGTAGATTTTTGAATCATCTTTTAGTGCAAATAGTTGAGTGGGATTTAGCAATGCCCATATTAGAAAATTGCTCACTCCTCCCTTGAACCCATAAAAGGTTCTCTACGATGTGCTAGCTCCTCCCAAGGCTCCTTCCCTAGCCAAATATATCAATGTTGCACCATGTTGAGATAACTCTTTATTCATCTTCCAATAAGGGGGTCTCCCTGGTGGAATGCCTCCATGTAAAGAGACATCAAAATCTGAAGTAGACTGCATAGGTGAGTGGACTGATTTGTCCCTCCCTTCACTGCATAAATCAATCTCCGTCTTCTCTATATAAACCCCTTGAAATAAACAAGGGTGCATGCTCCCCATCCTTTGATGCTGATCTCCCTTTTCTTCTCCTCTTTTTATCAAGGTGTTACGTCCCATCACTACAATCACATGATGCTCTTTGGGAAATTTTTGCAAAGATCCAAAAGCTCCTCCACTTGAAGCAATAGCTTCATGCCCATCTCCATGTGGTGATGGTTCTGCTTCTGGAGTGACAGCGTTGTTACTTCTTTTTTTTTCTCCCTCATTGTTAATATTTGAGAATACCTCATCAACAATGAGAGACCCTAGATCTTGGTCTTCCCTTGAAGGAGGAATCTCCATGTCTTCCTTTTTAGAAGAAAGCTCTTCTTGCAAGGGGGATCTTTCCCTTGGAAAGGCATGATGCAAGTTTTCATTTCCCTCAATAGAAATCTGAAGTGGAGTTGGTGCAATGGATCTTTCCAACTCATGCAAAGGTTTTGAACGTTTATGTTTGGCTAGCTCAATCTTAGATGTTTCAAGTTGTTTTACATCGAAACTCTTCACTAATTTCTTAGTGAATCTTGCATAAGTAGCTATAATTGCATGATTAAATGAAGAAGATTCATAAAACCACCAAGTATGAGCCTTACCTTCAAGATGCAGTGCTGCTATCCTAAGGGCTTCCTTTTCTGAAACTTGATGTAGATGCAAATATGAGTCTAGCTGATCTATCCAATCCTTGGTTGTGCATGTGGAGGAACCATTAAAATTTGGCAGAAATAACCTACCTCTTATGCTTCTATTGTGATTTTTGGGTCTTCTTTCCTCCTTGAGTTGGAAAAACCCTTGAAATTTCAAGTTCTCCTTGAATCTCCAAGATTGAGATTCATACTTCTGAAGATAGTCACTCAAAGTCTCCTCTTTTGGCGCATCTTCTTCCTCCATCTCTCTTGCAGTAAATATGGGCATAATACTGCATTGTGGATCATATTGTGTGGCTTAATTCTCACACCCATCATGTAAAAATCTAGGGTTTTCTTCATATTCAAACCCCTTTGGATATTCTCTGCACATCTCCCTTCTCATCTTCTTGATATCTTCATGAATGCTCTGCATAGTTTGAAAAAAAGAAGCTTTGAAAGCCCCTCTTCCTCCCTTCCTCCAAATAATGGAGTCTTTTCTTTGTTTCTTTTGTACATATCCTCTTTTTATGGGAAGCTTATCCTTATGGTGACATATTGGCTGAATGCACAGGCTGAGCCAAGATTATGCTCTGATACCACTGTAATATTCCCAAATGGGAGAAGCAGCAATATAGCTCATAAATTGAAAGCAATGGAAAATATTTAACACAAGAAACCATGAGACCAATATGGAATCATAAAATTATGTATTAGAGCAGCAAATCAATACAAAATGGTGAGGCATAAATCATATACAATAAGGAAACAAGCCTCCCATAAGCAATCACTTCCAAATATGAACTGCTATTACAATAAAAAATGCCGGAGAGAAACTACAGAGCAGTCATATTGAATGTTACACTGTTTTTTGGTCATCTAACCTATTATCATTAGATGGACCCAAGTACACGATGTAAGACCAATTTTAACCTAAGTAAAATTGCTTTCACTATGTAAAATAACTTAATAAAACACATTTATTAGGTTTTTTATGGTCTAAATAGGAAACCCCAAGGGAAATATTAAACAAATCTATATTTGTTTGGTTTTCCTCATGGAATAATTAATTAAACAGTAATTTAATTATTATTCTTGGTCATATTTAACCCAAAACAAGGAAATTAATTAGATAAATCCTTATTTATCTTATTATTTTCTAGGAATAATTATTTAAAACCTTAATTAAATAATATTCTTTGTTAAATTTAACTAAATCATTTATAAATAATTGAATAAATCATTATTTATTTAATTATCATTCAACCACTTCCATAAAATGATAAATAAATCATTTATTTATTTATTTATTATTTACAAATAAAGGGATTTGACCCAAGTCAAATTCCTTTCCCCTCCAACAAATATAATAAAATATTCCATAAAAGGTGGATCTACATTTGGTTAATATTATTTTAATCATGCACCAAGATCTAGAATGACCTAATATTTTGTTATAAATAGAAGGGTTTTTCCTACCATTCATCAACTTTTGTTGCCTCTTAGATCACTCTGGATCTATACTCTTGGTCTGACTTTGAGCCATTATCATTGTCATATTTCCTATTATTTGTTTTGTGAGCTCCCTTTGAGTTCTATGTTTGTCTGGGTTTTCTACACCAGCAAGAGAGATAAATTCTAGATCTGAAGTGCTGAGGACTTCCAAGAACCCATCCTATTGAGGAGAATTGGAAACACCTTTCTTGTTTTCCTCCCAGGTGCCATTAATATAAAATTCTTCAAAAATATTGTTCTTGTCTTGTCTATTGGATGCATGGAGAAAAAACTTATTTTTACTGCTTAATGTCTTTTTATGCATAGATCTGGATTTTTGCAGCATTTGTCTTGATCAACTAACTGCAGATCTGAAGATATTAGCAGCCATATTTTGCTGTTAGCGTTGCTTTTTATGCGCAGCTAAAGTGGTATTTTTCTGTACACTTCAAATCAAGATTCATACTAACAACTGACAACTCCACACGAGTTTTCAATTACGACCGCTGTCGTTTTTCATATTCCTGCTGATGACCAATTGATTGTTTTTGACACCCATCAATCAGAACATCCTCCTCTTCCTGCTTCCGTAGCCTTCCAAATCCTAGTCAAAATCCGGAATGCTAACGTTTCTCGGTGTATCATTGATGAGGGGGAATCCACCTGTGTGATGTCCACTTTGGTTTGGAAACAACTCAGATCTCCTGAGTTGGTCCCTTCCACGATCACCCTTCGAGCATGGGATGGCCATGCCTCCCAGCCCATTGGCCTATTCTGTAATTGTCCTATCACTCCTTCGGGCAAGACTGTTTGCATTGACGTTGAATTCATCGATGTCCCTCTTGATTATAATATTATTTTGGGGCGTAGCTAAACCTATGCCATGTCTGATATCCCATCCGCGGTATACTGCAAGATTTCTTTCCCTCATAATGGAAAGATAGTCACCATTGACCAGTTGAAATATCATGAGCCAAAATCTCAGACCTCCCCTGAGACAACCATCTCTTTTGTAGCCAATAAGCAAACCATCGATTCTTTGACCAGTGTCTCTCCCAACATCTACAAAGACTCCTCTTTGCTTGGAACCTTCCCTGATCTTCCTCCTCCCCCTGTCTCTGATCCCAGCTTATCAAATGTTTGCATGATGCAATCATCTCGGGCTGCCCTTAAGCGGCCTGCTTCAGCTAGTCAGCAACCTCGCCCTCCATCGCCTGCTCCTAGCACTTCGTGTCAGCCTTTTGGACCTTTTCCTTCCAACCCTTTGCCTACAGCTGGAATCCATGAGCCTATTCACCCTCCTGGATCAGTTCCTCTAGGCCTTAGCTACCTTGGAGCCGCTTCGCCTGGCCATTACCCCTCCGGTCAGATACCGTTATTCATTCCACCTCCTGTAGTGTACTCGATACCTGTAATGGCCACCCTTTATCTCCCCAACCTAACCCTGGGTATACCTTTCTAGTACCTTGATCCCCCAGTCGCCACCCCACCTGATCATCCCAAACCTTATCTTGATTTGACCTCGGTTCAACTGGTTTCCATCACTTCTCCCGATACCACAATGCCTCACACACCTCAACAGGAACCATCTCCTATTGCGACAATATCAGGAAAAGGGGGCAAAGCTCACACACAAGAAACTAAGGACAAAGCTGCCCCGATAAACTCTACCCCTCTTGAGCCACCAAAGCGCGCTATCCAGTGTTCCTTGTGCGATGTTGTCAGTCACGCCACCCATGCATGTCCTAAATTGCTGCATCTCAAGACCATGGTCAACGAGACGTTTCCAGAATCTAATATCCTTGAGGTCTATGTCACTATACCTAATTCAATCCTGAAACTCAAAACCTTGCGCACAAATCACCCTTGTGCTTTGTGCGATTTCCATGGCCACTATACTCACCTCTGTCCCTGCCTTGAAGAGTACTGGTCATCTTTGGAAGTGGTTCGCCAATTCAAGGCCAAGCACAACGAGTCCACCACTCCCTTATTTGCGTGTTTTGCTTCGATAAAAACATAGGACACGAATGCTCCCATCGACATTCCCCCTCCTGATGTCGAGATGACAGAGCCTTCATCCACCCTTTTCTACCTATCATCATCCATGAGACCCTTGGTGGAAGTCCCCTTGGAGACTTCCCCTGATGTTTCGCTTGCCATCCCTTCAACGATCACCCTGGGCTCAACATTGGTAGATCCTTTATCTGCTTCCTCTTTTGTCACCCCTTGTGACGATGCGCATGTGAACCTCTCTTCTCATGATGATGAGTCAGGTAGCTTCGCCACGTCAGGTGGTCTTTCTTCCACCACTCACCCCATCTTCTATCACGATGACGACATTATGGAAGAAATCACCACCCCTGACTTTATATATTCCCCCTTACATCAAACCCATGTGTTCGAACCACATACACCTTGTGGCCATTACATTGAAACCAAATGTTTGGGTAAGGGGGCACCCATATTTGAGAGACCAGGAGAAGCAATTCCCCACAACTCTCCTAGTGTATCTAGTCGTGTCAACTTTAGTACCATTATTCTTCCACATTTAGAAGCACCTCTAGAGTCCCATATCACTTCAGATCACTCTAGGGATGATACCCCTTATCGTTCCTTCATCTTACATCAGCAACCCAGTCTCTTAGACATTATTGTTGACCAACCTATGGGTTTTCTAGGAGAGCATCAGTTCATTATCTCCAAATCCTCTCTTTGGGATAGTGACACCAGGTATGCAAACCCAGAAAATTAAAGTCCATTTGATTCATATATGCAGTACTAAAAGAGATTGGTAATCCTCCATTTCCTTTCTGAAACTGCATAACCATAATGAAAAAAAATGGCGCACCACATCATTAAAATGTGTTTAGATTCCCCTTTTTCTAAATACATTTGGCATGATCACAACATGCTTGGGGGAACCTATACCCCTCAACCATAAAAATCCTAGATCTCAGCCAAAAACTGAACTAAAACCCCCCTTCTCTGATTGGTCGCACTTTTCAGGTCATTTCCTGGGACAAGTCACAGTTCTCTGCCCAATACTTGCTACCTAGGTCACAGAACAGACCCCAAAACTTGCGACCTATCCTGTTCATGAGCTCTAGGTACCTAAACTGAACTTTCAATCCATTGAAATGAAAGAGTAGGATTAGGCCTCTTACCTGCAACTGACAGATCTCAATTCCAATGGTCGACTTGTCTGCTATGATCACCGCATGATTTAGGGCCTTCTCTCCTCACTACATTAACCATAGATCCACCTGCAAATGAGTGAATTTGGAGGGAAGATACCTTATTAAAAGAAAACTCCTGATTTTTCTTTCGCTTACTGTGGCCAAATCGTAGCTCAGTTTGATGAACCGTCTATACCGTTGGAAAGCTCTCACCGAGCCCTCTACTGGGTATCTATTATTTTTTAGTGACTTAATACTTCACCATGACACATTTTATCCAGGAAGCATCACTTCACCCCTCCTCAAAAATCGAATTTCTTCACTTGCAACACTCATACTAGGAGCACCACTTGGCCTCCATACTTTTCCATGCTCGTGTTGATGTTCCTCATGAGTTACCATCTTGTACTCATGTTTTTATGGTCCCCCATTGGACCTTTACTGTGTGGCAGCACCATATAATCACCCTTGTTTAGAGCATCCGAGTTGAGTCATCATCGCATTCATGGAGTCTATCGCGAGTCCCTTTGTATCCCACTATAGTCCTCCATCCTTCATTGCTTGGTCCCTCTCTCGTGTCGCACATTATGGCCTTCAGTCCCACTGTCCCCTATCCCACTGATATTGTGTCAGTCGCTACCAGGTCATCCATGCCCTTTATGCTTTAACAAGGGAATTCGTCCATTCGCTACTTAGTACCCCCCATTTCATCATCATCATTGGTGTTAATCTATCAGTCACTCTACTATTTTCTCTTGTGTCGTAGTTGAGGATCCCTTATTGCCTCACCTATGGCGGACCTCCTTCTGTCGACATTAGCTCATTCATTCCAGAAGACAGGTCTAAAGGACGGTGTACCTTGGTTCTAGCTTCCATTATTTTTTGGTGCCCTGGATCAGGCAAAGGGACTCCTTATTTCCCTTTGACTTGATTATTTCTCAGCTCTAGCTCCTTTCAGCATGATCGAGATCTGTATAATTGATGGTTCAGTGATGCAGTAGTTGATATCGATGATTCCTGGGTGTGTGTGAGATGTCCCAACCCTCATGAGGGGGTGGCCCTACAGGTAGCCCCCCACATGTTAGGGTCCCGTGATTTGGCTAATTGGCAAACCAAATGACAATGTAACATCAAACCAATATTTGGAGCCCAAGGAACTAACCTTCCTGCACTCAGAGAGGGCTCTCTCTATTTGTGTAAGGGATATCTGTGTGTTTTTCTTATAGTGTTCTGATTTTAGGCTAGTTATGAAGTAGGTTTTTTGGTTTTGAGTTTTTAGGTTGTGAGGGATGAAACTAATCAAAGATATAAGATAGGTAAAAATATGTCAGATCAACTGGGCTATGAGGTCGAAGAGGTCAAGAAATCTATTAGATGGTGATACAAGGTTGTTGAAGGGCCGATTTGATTTGAGGTAAAATGGATCTTTGGGCAAAATGGAGTAAGATGGACATCAAGTTTGTGAATAACAAAGGATTTCAAGCGTAAATAGTTTAATAGCTTACATAAACATGGTAGGGAAAACCATTAATCATGCGAAATGTAACTTTAAGCTAATAAATACATAGAAATAAACATTCAAGCCATATATAGAGATATATAACTCTCTAACTTTGGGAAATGGCTATCAGACTTTGGGGAAATACACTTAAGACAGACAAATAGCTCAAATCACTATGCCAAAATGCCTAAACACAGTATTTCAAGTTATTGGGCACTTCGAAAAAAAAATTGCATAGTCTTAGGCAAAGGGCAATATCAGAACAAGACCTCCTTGGTTCAACAAATGACAATCTAATCAGTCAAAGAGAAACTTCATCGATGGAGCTATGGCTAGCCATGAGTAAGCAGGGCATACCGTAAATCATACTTAGCATGCATAAAACCATGAATGAAACAAGCAACAATATCCTTAAGTTATTAAAGAGCAATCAAGAATTCCTTAATGTGATTAAGAATGAAGAAAACATGGAAGCTATGAAGAAACAAGAAATTTGAGGTGCCTCCAAGGGCATGTCTCAAATTTGTTCTCTACTGTCCTATAGCAAGAAAGAGCATGGATTTATGAATGAAAACTAGGAAACAAAATAGAGAGAGACACTATACCATTCTACCAAGTCATGGAATCCAACAACAATCCTCTTTCATCGTCCAAGAACATCCAAGAAACTATCCAAAAGCATGAGACAAGTATTTCTTCCAACGCTTATATGACCATATATTGCTTCTTTTCATCAAATTCAGCCTTGTTTACAATGAGATCCTTTGGAATATATAGGCCAAAGTGAGGAAAACCTCTTATCTCAACTTGCAATCTCATTGGCCTATCCAAAATATCTTATTTTTTCCTTGAGGCTTTGCAAAGCACAAGGCACAAAATGTCTCATAAAATATCTAAAAAATGCTAAAAGACGGAAATAAAATTACTTTTCATAACTTCTCATGTACAAAAATATCTAAACACACATGAGGAAAATGCAGTTTTGAAAGGTTCAATTTTTACAAAAATACTCAAAAGATATATCAGCAAAAGGTCCCCTTACTTGTCGGCAACGTTTGGAAGCCTTCCCGATGTCAAAATGAGGCTCATGATAGCTTGTTGGAAAGATATGAGTGTCTACTTTCTGAAAATGTTTAGTTTGCTCCCAAATAACCACTAGAAGTCCTCCAAAAATAGGCCTATGTGTAAACACACAAAAAATAAACCTTGCTGATAAATGGGGCAGAGTGTAGAAAAAGCGAGTGTTTTTCGCCATTTTGGGGGAGCAAATAATCTTCAAATGTTCTAAAAATTTCTGAGTATGTGCTCCTAAAATTATGGCATCCAATGATACCATTTTCATCCTTTGATGATGCCCCAAACTGAAATGGCGATGCCCATGACTTTTGGCCAAAAACCCAAAAATGACAAAAAACAAAAATATGTCGAATTTCACCCGAAATTGGTGAGCATGCCCCTCAAGGGTTTTCAAAAACATGTTGTGAAGAAGAGGCCAAAATTTGGAGCCTTGAGGTGTCTTTCCTCAATTTTGGTGTCGGGTGCTTCCCTTTAGCCTCCTTGAGTTTTTCTTGAGCAGCCTTCAACTTTTGTCGGGCAAATTGATTTAGCTTTTTATAATGCCTCGTCATCCTCCGTTGAAGGTCTAAATCTTTGTTTTACTTCTCCAATTTCTTCTCCAAGTTATCATTAACTCTCTCAAGCCATGCTTCCCGATTGTTCTCTATCTCTTGTTCGAACAATGCAGTGAGAGGGGTAGATTGGAGAAGGGCATTTTCTTCTTCTTTTTGTTTCTCAAGGGCTTTTTTTAGCCCCATGGTTCTTGGCCTCTTTCGCCTAGACTGATATTCACCTTCACTTTCCTTGAACTCACCCATGAGTTCCTCCAATCTCACCTATGCTTTGCAGGCCTCCTTTTTGTATCAGATGGCCCGTGTCTCATACACAGCCATATGGACACTCATTTTCTTGTTTTGGACTTGCAAAAAGTGGTTGAAGTTCCTATCTCTATGAATATCAACCCTCAAGGCATCAATTTGGCTTTCTCTATGGATCAAGAGATTTTCTAGGATCTGGGCTTCATTATCACTATCATCACTTTGGATTTGGATGATGTCCAATTCCCTTTCCTGTTCATGACTACTTTCTTCCTCACCCTTCCCTTTGCTTTGGGTGGCTCTTCTAGTACTCTTCCTCTTGGGAAATTCAACCATGGGTTTCTTTGGCAATTTTCCCTTGCTTCGGAGGGCCCTAGTCACATTTGGAGTTACAACTCTAGGCACCCCTTTCTTTGTTGTCCGGGGCTTGGCAACTTTCAGAGAAGAGAGCATGGCCCCTTGCCTAGGAGAGGTAGCTAGCACATACTCCATGGGCTCTTTACCCTTGTCACTTTTCCCCTCATTTTTTCCACTTTCTTGGAGTTATTTATGGATGCCTTGGCTGTCCTTTTGCACTTCCCTTTGAGGGCTGTCCTCCTCACTGTGCTGCAAATTTTTATCATGTTGCCCCTCTTCTTTTTGAGTTTGATGTTCCTCTTGAGGAGGCTGCTGTTCTTCACCCTGAGGCTGCCTCTACTCATACTGCTGTAGCTGCTATGTATCATCTTTTGGCTACCCCTGTTCATCACTTTCATGCCCTTGTTGTTCTGTCTCACTGTGATGTTGTTGTTCAACACTTTCTTCTTAATCCCCTTGCTACTGCTCATCATCACTTTCATCTTCCTGCTCATGTCCTTATTCCTCATCATGGTCATGCTCTTCTCCTTCTTCAGGCTCCTTTATTTGTTCTGTGGTAAACTTGAGCTTTTTTGGAGTAGGTCTGCTAGAAGAAGGCGAAGGATGGTGAGTAGGAGGTGTAGGGATGTATGAACTGGAGGGACAGTGGAGAAATCTAGATGGGTGATGAAAGTATCCCAAGAGACCTCCCTCTTTTCAAGTTGACAAAGAATGATGACTTCAATGAGAGAGTGTTGGAAGAGGTAGGCTATTTGCTGTGAAGGAGGCTTCTTCTGAACAGTGGAGGCCATTTTCTCAATGCTCCTATGTGAGAAGAAAGGAAGATTTAGCAACTTGGCCCTTGTGAAATGCATGAGCACTCGAATGTGATAGGCATAGACTCGGGAGAATATTCCCTCACAAGTGAGGTATTTCATGATGATCTTCATGAGGGGGGCGTAGTTATTCAAAAGATATGAGAAGGGGAAAATAGAAGGACATGAATCTTTGTGCTCGGGCTTTAGAAAGGGCTTGTAATATTCCGAGTCCAAGTGGCTTTGTTTAAACCATTTCATCCCAATATAAGGGATTTTAGTGGCCTTGGAGATGGACCTTGGAGAGAATTTGAAGTCTAGGCCTGCCAACTAGAAATGCTTGTCTTGAAACCTCAAAGCGCAAAGATGTGTCAAAGGAGAAAAGCTCTTCACCTCTTGCACTCTTTGACAAAAATCTAAACACCAAACCTCATGGAAATTGAACAAGACTAATGGGTGGGCATTCACTTCTTCAGTGGAAGTAGGCTCAAATATCTTATGCAAGCCACTCCTACTGTCTTGTATAGGAGGCATCTTGTTTTGAATGCTCTCTGCAACACCAAGCTGCCTCAAAATGGTTTTTTAAATGCTTTCTCAAACACAGCTCGGTCTTCTTTGTTAATCACTATTTGACCAAGGAAAATTTGCGTCAAATGCTGTGTGAAATGGTTCTTTAATATCAGCTCTCCGCGCCTTACAAAACACTATCTGTCTCCCTTTGTATGCCAATCAACCAAAGTTATCAAAATAACAAGCACATAGTGAAAATGTTACTATGGCTGGGTAAGTTTACAAGGATCCTTTATGCTTTGATAAAAACAAGACAGCCTTGTATTTAGACAGAGGAAAAACACTCCTCCCAACCAAAAACACCCTCCTTGTATTCACTATTTCTCACACACAGTTAGAGAAAACACCTTTAGACTGAGTTAAAGAATTTTCACCACAATTTGTTTTATGGGATCAAAAGAAGGCAGCAATAATCTCACTGTTTCACTTATTCGAAAGGAGACATTCTCTGAAGGTGACAAGGCATTAAAACTAAGACTATTTCTTTCAACATAGCCTCATTTATGTCACCTCACCATCACTATGCTTTCATTAAAACCACTGCTTTACCTTCTAACAATGTTTTCACCATACACTTGGCTGACAGAGGTTAGCTTTGCCCTATCACAGTTAGGGCACCTCAAACAATTTGACAAAACCTCTACTACTATGTATATTTTGACTTGTAGGTCTATGTTTTAGCACTGTTTTGAGGGCAGTTTTTAGGCCTTTTGACATCGACATAAACACTCCACTTTCATTATGTCAATCTTCTTCAAACTATTTACCCCAACACACCTTGATTTACACCAAGAGTTTCATTTTTTCGCCACCATTTAGTCTTGACAAACCACAGCGTTGATCACCCCTTTTAGAAAGTTGAATATACCAAGGAGGCAAATGAAATACCTCGAAGATCGATGGTGGCCTTTGCTTGAAGAGTTGAGCAGCTTCAAGACTTTTTGAAGGCGTTATAAGTGTTAAAACACGCACGACACGTTGAACTGGGAAGGTATCATGAAATAGAAAAGGAGTCGAGTCGACGATGGGCAGTCGTGACTGGCGCCTACAGGCGCACCGCGCAACAATATAGCCTCTATGTAAAAACACTCCTGAATGCACCGCGCACTTTTCCAGGCGTGTTGCGTAGTCTCCAAGAATTAAACTCTACAAATTTTCACTCAAGAAATTTTACTTCGGTCCAGTGAAAAACTAAGAGGAGTTGTTTGCGTTTTGAAATGCAAAATAGATATCGGCAACGGTCTTTAACTCATTTTGAAAGTGAACAAGTCAATCACCCTTGAGTTTGATTTTTGAGGGTTTTGAAGGCTTCTTTCTTTAAAACAAATGCCTTTGTTCATAATGAAAAAACCAAAATGACCTTGAACGTGTTATAAGGGTCGCACATTTTTAAATAACGTTGGTAAAAAGGCTGTGCATGCTATCTGGACAATTTTGATAGATATGACCCTTTCCACTTATAAGAAAATCATTCAAGGGCCAAACTCCTTTCACTGTTTTCCTATTAAAGGGAAAAAAAAATTTCCTCTGCTTATATCTGCTTGTTAGAGGGAAACCTGGCTCAAAGCCATATAGTGACTGTAGATGCATTCTCCAAATGAATTTTCTCTTTGACTGTGGGTGAGGCCTAGTTGTATTCACCTAGGCTTTACCATCATCTATCCATCAAAAGGGAACTTTTTTTTTTTTTAAACCTCTCCTTTACTCAAAATGCAACAACAAGGTATCTTTGACCTATTTTCATATGGAACAGGCCTTCATTTGTAACAGTGGCATGCTTTATTGGTTTTGAATGTTGTTCCAGAACCTGAAACACATGCCAAAATTCTACCTGCACATTTATGAACCTATGTGTTTAGTTGCAATGCGTCTTTGGGAAAACTAAGATCAAATTTTCCTTCTTGTCCACTATGATGAGTTATCGAAAGAAAATTCCTTATGAACAGGAAGAACAGAACTTTTTGAAAAGAAATCATCACTTTTTGGCCTGAGTCTAACCCATCTCTCAACCTCAGTAAGGTTGTTTCATGTTGGCTCCAGACTGCCTTTTGAAAGAAACTTTGATAAGAGATAAGATCAACCCCTAGGATTATTATAGTACCCCTTCTTTCTCTTTATTTTTTAACACCATCTCTCTATTCAAAAGCCTTCAATTGTCTCCAATTGTTCTTAAAAATTGTCTCTTAGTCAGAGAAAATCCTAAAATCAATCACTTCCCTGGCCCTCTACTTATAGATGAAGGATGCCTACTTTGACAAATGCCTGGTTTCCTTTCAAATTCTATCTCAACCAAATGAAGAATGTTTGATGAACATACTGATAGCGGTTTCCTTTATACATGATGGCAGAAGTTAGTTTGATACCAAGACTGTTTGACTCCTTTGGCCATCTGCTTAATAATATTTCTTCATTGATGATCAAACCAATTAGCTTCACATTGTAATTTAATAACAGTGAAACTCATGCAAACAATTTTTAACAACACCACTACTTTGCCTCTGCCTTTAACCTTATTTTTATTCAGAAACTTTCAATTGTCTTCCACTGTACTTTAAATTTGTCTTTACAGTTAGTGGAAAACTTAAAAACAAACTTTATCCCTGGCCCTATGCTTATAGATGAAGGATGCCTTCTCAGTCTTCAACCCTCTGCTTATATATGAAGGAGGTTTTCTCAGTCCTCAACCCTCTGCTTATAAAATGAAGGAGGTTTTTCTCAGTGATGCCATTTCATCAGCTTTTAACAATGTCATTTTTCCTTTCACTGTCTTTTCATGCTTGAGCAAATGAAGAATGAAAAATTGATAATAGTCAAGATGGGCACTTCTCTGAGACATGTAATTATGCTTTTCAAATATCTCTGTGCTTCTTTAGACATCACAAGTAGTTTGGCTAGTTTTTGCAAAGCACTTCTTGTCATTCATAATTTACTAACCTGTGACTGTGATCGCAGGAGCTTAATGAAACAACTCTCTGCCCTGTAGCTTCATCTCAGGCTTAAAATCACATGAGAAGCAACTGTCTTCTCATGTTGAGCCAAATACTATCTTTTGGGATGCTGGTACACTTCTGTTCTTGAAAGATCCATTGAAACACTGTAAAACAACCTGATATCAGTTTGACCTAGGGCATGTGCATTGCTGGGACTTTAGGGCTTGTTAGTGGCGCGACTTAAGGGTGTAACCAACTTTATTTGCAAAATGGGAAGGTCTGTTATGACTGGTCCGTAGCAGATAGAGTTTCTTTGGCTTTAGGATAGTTTTCCAAGGGAGAAATGCCTAAAGCGCCACTACCTAACTTAGGGGAGACTTCTTTGGACAGATTTGGATTGTTTTATTTGGAGCTGATGGACAAGCTAGTATAGCTAAGGCTAGATGGGGCTTGATAATGAGGTTTCATCTCGTCATGGGAGGACTGAAAAGGTAGGAGGGCAAAAAATGTTTATGGGTGTTTTCCAGCTGGCAAATTTGACAATTTTTTAGATCAGCTGCTAGAAAACTTGGCTGTTACAACTAGTCATCACCAACAAGTGAAAAATACTGATGACTAACACCACATGCCCGAATGAATTCTTCATCGCAGCCTTCGATGCAACTCCATATATTTGATGATGTAGGCCTTAGCCACTTGCAGCGCCTATTTGATTTTCATGTATCAGTGAGATTTTGCGAGCCCTTCCCTTTTTATAGGGGCATTGGTGTTGTATTTGTATCTCATGTACTCAGATATTATTGTATAAGTCTTGACTGTTATCCCAGCCACAACATGTATTTGGGATTCATCATATATCTTTTATCTGGCTCATGTTTATGCCAGCATGTATTTTACAGTTCGGTCCCTTGTTTACTGGACGTAGTATTCTTTTGTACTTTGTCTCGGCGGGCATAGGTATGCCTCCCCGCCGCCTTTAACATAGGTACCCATTCGTAAAAAGAGTCTTGTCACACCTATAAGTCTCATCTCCTCGAGGTCTAGTTATTCAGCACATTATTCTACCTTACATTCCTCTCTCTGACTTCCCTTTTGATGTCTGGTGATTGAGTTCTTACAACGTACTTCGGTCATACGATTTTCTCCTAACACTCGCACATCCGGGGGGAATTTGTTACACCAATTTTTTGTCATCTAACCTATTATCATTAGATGGACCAAAGTATACCATGTAAGACCAATTTTACCGTAAGTAAAATTTCTTTCACTATCTAAAATAACTTAATAAAACACATTTATTAGGTTGTTTATGGTCTAAACAGGAAACCCCAAGGGGAAATATTAAACAAATCTATATTTGTTTGGTTTTCCTCATGGAATAATTAATTAAACGGTAATTTAATTATTATTCCTGGTCATATTTAACCCAAAACAAGGAAATTAATTAGATAAATCCTTATTTATCTTATTATTTTCTAGGAATAATTATTTAAAACCTTATTTAAATAATATTCCTTGTTAAATTTGACTAAATCATTTATAAATAATTGAATAAATCATTATTTATTTAATTATCATTCAACCACTTCCTTAAAATGATAAATAAATCATTTATTTATTTATTATTTACAAATAAAGGGATTTGACCCAAGTCAAATTCCTTTCCCCTCCAACAAATATAATAAAATATTTCATAAGAGGTGGATCTACATTTGGTTAATATTATTTTAATCATGCACCAAGATCTAGAATGACCTAATATTTTGTTATTAATAGAAGGGTTTTTCCTACCATTCATCCCCTTTTGTTGCCTCTTAGATCACTCTGGATCTATACTCTTGGTCTAACTTTGAGCCATTATCATTGTCATATTTCCTATTATTCTAGATCTGAAGTGCTGAGGACTTCCAATAACCCATCCCATTGAGGAGAATTGGAAACACCTTTCTTGTTTTCCTCCCAGGTGCCATTAATATAAAAATTCTTCAAAAATATTATTTTTGTCTTGTCTATTGGATGCATGGAGAAAAACCTTATTTTTACTTCTTAATGTATTTTCATGCATAGATCTAGATTTTTGCAGCATTTTTCTTGATCAACTAACTGCAGATCTGAAGATATTAGCAGCCATCTTTTGCTGTTAGGGTTGTTTGTTATGCGCAGCCAAAGTGGTCTTTTTTCATATACTTCGAATCAAGATTCATACTAACATTGAACATAACTACAGCTGGAGATCATACAATGATATAAAAATATTTATATAGGCCCCAATATATTCTAAACATACAGATCTAGGCACTAGATCAGCTTTCCAAGACAACCCAAGAGGGTTTCCGGAAAATGCACACAATGTGCCAATGTTAGCTGCAGCCCTAGGGCTAAAGGTATGCTACAAAAATGGAAATGAGAAGATATGGCTGAAGCTGATGTAGAAAAATACATATATTCTCCAATATATCCTCTGTATGAAAGAATGGTTCCTCCACTGAAGAAATCACCTCCCAAAACAACCACTACAACTACCCCTGCAACTCCTCCCAAAAATAACGTAGATCTGGGAAGAATCTATGCTGTAGGCGATAAATAATCCTTAGCCTACTACTAAATGTGTCAATAAAGCTCAAGGGGCTTCTTTACAGGCCTTCCAATGGATGGAGACCTTCCTCCACTACAAAACTAGCTCTGAAGACACCCGATCTAATTCTCCACTGCTACACCCTGCAATGAAGCACAATATTCTACAGAAACTGCGCTGATGAAGAAAGCTGTAGCTTGGCCTTGAGCCTGAGTGTGGAAATGTAGTGTAATAATCCTCCAAGAGGCTTCTCAAGGAAAGATATGGGATTCCCTCTCAGTAACACTTAGTGCTAAATAGCATAGCAATCTCAACTAAATAGCTGAAGGATGCAAGAAGTCTAAATAGGCCACATACAATATAATAATCCAAAAACCTCCCCAATATGGTTGCCATCCTCTTCCTTATATAAGTTATGAGCTTTCTTACCCTTGGCCCCACTCAATTAGGTCACTACCTCCATGCAATCAATCTCCCTCCAAAATTGCGTTCTTCCTCATTTAATGTCCACTCCTCCATAACAACACTATTGATTTGGTTAAATTTCACCTATTCAACATTATCCAACCCCTGTTCATACTCAAAGGTGCTTTATTTAGCTGCTTAGAAGGTATCCTTTCACACTTGAAGTGTTTTTATTGCTACTAAGGAGATTTATGGGCCTCCCTACCCATTTATTCACCTACCTAGTGACAAAATAATCTATAATATTCCATTGGCAGTAGTGAACTCCAAATCAAACTCTTGGAGGATGACAGTCCACTTCAAATACTTCCCCCCCAACAATTGACGAGTCAATATATAAGTCATAGGGTTGCAATCAGAAATCACAATCACCATACACAACAGAATATAGTGACGAAAATGTTGAAAAACTTGAACAACAGCCAACGCCAACTTCTCGACATGTGCATATCGTGTTTCAGTATCGAGAAGGTTACGAGACAGATAGTAAATGACATGATTGTCACCATCATCGTTGTCTTGTACCAAAACCATGGAAATCGGGTTGAATGCGGTGGCCAAATAGAGGGAATAATTATGATGATAATTCGGAGGACGCAACAGAGGAGCGTTGCCGATCAACTTCTTCAATGCATCAAAGGAATTTTGGATGATCTCATCCCAGAGGAATGGGATGCCTTGCTTCGGTAATCACGTAAATGCTTTAGCCACTTCGACATAGTTAGTTATAAAACGATGTAAGAAGTTAGCTTTCCCCTGCAGACTCTGCAGTTGATGTAATGAGGATGGAGAGGGGAGATTAAAGATAGCTTCAACTTTGAGTGGATTAGGACGAATCTCCTCTTTGGAAACGATAAATCCTAATTGTCCACCGAAGTCAATGCAGAAGACGCACTTATGTGGATTCAATCGGATGTTATACCATCGACAGCGAAGAAAAATATCACAGAGATTATCAAAATGGTCTTTACGCTTAGCTGAATGAGCCGGAAGGTCATCCAGATAAGGCTGAACAATGTGCTTGATATCGTGGAAAGCATATGACATTTCTCACTGAAATGTAGCCCCAACATTTTTCAGACTGAAAGGGAGATTTTTATAAGCGAAATTACCCTAAGGACAAATAAAGGCGTTCTTACGTTGATCAATCGGAAGAATGTTAATCTGGTTGTACCCATAGAACCCATCCATAAGTGAAAAAATCTCACTCCCAGCACAGTCATCAATATTTGATCAATAAAAGGAATAGGATAATTATCCTTAGGACAAGCACAGTTAATGTCACGGTAATCGACACAGACACGAATGGTACCTTGTTTCTTATCTACAGGAACAATATTGGAAACCCATTCTATCAATGGAATCAGATAAATAAAACTAGCTTTAAGAAGTTTTTCAACTTCTCCCTTAATAGTGGTAGCCTTTCTAGGGTGTACAGGATGAAGACGCTGGTGAACAGTCTTCGCACCAGGATAGGTAGGAATCTCATGCACCACTATACTTGGATTGATGTCGGGAATCTCTTTCTAAGACTATGCAAATACGTCGTGAAACTCACAGAGAAGGCTAGTATAGACTTGAACCTCATTAGAAGAATATGTCACCCCAATATAGATGTTCTCGATAATTCCCAGTTTGATGGAAATGTCGATAGGAATCGTTTGTGTGATATTACTCAAGTTACCTTCAGTAAAAACTTCGTGTGTCAGAATAGGCGTTTGAAGCAGAGGAGAAGGAACTTGAGAAGAAAACCTCTCAAGACACATAGACATGGCCCCAAGGCTAGGCATGAACGAGAAAATATGATGACTATCGTCCCAAAGAGGATCCTCGAGAGACATAGTTTCCACGATGGCTTCATCGGAGAGAAATATCTCTCTCAAGGGATTGGGCGAATCCAAATTACCAAGACAAGGGGATTGAGAATAAGTATCAAGAGACATTTACAAAGGAGCATGATCAAGAGGTGGAGGATCCGAAGCCAAAATACATTCACAATAATCAATCTCGATTGGACTTAATGGCATTGAATCTCCGAATGAAACAATCTGCTCAGGCAAAGGGATGATCCATGGATCATCAGACCTGGAGATCATATTAACCTGAACAGTTTTGGGTGGAGGAAGAGGAAAAATACCCATGAGGGTAGGATATTTGAAGAGACCTGAGCCTATGCTCTCTTAAGGTGTAGGAATTTAATCTACGTATGGAACATTGTTCTCGGAAGAATAAGTGAAGAACAACAATTGATCGACCGTAACAATCTTTCATTCGTGTGGAAATCACAAAACACGAAAGAGAGTGGATGGAATGCATAGTATGGCGTGGGTCCAACTGCGACCGAGGATAAGATTGTAATTGAGCTTAGCTTCAACTACTTCAACCTTGACATTGACTATTTTCCCTTCTACAGTAATCGATAAACTAGCAAGAACACCAAGAGGTTTAGATTCCCTTCCATCATATGTTTCTAGAGCATTTGGAGACAAATTCAAATCTGGAGAAACGATAGCTTTCCAGTAGGAAGATGACATGACGCATGTAGACGCACCCTCGTCCACGACCGCTCGATGGATATTTAGTCCATTAAGGCCAACTTGTATGATGAGTGCAAGCTGGTGAGGGAGACGTGGGACAAAATTCTCCAAGTCGAAAGTGATAAGGCTCGAATCAATAGGATCAACCCTACCAATGGCAGATAGAAAATACTTTCGTTGAGACAAAAAACTCTAAAGTACTTCTAATGTAGACATCATAGATGGTGCCTGAGCCAAATCCTCAATAATACTGTAATGTTGAGCAGCACGGGCGTTAGGATTGTAAGAAGACTTATGGAGTACACCTTTGGAAGGTGGTCGTACAACGGGCTCAGTACTGGAAATTTCAATCTGAAGAGGGCCAGAAGCAGGAAGAGGAGGACCATCAACGATCTCTTTCCCTACTGCTTAACGCGGTTTGGTATAATATTTTGACTGGGTAGCTATGGAAATGGATGCAGAGTTGTTCATCATGAAAACTTGAGAGCCAAATGGGGCATAGGAATGAGGTTACTCTACCAACTGAGTCTTCTGTGACAAAAACGGTTCTTTGAGAATGGTTCGGAGTTCCCTGGGTTCCTTTGAGAAATCGACTCACTTTGGCCTATCGAGGACAGTCCTTGGTGTAGTGCTCTTCATCAAAAATCAAGCAAGGATAATTCGGTTTATGTTGTGAACCATCATCAACACGAGATTTCTGAGAATCCTATTTCGGGGTATCAGCTTTGGCCTTACCTTTACCCTTCTTTTTACCCTTGGAAGTTTTATCCGCTGGATTGGCCTGAACGACATTCACTTCCCTGGTTTTACCAAAATTCAAGGTTGGATGAGAAGCAGTACCATTGGAAGGAGTAGATTTTTTCTTACCAGGATTCGGAGGGGAAGACTTCCGAGAAGTCTAAGACATGGAACCAATGATACCGTCGACGAATGGCGTCGTCGGTGATTTGGAAGTTCTAGGTCTAGGAGCATCAGGCAAGAGATCATACAACGTGCCGGACTGAGAGTACACAAGATCAATGTACTGGGCATGAGCAATGGCCTGTTCCTCAGTGATGCATGCCCCTGTAGCAATGAACTTAGCAATAGGACTCATGAAAGAGGTAGTAAACCAATCAGTTAGAAGCTAATCAGGAATATAAAACTTGATCAGGCAACAAAAACACCTCCATTCATGAATATGATATGAGATATGGGTAGCTCGATCTTGCTTCAAGGATGTGAGGAGGTGCATCTTGGTTTCATACCGAATCGGTAACTGAAAGTGCGTGAGAAACGTCATGGCTAAAGAATTGAAATCCTGAAAGATGCCATGAGAAAACTCGATGTACCACTTGGCAGCGACACCAGTAAGAGTCCATTGGCAAAGACAGAGTCAGATAGAATCACCAACCCAAGATTTAGAGGAACACCAAATATGGTATGTCATAACATGCGCTTGGGGGTCTTCTCCAGACTTGCCCTCAAATTTGGGACAATCACCAGGAATTTTGGTTGGAAATGGAGGCCAATATGGGTTATGAAGGATTGGATCGTTCGTCAACTTTGACACATCAGGCAGTTCCAACGTAGCAAGAAACAATAATTGAGGATTAAAAGGCATTGGAGGTTGTTGATAAAGACTAGTGTTAGCATTCCACCCAGGTTGAGAGAAATTCTGCCCCCATATGTTTTGTCCAGGAGGACTCTGTCCATAGGGGTTACAAGCCTGATATTTCTACCCATACTGGGGTTGAGGACCGGGATACTGATTTTGAGCATACCATTGAGGTCGTTGCTGAGCAACATATGGATTTTGCTATGGAATGTAAGCACTGCCTTGAGGTGGATTATACACCATCTGGTATTGACTTTGAGGATAATAAGTGAAAACTTGGGGCGCACTATATACTACTTGAAATTGACCTTGAGGAGGGTAAGTAGCGCCTTGAGATTGAGCATTTTTTCCCTGTAGAGTAGGTTGAACGGGCTGTTGAGAAGGTTGAACAGGTTGAACCGGTTGCTGAGCAGTTTGAATAGGTTGAAGCAACTATTGAGCGGGTTAAGCAGGTTAAATTGGTTGCTGAGGTTGGGCAAGCTGTCCCTGCGGAGCAGGTTGGTCTAGATACTAAGGGCCACTAGCTTCCCCTTGTGGAATAGGTTGGCCCGATGGTTGGGATGGACCAGGTTGCCCCTGAAAACCAAGTTGTCACGGTGCAGGACCGTAGGGTTGTACTTGCTGTACAAAAGCTTGGCCTTGCTGAACATAAGGTTGTTGCTGTTGCACATAAGGTTGTCGCTATGGTGGATACATTTTCCCCCCAAGAACATAAGATGCTCCTGGTTGAAACTGAGGTTGACCAGATGGAATGTAGCGTTTTCCTTGTTGGACCGAAGGTTGTCCCTATAAGGTTTGTCCTTGTGGACCATAAGGTTGTCCCCATGGACCAAGGGGTTGTCCTTGCTGGACCAAAGGTTCTCCCTGTAAGGGTTGTCCTTGTAGACCTGAGGGTTGTCCCTGTAAGAATGGCCCTTGATGAGAAACGGTCTGATAGGGATCAAGTAGAGGAAAATAAACAACTTGATTGGGGTCAATTGGAGAAAAATATATGGGATTACCATAGACATCATAATGATGGGGATGATTTCTAGGAGCTTGCGGCTACTGAGAACCCTGAGGTGTGGAATTCTGACGTTGAGAATCCAGAGAGGGAGCATACCGTCGCTGAATATCCACTAAATAGTCATCGAATGTATAAGTAGAAACCATAGGTATAGTGCACATAGGATGAGTTTCCACAGTGCGAGGTTGCGATCCACTCACGACAGGCCTAACAGACAATGTGGGATGGATAAAGATAGACTTACGAACAACAGCAGACCTTGAAAATTGAGTCTTACTAACAACTGATGCAGATGAATCCACACAAACGGTAGGTCGGACTGGGAAAAATGTAACAATGACCGATGAGATGGGTGTCGAAGCCACTATACTGGACTGTGCCATGGATGCCACACCAGAAATGATTTGACCCAAAGTACGATAACTGGGCGGAAGAGACATCGATTGGGGGGAAGGTTGACTAGAGACATACGGGAATTCTTCTGGAAAAATTTGATATTCCCCTATAGAAACATGCAGCTCTTTACTACCAACAGGACTGGAATAATCCATATCTGATGAGGTCATAAGATCATCGAAAATATGACAAGGACTAGGGGGTAAAGCAGCGGCTAATAATGGCGATCCCGAAGTAAGAGGAGGGAATTCTTCCTCACTCCCAAAACTAGACCAAGCACCCTGAGATGGCCAATTGAAATCAACTGACCCTTCAGGAGGGGACTGGGTAGCGAGAGGTAAGACACTTGGGAGAATAGGCTGCGAAAACTCGGTAGACCTAGTGGACTGAGGCGTTTCCAAAGAAGTGTCAGGAAAAGGACTACCACTAGGAGGTAGTGAAGAAGATGATGAAACTAGTGGTTCCGCCACCATGACAATATTTCAACACAAGAAAAAAAACGAGATAGCCTACTCGAGGCTTCAAGATCAAACACTAAGGAACTACAAAAACAAGCCAAGAAGAAAACGTTTAACATGCATGTGATCGTAGGTAGTTAATTTTATGACATTGAAACAAAACTTTGTTGTTTCATGTTTTAAGAGTCGAGAAACAGGAAAAAGATGACTCTAGTCACTTTCAAATTGAACGATCGTGAAAGGACAAGTGCTCGATGATCTTGTCACTTTTAGAGAGTCACGAAAAGATCGAAATGACTACTCAGTTAATCTACATAAGAGGGTGTACCAATTTTTCGTGAACTGCCATATACGCCTTGGTGATCAAATGAAAAATAAATGACCAAGGACTGGACATCCGTGCAAGTAGTCTCCCTGAATGTTGTGTTCGGTGTATCACGGTTATAGGGCGGCAAACTCGACTTCCTATGGATAAAGGATTGCAACCTATGAGGGTCTCCCTTTATATACGTGACGGTACGAGAAGCACTAGTCCGTACTAGCACTGTCTAAAGCCAGGTGGTGAACGACAGCTTCTAGGTTTAACGATGCCAGAACACGTCACTAGCCAAGACCTCTAAAATATGTACGTTAGGTTTCAATGCTTCCTTAGATTGATTGAATTGATTTCAAGGTTGATCTTGAATTAATGTTTCGATTTCAAGTCCTTACCGAATGTGATCTCGAATTCCTGAATGCACACTACGTGCAAAAGAACATCATTTCCATTCAATGAATGATAACTAAGATAAGGATAGGAATCTTTAATAAAGGTGAAATCAATGAAAACATAAGAAGAGTTTCACTAATGCATCTAATACAACCAAATGAAAAACAAAAAATCTTTCCTAGTTCACTAAGAGCTAGTTATGCAAAAGAAAATTTCATTTTCGATCCAAGCGAAAGAATGAATTTTTTTTTGTTTTTTAGATGAATGAAGCACGCAATGCACTGTTACACTAAAAATAAAAGAAAACACTAGTTTTGAGCACTACGAATGTAAATATCTAAAACGAATAAATCAAATGCAATAAAAATACAAAACACACTCAAAACAAGGATGCACTCTTCCAAGCAAACAAAAGGCTTTCAAAATGATCCAACGAGCAATGTGATCTATGCTCGAAGTGATGAAATGGAGAGTTAAACGAAAACAAAAGTGATCATCCAACAAACCAAAGACACAAAGAATCGAGAAAGACTAACACAATCGTTCAACGAAATGAAATGACAAAGATCAAAGTGACTCGAACTAAACTCAGAAGGCTCGGTGAGGAGAAGTCTGATCAAATAGCACAAGGCACCTAGAAACCCTAGGGCTACAAAACTCCACTAGTAAGATGATGGAAAAACAGCTGAGAAGACCAGGACTACAGAGTCAAAACAATCTCAAAAGACCAATTGCAAGGCAAAGAACCAATCTAGAGCCAAGAAATACTGACAAAAACTAAGAAAGGAGGTTAAATCAAATCCTACAGGATTCAGTGTGACTGTCAGGCTATAATCTGCGCCTAACAGGGGTTGGCACACCTGTGACAAAAGCAACAAGTGCCAACTGGTGCGACTATTCAAGGGAAAACCGCGCCAAGCTAAAAAACTATGGAAAAAAGATAAAAGCACTGAGCAGAGGTCAGACTTGACACTCTGGAACTGAACATGATGGTTTAAAACAGTCAGTCAAGTCAAGCAAAGCAGAAAACAAATCAAATGAACAAAGTTGACGCGACAAGTCAAATGCTCAGTGAACAACGAGACGAAAAACACACACTGATCGCTAGCGGAGTTGCCAACTTGTTGTGTAGGTAAATCTCCTCTGTGGACAGAGGCAATCCCTCTAGCCCTAGGGTGGGTCTAGCAGCAAGAGGACATGCTAATGTGTTGGTTCCTAGTTAATGAATGAAATGAGTCGGGATAGATTGTCCTCACTACAATCCAACGCGGTTGTCGTGGCTGCAACAGGGGTCTCCTGATCCTCGTCCTAACACGTCGCGATCCTTCAGCAATGGTACTCGAGTGCCTACACAAAGATCAAAGGACGAAAGCAACATACAAGATAATAATTGCATTCATAACTAGCTAATTAGTCAAGGAGAATTAAATGTATTGCATAAGATAAATCACATCAAAACAAGACGGGAACGAAAACATCGTCATGTATATATTAAGAGAAAGAAATATATTACAACCAAAGCCTTGACATCGCAGCCTCCTTCAGCGGTTCCATTCAAAACATGTCTCGAGCATTCATCAGGGAATTTGGATGTGGCGAGGCAAAAATCCTAAGCTCTCTCTGGACAAGGGTCTCTCTCTCACACCAACTATATTAGACTGTTTCAGCAAAATGTTCATCAATTCCTATTCATCTAGCTGCATCTATGTGAGAGAGGAGTATTTATAGAAGGATAGGAGGAGGTTGGGATCCCTCATATGGTGGAAGGGAGGCCTTATCCTTTGGGAGGTTGCCCCAAAAGGAGGAAACAAGAAGCCAAAGGAAGGTGCTCGACATTATGCAGTCAAACAACCCAAGATGACTCGCTCACGAAGTAGTTAGCTTGGAAACTTCACTTCTATATTTAAAAAACTTTCCGAAAAAATCTCGGCATGGACAGATCACTGAGACAAAGTGCCAATGGGCGTGGGGCCCAGTGTTAATTTCCTTTATCGGTGCGAGGCCATAAATTCCTACCAGCGCCAACCCAGAAACATGTGTTTTTGATGGCATGTTCCAAGGAAAGTCAACAAAGGAAATTTTATTCTCATGGAAATGGATGCAATGACACTTTTTTCAAGGCATGACACTTCATATAAGTCCCAAAAATGGTCCTCCAATGTGCGGGATGGGTATTGTAGGGACAGTGACAAAATGTTGTGTAAAACTTACTTATAATAGTAATGAGTATCTGTAAGAAACGTTTTGTTATAAACATAATGGAAAAAAATATTTTGTAAGAAGAGAACTTGTGGAAAGAATATATTTGTTATAACTATACCATCAATCAATTGGTTACATTAGATAGAATAGAAGTAATGCAAAAATGAATTAGTGAGAATTGGAGGTACATTACAAACTTTTAGTTTCTCTGATTGAGTTAAGTAGATGAAAGGACCAAACTCTCCTATCCTAGTACCTTCTACTAATACTTAGTCATATAAGTATATGAGCTTCATATTTGTATTGGTTATTATAGGTTTGTAGTATAAATTTTCATAACACGGAGGAAATTATAACCTAATATTCATCATAAATTTGTGTTGGCTAATTCCAATCCTTCTTGCGAGTACATTATATTTCTTGTTATCAACCATTTTTTCCCCTCAGTTTAGCCGTCCTTAGGCTTTGTTTAATGGACCATATTTTGTTATTGTTTTTTTGTCTCCCTTCTCTCCCTCGATAGCCATTATTTCCCTATCTTGTGTTTATTTGGTTATTAGTTTCATTTTTTCAACATGCCTCATCCACGAGCTCACTCAAGATGAGGAGTCGATGGTTGTGCCACCCTCAACAACACCCATTTTTGGTATCGATACCAAGCCTAGACTATTTTATTCCATAAATAAACCCCTTGGGACATTCAACAAGAAGTCAATGACATTGAGCAGGAAGTCGTAGAGGATCAAGAGAATGTTTCTGATTCATAGGTCATGCATTAAGTCTTGAATACGTCCCTGATCTAGGGACTTCTCAAGGCCACCAAAATCAATACCTACACACAATTAACCTCCACTAGCACAATAAGAATCTCTTGGGAAACAAAATTTGAACATTATGAGAGCAAGAATGAGCTTCTCCTCCACATGGAGGAAATACACCTTCTCTACTAGCTTATGGATGAGCACATGGAAGTTGTTATTCTACAAAGAGACCCACTACCTCCAAGAAATCCTAAATAAATCTCACCTAACAACTTTCCTTAGCATTATTACTGTGTATGTTTCTGATAAAAAATATGTTTTGTTTCTTTTAGCTATATAGATTATGTATCCGCACATTTTGTTTTTGGTCCTATCAATGGTTTCTATACTTAAATTTTTTATGGGGACAATTGTTAAGCTAAATGTATCCCATTAGTTTGATTATTGTCATTGAAACTCTCATCTATTGTTTATGATTTGGTTTCCTGCCAAGAAAACCAAGACAATTAAGAATTTTGATCCATTTTATGTGATGTAAATATTTCCCATGCTTATATAGAATCTTGTGCTTACAAAAATACATTGACATCTAGTACCATTGCAACCAAAATTTTAAAATATACCCTTGAATCAAAAAGAACTCTTGCTAAGGGAACCTCCTATATTTAGCCTTAAAATTACCTTTTATTTAGAACTATGACCTAAAATACCTAAAGTTTTTTTTTTTTAATCAGAAAAATGGGAAAAAATTAAAATATAATAAAAATAAAATTTTATTTGAAAATAAAAAGGTAAAAATAATTTAATATAAAAGAAAAAACTAGAAAATAAATTTCTAACCCATTAAAAGAAAAGGAGCAAATAAAAATTGAAAATAAAAATTATATTATTATTATTTTTCAATTATTTAATAATGATGATGTGTGCTATCCATGATAACAATTAGGTTTGTCTTTATTTAATTAGGATAAGTTAGTTAGGGTTCAATAAGATTTTTAACTTTTTTATTTTCAAAAAAAAATCACATGTATAAAGGTCTTTCAATGATTTTGAAATGTCATTATGAGTCTTTATGTGAGTAATTATCCAGGGAAAATCCAAAGTTTCATTCTCCATGAGCTGATATGGTCATAATTTGAGTTTGATAGTTTTACACACTTTCGAATCAAATCTAGTTCAAATAGGTCATTATTTGCTATGGAAGTTCCTGAAAATTCTGTAGCAAATCTTCCTTCCCCAACACAGGTTTTGCTATGGAAGTCAGTTTTTCTGATAATGATAGGGAAAATCATACAGAGTGTCAAAAATGGTTTGGTTAGATATTTTCAGAGCATATTGGCTCCTGATTGCTCCCTATTGTCATTTTCTATCATTTGTGAAATGCATGCTACTCGGTCATCATATTCCCTTTTCAAGTTTTCATTCTGATTTGTTGTCTCAAATACGCTCTTATCTCATCCTTGTGAGCCACTTTAGTTGTCTTAATATTGGTATTGTAGTATTGGAGTCTATATTTCTATCTCAGGGTAGATTATATTAGTGTCAAAGGTCATTGTGTTGTCCCTAAAGTTTTTTTGCACGTGTCAGGGAAGGGGTTGTTCAATACATCTTGGAGCCATGGCATCACAAAAGAAGAAATATAAAGGAGGATTTTTTGTTAGCTATGAGCCCATGGACATGAGGTTGCTTGGAGAAGGTCTTAGGGTCAGGTCAAGGACTTAGAAGCACATATGGAAATGGTACAGGCTGAATTGTTGAAGAAAGGCCCAAAAATGATTGTACAATATGATGATGTGGCTCCATAAACATGGTAAGATTACACATTTTTTGGCTATATTATGGCCTATGCTATTATAAAGGCATGTATAGGCTTCTAAATTTTTTTTGGAGGTAATACAAAATTTTTTAAGGTGATAGAAGGAAGAAAGTGAAAAACCTCAAAAAACTAGGTACTTCCATAGCAACTCCCAGGCTTGAACGCAGAAATTTACTATGGAAGTGTTGTAGCTTTCCATGGAGGTAAACATTAGCCAAAATTTCAGGAAAAATAAGGCTCAAGGCATGTGTTTAACTCATTAACGTCAAGGAAGACCATGGAACATTCATAAAAGTTAAAAATTATGCAGAGGGTTGATTTTGGCATTTTCTACTAAAGTTTGCTATCGAATTTCTGGAAATTATTGTTTTAGTAGTAAACTTCAAGCTTACTTTCAGACCAAATGGAAAGGAATTTTGGAAATCTAAAGGAGAATTTTCTGTAGCACAAACCCATCTACAAAATCCTCTATTATTTTTTGCACAGCGTTTAGGGTTTGGAAATTACACACTCATCTTTGAGGCCTATTTTTCATAATTTTACATATTTTTGCAGAAATTTGAAATTCAGCTTGGTGGAGACCCGACTTAACAAGGTCAACATCCACGTGGCATGATGACACATCATCAGCCCATCGCATTCATAAAATAAGTTGGTTTCATTTGATAAGGGTTATTAAAATAATTTTTTGAGTTATTTAATGGTAGAAGAGTCGTTTTTGTGTACAAACTCTGTGAAACAAAAAATATCCCTAGAAAGTCTCCACGTGATGTAATTCTATTAGAAATAGGTCCCTTAGGTAGGAATTCAAGGCTGGCCCAGGTGGCAAACCATTGTATGAAGGTTTCACTCTATATATGGTTGAATTTTTCACTTTGTGGAGTTGATGAATGTTATGAGGAACCTACTATGTAAATTTTCTCTATCAAGCTAATACACAGTTTATAGCAATTTCCTTCAAAACCTGAGATTATTCTTGGATTATGTTTTTGTCTCTTCAGTTTTTATATTTTTTTCAACTTCACGGTATTATGATTAGGAATTCGTAAATTTATGCTCCAATTTCCTTCATATACTATGTTTGTTGTAAAAGTTATGTTTTAAGTCAATTTGACTCAGCTTCCATGGACGCAATTTGCTAGTAATTGAAATAATTTAGCTGACTGCATGCCTAATGGTAGCCATCATACACTCTTCCACCTACAAAAACCACATAAAGCATAAAAATATTTAGTCATCTACAATATAGATCTTATCTTGAGTATTTCATTATTTTATTTGAGAGAGCCCTCTTTGATTGGAATGGCTAACTTCCAGTCCAAAGTTGTTTGAAATAGTTGTGCTAGGTTGATATTTGAACATCCCAACTTACTCCTACCTAGCGATAACGACGTGTATACAAATTTTAAGGAAAAAACCTTAACAAAATTTAATAATAATAATTATAATAAAATTTTATAAAAGATAAAGTAAACTAGTATGATGGTAGTATTTTTGGCATCACCCCCAATCCTTACTCTCCATTGTTATTGCATATTTTTCTTCTCTTATATTTTTTTAACTTCTTATATCTTTCTTTTTTCAATTTATTTTTCTCCTTTAAAGTAATCTTATTTGAATTAGTATAGACTTTTTAGGGTATAGTTCTAAAAATGTTGTAAATTTTAAGACTAGAAAAATAGAGATGTTATCAGTGGGATATTTTTTGAATTCAAGAGTTATTAGTCCCTACCTCATCAAGGACTATAGCATTTGCTTCGTGGTAAAGGTGAATTGGTTGTGCATTATTTAGTTGTTCTTTTACAATTTTAACCAAAGTTTCGCGAAAATGCTTAATATTTATATTTTTCATAAATTCAATAATAAATTTTGAATTTTCAGTAAATGTTAATTCTAATTTATGATTGGTCGAGGAAGCTCTAATGGGACATAATTAAACTTGTGTAGCGAATTTTATTTTCATTTTTTTCCAATGCCTAACAATTTATTTTAAAATTAAAATAAAATTAATTTTGTGAGTGGCCATTGTGTAAGTGAGTGCTCTAACAATTTCACTATTATGTTAGTGTTATGCTCAATGATGCGAGGATTGATGTGGTTGTAGGACATTGTTATATTCATGCTATGTTCAATGATTATAGAATTGCTGAATTTGCACATTTTTTTCATAGGCCTCACATGGGAAACAGTGGGGGGAGGGGGGGCAGTGGAACAAATATCAAATTAATACTATTATGTTTCCTTGTGCAAAGGGCAGAGTATGTGTGGAGGACTTGGGTACTTTGCATAGTGACTTCTATGATATTGATGAACGATGCAGTAATTGGTACAGTTTCATTGTGCAGAACATTTACTATGCAAAGGACAGAGTAAGTGCAGGAGAACTGTAGTCTTTTTCATAGATGGGGGTTCTAAATAAATTTTGTTTTCAAGCCGTATGAAGAAACAGTGTTGTGTGGTAAAATGAATGTGTAGAGGGATTTTTCCAAGATTATAATAAATATACAAGTCAATTTTTTAATTTAGGAACACTGTTCACAACTACGGAAGTAGTTATGAAAATTTGGTAGTGTGGAGGTAGCATGTGTGGAGTTTCAAATTTCAATGACTAATTTAAGGGTGCTATTGAGTGTAGAAGTAGTTGTGCAGAGGTGCTTGCGCGTTTGTGGATGTTATGCGAAATTTTTGTGCAAAGTTTATTAAAATAATATATATACAAATCATTTTTTTAATTCTTATTTAGGGATGTGTTTTAGAACGTATGATCATTAATTAATATCAATTTCAAATTTCAATGTTTCAGAGTGTTACTATGTACGAAAGTAGTTGTGTGAACGAAGAAGTTATGCAGAGAACAAATGCATGTGAGGAATTTGTATGGAATGAGGGAAGTGTAGAGGGATATTTTAATTGTAATTTGTTTTGATATTAGTAGATTGTGCAAAATAACATTGCTTAATTTATTATTAATATATTTTGTAGAATGTGAAGTGGATACAATGAAATATTGAGAGATTATTTCACACAATGGATTGTATTGTTTGGAGGTAGTGTGTGCAGAGAATAAATTTTTTGTCTAACTTTCATTTCAGAACAAATGATTTCTTTCCATGATATCTCGGACCCACATTTGTTAATATTAGTTTCAACTATCAATGACTAATGGAAGGGTGTTGTTGAGTCTGGAAGTGGTTATGCAGATGAAGTTGAGCATAGGTTGTTGTGTGTGAGATTTTTTTGCGTATAAATGACGTTTCTCTGTGGTTCTGCACATATGAATTTTTTACGTTGAAAGTATACAAAAATCATGTTTCTAGATTTGATTTTTTGGTGCTTATGTGGTTTTCTGAATACATGAGAAGTTGTGTAGTCAATGATTTGAATGTTGAGATATATTGTATCTAGCTGTAGCATTATTTTTTGTTAATCAAAGAATAGACATTAGGACAATGAAATATACTTATGGTGGCTTTATCTTTGTAGTGTGTTTCAAACACAAAATATTGGCAGTTGGTTATTTAATATCAATTTCAAATGTCAATTCTTGAGGGCGTTACTGAGCACGGAAAAAATTGTGCAGAGGTGGTTGTGTGTGGGTAGAGGTTATGTGAAGAAAAAATGAATATATGGGATTTGTGTGGAATGAGGGAAGCGCGGGGCGATATTTTAATTGTAATGTGTTTTTATATTAGTATATTATGCACAATAGAAGTGCTTATTTGATTATTAATATATTTTGCGGAGTGCGAAATTGCATACAATGAAAGCTTGAGAGATTTTTGCACATTGTTATAACCCTATTTTCCACTATATTTTAGTGAGAGAAACCTAATATTACCTTACCTCAGCTGTTTAGCTAAAATGAATCCCTTTTCACCTTTTTTTTTACTTATGTGAGATTTATGCCATGTTAAAAGGGTGAAATTACATGATTGAGCAGTTTATCATAATTATTTTTCCAAAGTATTATAATTATGAGATAATAATTATTTCATAATTGAGATAACTGAGAAAATGCTCATAATTGTGATAAAGGTTTCTGGAGTTTTCCATTCCCAAGGAAATCAACTTGTCCCACTGCTGGGTGTAGGAATTGGAATTTAACAAACTCCTTCAACACTTAATTTTCAACCTGGGGGATTTGTAAGCTTAGAGGCGTAGCACTGGAAATGCCAAGAATGATCTGAAATTTTCCTAATTGTTTAACTACAACTTGTAGAATCGAAATAAAATGATCACATGACGATTAATACCAAGGAAATCTTGGTGCTGGAATAAAAGGAAAGTACTTTGTAGAAACCCAAAATAAAAGGAAATCTCAATTCATTGCGAATAATCTTGACTAATGAAATTACATTTAATATTATCTTCAATGTAGTTATAATACAGTGTGATAATTAAGCTATTCAGGATATCTATCTTCTTCAAAGTTAATCCTTCTTGTAATAAACTATTGTTCCTGCACTACAACAACGTTCCTGTATTAGAACGTTGTTCCTGAAACGTAATGAAGTTTATGCACTAGAAGTGTGTTTTGTACCTGCACTGAAGATTTTGATCTTCATACAAGAGTTCTGAGTCTGTGTACCAGAGCACTCTGTTCTTGCAATAGGATATCAGTTCTTGTGCCAAAAAACCAGTATTCCTATACTTGGTTCCAAAATCACTTGCAAAAATTAAAGAGTGTCTTTAACTAAAGAAATATAGTGCAAAGCAAACAAAACTTGAAAGTAAACCATCATAAGAAAAAATATTCTTCAACCACTCTTAGATTTCGAAATAAGAAATGTGTTTAAAGGTTAAATTAAATCTTTAATAAAACAAAAAACTTCCTTCGCGGAAAATAAAGAAATTATTTGATCCTTGTCACATCAAACTTTCCCTAAGATGATTGTTTACCATATGAATTAGATCTAAACTTAAAAATGCTTTACTCAATAGTTCATTTAAGGATTTTATTGTTAATCTCAATTCTTTCTGTAAAATTATTAAGTGCAAGCACAGACGTTCATATCGTGACAATTTTCATTTCCATTCTATTAATGCATGCCAATTCTTAATTAAACTAGAAATATTAAGAATGCTTCTTTTTAGGAATAAACACTATTTGCATAAAATTAAACAAATATCTTGTGGAAGGAAAGAAATGAAAATAACTTTCAGGAATAAACCAAGGAATTGTGACTTGCAGAAATAAAACTATATTGGTGCAGGCAGCGTACTTGCACTTCTTCTTACAGAAACAAAACAAGCATCAAAGGAAAAATATATATAAATTAAGAATCATGCATAATCAAACCCACACACATACCGGATTCGGGACTGCGATTTTCAAAGGAATTAAAGCCTATTACTTATGAGAGAATGAAATAGGATCTGCTTCACGCTTGCATAAATAAACTGAATTAAACACTCCTTACAATAAGGGGAGAACGAGCTGGGTTGGCTGGGCCCTATCCAACTAACTCGTTTCCCTAATACAAGATCTAGTACTTCAGTCAATCAATGACACATCACTGTGAAATAGAAAACAAAATTTCATATTGGTCGCGCATTCCTTTATATTAACTTTCCAAATCAAATGTACGTCATGGATCTGCGATCCAACCCAGAAGAAGGCGATACCAGAAATGATTACAGTCCTTAATAAAATTTTCTACAACATTGATAACTCTCTTCTATTAGAAATTTACATTAAATACATAACATTTGGTCTGTAGCTGTAACAAAAAATATAACAACAATTTAACTTAATCCTTTCAGTTGTTATCAAAATGCTAAACTTTTCGGTTGTTATCAAAACGCTAAACTAAGACACACTACCTTGGTCTTGGTCTTCATATCCACTCCCTTCTCTATGTTTCGAGCCTAGAACATAATGAACTTATCCTCTTGACAAAAGATCTGCATAGTTATTGAGCTACCTTGACTACATATGGAAACCTTAACTCATCATTTACAATTTCCCCAAAAGTGCAGGAATCGCCAACCGGTACAGGAATCGTGCCTGCACCAATTCACCTTCCACATAGATTAATAAATTGTCTCATCAAATAACTTTAGGAAATAAAATATATGAGTTGAAAAATCTATTTAATAGAATATAAAATCCATTAAATTAATAATTAAGTATATGTATAACCTTTAATATGAAAAACATAAAGAGAGTGCAGGAATAAATATTAAGTGCGGGAATAAATGTGTTCCAAGGTTAAAACAGAGGTTCAGATGGTAAGTTCATAGTAGGATAGGGGTTAAAAATAGAGAAATTATACCAACCAACATCCTCCCATCCCTATGTTGTTTTGTGTCATCAAATAATCTTACCTTCTACAAAAAAATAGAACATGGAGACCTATCTTCAATCTTGAATCTGGATATCGATCCCTGCCTTCAGTGTCTTCAATTTTTTTCCTTGAGCCTTTTTAAATATTTTGTATACTTTTCTGAGGCACGCATAGAATGTTTATGCTTGGAATTTCCATACTCTAACTTTCCATTTATGTTCTTTCACTTTCCCTATCATCTTCGTGTTTCTCTATTGTAGTAGTACTACTCCTTGTTCTTTCATAGCTTGATTTATTACCTCCAATCCATAAATATGATGCTTGAGTTCCTTGACCTGGCGATTCAGGTAGAGAGTATGGTTTTCTTTATTCAATTTCTTCTCTTTCGGAGTCTTCTCAACAGTTGACTCAAAGCAAGTTCCTGTGTCATCAAGGTCGATATCACTCGGGCCATCAAAATCTTTCATTTCCTCATCATGAAGAGTCTCGACACCATGCATTCCATCATCTTTTTGACCCTCCACTGGGACCTTTCCTGCACTCACACTAGGTGTCTCCATAGTTTTTCTTTTCTTTAGCTTCCCAAGTAAGACTGATAGGGGGGTAACATCTTCTTCTTCAATTTAATCTACACTAACCACTAAATGAGCCACAACATCTGTAAGGAGAGAAAGGTTGTATACAATCGGTGAACTAAGCTAAGAGTCATCCAAGTTTATTAGAGAGGTCGATTGAACGTGGCCTTCCTTCAAGGAGGCGGTCCTCTTGACCAAGCTTTTGGTTATTCTCTTTGAAAGGGCTGGAGTTTCAGTAATGGTCCCTTACTCTTCTACCTGCACCAGCTTTTTATACAAGGTTTCTCTCTTTTTAATTTTACTAGTTTGCAGGGTTAGGGTTTTAGACTATTCTTTTCTGATTTCACTCTTCTTCACAGATGACTCTGATGCACTTCTTCCCTTAAATTCCTTTAAGAAACCTTCCCAAGTCATGTTACTCTCTTCCAACTCCTTTATAACTAGAATCGAAATCAATCTGTAATGATATAATTTAAAGGAAAATTGACTATCCTTGCTCTTTTGAATGCCCTTAGACATTTTTTCTAAACTTATTAACAGGAAGTAAGGAAATTTTATGATCTTGCATGATTCAAAGTGTAAAAACTGTCGGATATGGTACAAGAAGGTCAGCGAGTATCGACCTTCACAAGTAAGGAATTTTTGCAGTATATACAACATGTGCCTCCATTTTTTGATCATGGTGTTGCGCTGCAATACCTTCTTCTAGTATACCTTCTGCTTCCCATCAACCACAAACCTACTCCAATACTTCTTCTCGAGCTTCTCTTTCTTAAACCATTGATCCCATGTCGCCTCCAATCTAGTAGCTTGTGAAATGGATTGCTCTATGACTACAAACTCCAACGAGCCTACCTTTTCTATGCTACCATCGAAGGATCGGGTGAATTCTAATGTCACAGCTAATTGAAACCCATTGAACTTCAGCTGGAATGAGAGGAATCCTGATTTGTGAAATATATGCAGGTTATTCCTGTACTCAGCTAACTGTTCAATTTCCTTGATCGCCCATTGTTATAGCATCATTTCTCACCTCCACATGATTCATGGTTGCTTATATGGTTTTGGGCACCCATTCCTACAGACTTGGACAAATTCACTAAAAAACAGTGTAAAAATCCCCATACGCGACTATGCCCATACTTTTCCGCGTGTATCATGATTCAAAGCCGTTTTCCATGTGCCATTAAAATGATTAAAAAATATAATTTATTCCTATTTTCGGGGGCCGAATTGGAGTAGTTTGCCGGGTAGTTCAACCACCGACACGTATGGCTATTTCCAAGCTGACGGAAACTGTGGAGGAGTATAAAAACCCACTGTGTGTGTGTAGCCCCCCCTACGGGAGAGAGAGAATTTATTGATATTTTATACTCAATTGGTATTCCCTATCCAAGTACGATTCCCCGTGCCTCCTCACTTTCCCCGGTTCATTATAGGAAACCCTTGTTTCCTTCGGATGCTCATCTCCCTACACGCATCTCGTATGCACCGGAAGTTTAAAGGAGGAGTCTTGAGCGCGGGGGCGATGGGATCCGGACAACGATGCTGCGAAGAATGAAGTGAGTCAGGTGATCTCTCCACTCGTTACTTTTGTACATGCTATTTATAATACAGAAGTACCATGCTGTTCCCGAAATAAACGTGTTAGTGTATGCTTATATGTATGAGAATATTGTTATTTAAGCATTCATTATGATCTATTTAATGTTTTTTATGGATTTCACTAACATTTAGAGTAGATATATGATGTACAACCTGTTCTTCGTGCTTGTTTCTTCTTGTCTTTCAGGTTAAGAAGGCAGGACGGTTGCTGGGGGTTTGGACCCTGTAGGATCTACTTCAACCGTAGGACCTACGGGTAACTTTCTCATTCTACTCTATTTAGTTTTTCTGAACGTGCATGGTTGTGTGAGTCCTTCTTAAGTAGCATGCCCCTGCTCTGTGGAGGTTGTAACCCAACTAACCTCTAGGGTGAAATTCCCCGAAACAGAACTGGCGACTCCCCTGGGGATCACATTCTTGTGATTCTCCTGTTGGGTGGTTTCAGCTGTTTGGTAGGTTGCCGACAGTTTTAACTTTCATTTGCAGTCCAATTTACTTTTTTACAGTCAGTCTGAAGTCCTGGTTTCATTTCCAGGCTTGATCCTTTTCTTTTTTCATTATTTACCTTTGCATACGCTCTTTTTTCTGCACACAGACGCGTATACACGCGATTTTATCTAAAGGGACTCGCGTATACGCGAGTTTCCCTTAGCACAGTCGCGTATGCACGCTGGTTGCATAACTGTGAAGTAGCGTATACCTAGGCAGATTTTGAATTTTTGGGTTTATTGACTTTTTGGTCCTTTCTGGCTGTGGAGGCCTGTTTCTACAGTGTCTCTGTACTCATTGGATTGTGAAGGAAGTGGTTTCATGCCTTTTCTCTCTTTCGTTTGATTGAAAACTAGTCTTTTTGGCAAACTTTTGTTTCTGGTGCTGGCACTTCTGGATTGAGTTCCAAGATCGCTTTCTGAGCATTCTTGGTTGTTCTGCTTTATCAGAACAGAGAGCTTCTGCTCACTTACTCGCTCCTATCTTTGTGTTGTGCTTTGCATTGCGATTTTTGCTTCGTTTTTGATTGGTTTTCTTGAGTTCCATAGGCTAGGTTTTGTTGCAACTTTTGAAGAGCTTTTCTTGCTTCTTTGGATTTTTGTTTGCAACGAGTTTGCACTATTTATCTAGGCTGAGTGGCTGAGTTTTCTGGTCTTCTTTTGCTCTTATTGATCTTGCTACGAGTTAGCCTTATAAGGTTTGGGAGCATTCTTGAAGTTTGTGCTTGAAATTCGGTCTTGTTTGGTTTGGATTTTGATAGTTGTGCTTGGTCTTTTCGAGCTCTTTCTTTATAAAACAAAAAAGCTCAAAAAACATTTGCTTTGCTTTTTGTTTTTGCATTTCAAAGGCTTAAAAAACATTTTCACTTGTTATTTGCTTTTTTTGTTGCATTTTCATTTTCGTTTGCTATAACTTTTGAAGCTTTTGTGAGGTTTCTTGCTTTTAGTTTTTGGCTTGATTTTGAGGAGGAGTTGTCATTTGATTTCTTCTTCTTGTTTTTAAGTGTTCTTGGTGTCCTCATTTTAAGAGTTCTTGTTTTCGAGAGCTAGCTTTTTGGGCAACCAAAGAAGAGTTAAAACTGAAGGACTTTATGGGAATTTCACTTTGCTTTAAGAGATTTGCATCTTAGGATTTACATGCTTGTAGTGATTTTCATTAGGTGCATTTAATCATTTAGTCAATTTATTAGTTTTTGTGAGTGTGAGTTTGTTATTCAAAAAGAAAAATACAAATTTTTAGTCTCGTAGAACCTGTATAGAGATTGCTCTTCATCGAAAGACAAAGAACTGCATTTGCATGTAGTTAAGTTTTTATTAATTTCTTTTGCGTCAAAAACACCATACGTTTCATCTCCGCATCCTTGTGACTTAACATAACAGCCATTAAAATAAGCGATTTAATCTAAAATCAACTAGCAAGTTTTTCTAAGTGTCAATCACCAACTAGCTAGGTTGTAGGGCCTTGGAATAGGTGAGTGGAGAGATCATCTGATCCTTCCACGGCCTTCGCAGATAGTCGTCCGGATCCGTCCAGCCCTTGCCTCGCTAAGACTCCTTCCAAACTGGTGCATACGAGATGTCATATAGGGAGATGAACATCTCAAGGAAACAAGGGTTTCCTATAATGAACTGGGAAAGTGCAGGAGGCACGGGGAATCAGACTTGGATAGGGAATACCAACAGAGTATAATATCAATAAATTCTCTCTCTCCCTTAGGCCATACACATGAGGGGTTTTTATACTCCCTCCAAGTAGTTTCAACAGTTGGAAACAGTTGGCCACGTGTTGGGGTGGTTGAACTACCTGAGTAACCATCGACCCAGCCCGAAAATAGGGAATAATTATATATTTTTTAATCATCTTAATGGAATACGCGGAAAAGTCTAGCTGAACTCGCGTATACACGCAGAAAAGTATGGGCATAGTCGCGTATGGGGATTTTTACACTGTTTTTTAGTGAATTTGTCCAAGTCTGTAAGAGTGGGTGCCCAAAACCATATAAGCAATCATGAATCATGTGGAGGTGAGAAATGATGCTATAACACCCATGGTTCGATTCAAACACTCTCCATCCTTCATTCAAATTCCCTTGATTTTATTACCAAAACACCAAAGGATCACACAGTAGAGATTTGAGGAGCTCTATCTAAAGGATTTTTTCAATTTTTCCAACTAACTGATCACTGATATATAGGCCACCCTCCTAACGGTCACATTCATCATGAAAAATTGCAGCCTTGGAAAGGATGTGATACGGTGTGTCCAACGTACATGCACTCTTGATCATTGGTGAAGGGCAGTAGTCATGGTGGCGATTTATGGAAAAAACAATGCGAGGTATGGTGTATGATAAGATTATCATAAATAGGTGACAAGGCTTTTAAAGGTAAACATTGGATTACAGGAAAATTCGCACACACTCAATCAAATCATGATTTGATATAAGGTACACATAATACTTAAGAAATATAAGATTTATACTAAATTCTCTTGTACTTTAAAAAAATATTTCTTATTTTAGTAATGATGAAAGCAAGGTCTAATCACAGTAGGGAAAGAAAACCATAAAATGCCATAATTTCAAGTGGTGTGTTCATTTATCCCTGGACAAAATTTATAACAAATGAAAGTAGACTTCTATGCATTTCTGCACCAGACATTCCTGTACCGCAATATACATTTCTACACTGAAGACCACCATTGTTCTTGCACCATGAGTTTCTACACTCGGGAGTGCCCAGCAGTGCGTATTCATGCACTGAACACACATTCTTGCACTAGGGACATTGTGGCATAATATGAAATAATAATAATAATAATAATAATAAAAAGTTTCTGATAAAATGAAATTTATAGGCTGGATCCTAAAAGATTTGTTGAATTCCAAAGGAGGTTTTATTCACCAGTTCTTGGTGTCAATACATGCCTTTTGATATTATTTATGATCTCAGATCAGATTCTGCAATATGGTCCATGAGGGAGAAAAGAAGCGGGAAAAGGGTAATTTTTTAGAATGGGAAGGAGATTATGACAGGGAATTAAAGAGTAAGACTACCAAGAGGGATATATCAAAAAAAGGGATTTGGGAAAAATAAATTCAGGGGAAAAGAGGGAAGAACGAAATTGGATAGGGACAATTTCCATTTGAAGAAAGGGGTGGTAAATCATGGGATTAAAAGAATAAAAAATAGAGTGATCTCTATGAAAAAGGTAATAGAAGAAGGATAGAATTTCAACTCAAAAATTTACCTGAATAGTGTTGAGTCAAAAAAAAAAATGCAACGGGAATTGATCATTTCTTGTATAAAAATTTTTGTGGCAGTTGTCCCAAACTTGGATAAGGGCTCGGTTCCTACACTTAAACCTACTTATTCTTGGTGACAGATAGCACATATAAATATCAAGAAAAATTCCCATTTTATTAAAAATTTGATCCTCCTGCCAGCATGCTGGTTTTTAGGCTGATCCTTCTGTAATCATGTCAGTAAACTGATTTTCACAATCACAGGAAAAATATTTTTTTTCTTTTGTTTTTAATTTTTGTCATCATTTTTTTTATATATTTTTTGATACACTTTTTTATCATTTTTTTTTTGGAAAAGAAGGAATCAAATTTGAAGTAGGTTGGCACAACCACCTACCATATTTACTTTCGCTTTTTTTTGTACTTGCTGCATGAAATCTTCCTTTGTGAGGGGCTAAAATATACCTTAAGTCTATGCCCATTCACAAGGAATGTCGACTCTCTCCCATCAATAGTTTTGATTTATACTGCTCCATTCTAAAAAATTTAACCACTTCATAAGGTCCCATCCAGCGTGTGTGGAATTTACCTTTGAAATGCTTAAATCTGGAATTATAAAGGAGTACCCAATCACCTGGTTGGAATTTGTTTTGTTTGATAGACTTGTCATGCCACTTCTTGCGTTGTTGTTGAACTAACACATTCTGTTGAACAACATCCCTTTTAAATACATCTAACTTGTTTAACTGTAATAGGTGCTTCTGATGTGATTCTAAGAGGTCTAACCCCAATTGAAGTGCAGTTCTGAAGGTTTTGATCTAGAACTCTATCGGTAGAAGGACTTGTTTCCCATATATCAGCTCATATGGTGCATGTCCCATTTTGTTCCTCCAAGTGGTTCGATATACCCATAAAGCTTCCAAAAACCTACTAGCCCAATCCTTCCTATGCATGTTCACTGTGTTGGTGAGGATGGAATCAATCACCTTGTTCGTGGATTCCACCTGACCATTTTATTACAGATGATACAGTGTAGACTTTCTGTGGCAAATTTTGTATTGATCCATCACACCCTGTACCAGATTAAAGATAAAATGTGGTCCATTTCAGAAACAATCTCTTTAGGGAAACCAAATCTAGTGAAGATATCGGTAAATAAAAAATCAACAACAATTTTTTCAATAGCAAAAGAAATAGCTTTAGCTTCTACCCATTTTTTAACAAAATCTCTGCAAACCAAGATATGCTTTTTATTTAAAGATGTTGGATTTATTGGTCCTGCAAAATCAATAGCCCATTTCTTAAAGGGCTCAATCATAATCTAAGGACATAAAGAAATTTCATTGGCTTGACCCAGTTGTCCCATTCGCTGACAGTTATCACATTGCCTGACATATTATTTGGCATCCTTAAAAAAGGATGGCCAAAAATATCCAACTCGTAGAATCTTGTATGAAATCCTCTTTTCAACAAAATGGCCTCCGCAAGGTTCATCATGAGTAGATTTCAGAATTTCAAACACTTCTTCCTCTCTTACACATCTACGGATAACAAGATCTGGTCCAGTGTAAAAGAGGTCTCCTTGGACCCAAGAATATGTCGTGATTTTCTGTATGATATTCTGCTTCTCACGAGAATATAAGTGCGGTGGTCCGGTGACTAAATAGTTGGCTATGTCAGCAAACCACGGGGATTTTGTCGACACAGCAAAAATATGTTCGTCAGGGAAATCATCATCAACGGGAATTACTTCACCAAGGTTATTCAATCTAGAAATATAGAAAGCTACAACATTATATTTTCCTGGTCTATAAACAATAGTAACATTAATTTCGTATAATAGAAGTATCCACCTAGTCACTCTACCGCTATTCAATAGTTTATTCATCAAATATTTTATTGGAGAATGATCAGCATGCACAAAGACTTCATATCCTGTAATGTAGTGTCTAAATTTATTAATAGAAAAAATCATATCTAAAAACTATTTCTCAGTCACCGCATAATTTAATTCGGCGAGTGACAAGATTTTACCGATGAAGTAAATAGCATAGGACTGTTTGTTCTCTTCTTGTCCTAGATTTGCACCAATGGTAGTATTTGAGGCATTAGAGGAAATATGGAAGGGAAGGGACCAGTTTGGTCCTCTAAAAACTGGCGCCTATACTAATTTTTCCTTTAATGTCTCAAAATACTGTTGGCAAGTTGTAGACCAAGAAAACTCACTATCCTTAGCTAATAATCGAAAGAGTGGGGTATCTATCTTGGAAAATTTCTCAATGAATCTCTTGTAGTAGCCCACATGTCCCAGAAAACCTCTCACTTCCCTTTGTGTTTTGGGTGCAGGAAGAGACAAAATTACCTCTATCTTAGCTGGGTCAACCTGGATACCTTTTTCGGAAATGAGGTGGCCAAGAACTACTCCTTCTTTCCACATCAATCTACACCTTTTTTCACTCAAAGCAAGGTGAGATTCTTAACAATGAAGAAGCACTTTTTCTAGATTTTTGAGGGCTTCCTGAAATGAATCACCAAATATAGAAAATTCATCCATATAGATTTATACACACTCAAGGTCGGAAAAAATAGCCAAAACCTCCCTTTGAAAGGTGGTTGGGGAATTAAATAGCCCAAAGGGAAGCACTCGGTATGAAAATTTCCCCCATGGGCATGTAAAGGTGTTCTTATCTTAATCTTCAAGTGTGATTTGTATTTGATTGTAACCGCTAAATCCATCTAAAAAGGAGAAGTACTTTTTATCGGCAAGGGTATCAAGCACCTTATCGATGAAGGGAAGGGGAAAGTAATCCTTGATAGTGGATTTATTCAATTCTCTGTAATCAATACAAATGTTCCATCTCCCATCTTTCTTCGGGACTAAAACTAGCGGAGATACCCACTATCTATCGGATATGGGATGGATAAAGTCAACATCTAAGAGTTTTTGTAATTCTTCCTTCACAACTTCTCCTAGAGTTGGGTTCATCTGCCTTTGTGGTTGTCGGACAAGTCAGGATCCTTCTTGAATATAAATATGATGAATATAGGTTTCAGGAGGGATGCATTTCATGTCTTCATATCCCCATGCAAATGCATCAAGATGGTTTTGCAACAAACTCACAAGCTTCTCTTGTTGAGATGAATCCAGGTCCGAACTAATATGTAAAGGTTTTCCTGGACTAGTTTCAACAAGAGTGGTTTTGCATTCAAGAGTACAAAGAGGTGCTGCTAGAGACTGCGATAAGAAAGGTTGGGAATCATGAATTTTTTGAAAATTGAGACTAATATTTGACACAGTGGTTCGAAGTTTGGCATGGTATCTAGATTATTTAGGAAGTCTCGTATTTCACCCTCCTGAGTTGACTCAGTATGATGATGTATCATAGAAACTGACTGAGTCTCCTCATCACTATTATAATCTAGCCACAAGGTATCTCGAAGCTCCTGGATAGATCTAACAGGTGGATACAAGGTGACTTTCTTCCTATAATCTCCATGGGAAATGTACATGTCGCTAGAATGGCATCCAATATAAGCATTGGTCGTAGCAAGCCATGGTCATCCCAAGATAAAGGGATGTCCTCCCAGAAGGTTATTTGGCTGAAGCATAATGAAGTCTACAGGATATTCCCAAGAATCTATCGAAACAACCACATCGTCCAACACTCACTTTGACTTGATTTTAGATGTGTCTGCCAATTCAAACACAATAGGAGTAGGATGAATATGGACCAACCCAAGTTGATCCATGGGTTGCTTGGTCATAACATTAATGGATGTCCCTAGGTCTATAAGCACATTGGAGACAAGGACATCACCTATCTGAATAGAGCCAACTAGGTTTCCAGGGTTGGTATATTTTTCCACTTGCACACATCCTGTCATTAACTTTGCTGCTCTTCCAAAAAATTGAATGGTTTTAGGTTCTACTCTTTTCCTTCCTGGCTTCTTGAGGCGGATCTCCCTAATGGTTTTTTTACATATGGGGATATATTTGATAGCTTGGAGCAAAGGGACCTTTATAAAAATATTCCTAAGCTCAGAATCTAGGCTTGAATCGGGATAGGGGTCATTCTTCTCCATAAACAGCCTCTATGGGTAAGGAGGCCGGTTTGAAGAAGATGTTAAAGGCTCATAAGGTACGGGGATAGGCTGAATGGTGACATCTTTCCCAAAATGGTTAGGATTTTTCTCCTCACCTTTCTCTCCAATAATCACCATGTGATGTTTTTTGTTTTTCTTATGTTACTACCATCCCTGATCTCTGTTGGAGGTCATTGACCCCAATCGACATGGAATGATAACTAGGTGGAAGAAGCGCTTTAATGTAATGATTCATCTGTACCACTTTATATTGGGGTTTGGTATGAGTTGAGCAGGTAGTTGAGGTGGTCAAAAAGGTGGAGGTAAAGGTAATGGTGGCATAGGTTGACTTAACTGGGGAAATGATGGTTGCAGCATTGGGTAAGTTGCATATGTAGGAGTATATGATTGCATAGGTGCAGGATAGGAAGGATAAGAATGATTTGGCTATCTCCATCCTTGTTGCCAAGATTGGGAGGGTTCTCCATATTAATAATGGTTCCCATGCTATCAATGTTGAGAGTTATTAGTGTTATGATAGGAATACAGATGTGTATTATAACCAAAAAAATGTGGTGGAGGTTCAGGAACCATACCTTCACCTACCTGAGGCCAATTTCTTCGTGCTCCCATAGCATGCAATGACTCAGGTTCAAAATTCCCTCCTTCAAATACTGCTCTTAATCCAGGTATGGAGGGGAATTTCTTGGTGGCATGGTTCTCTGCACAAATTACACATTTATTAGTTCCTTTAACATCATTAGGACATTCTCTTAAAGGATTCTTTTGCCTACACTTTGGACAAAAAATAGACAATGACTCTTGTTCTTCTACAAGATTTTGTTGAAATTTCAAAGAGTCTATTTTCTTGCTAATAATATTCATTATTTCAATTTTCATATTGTCCATTTTATTCTCCAAACCAATAATCATAGCATCAGTAGATCCAAGTTTGTTATTTTTACTATGGATTCCTTTACCAGATCTAGATTGATTCCATGAGAATTTCCTGCACACGTCACAAATTTGATCAAAAGGTTTTTGAGCAATATCCCCTTGTCCTAACAAATTTAAATTATTTCTAGCATCATCAGTAATCCCACGTAAGAACAAGGTTCTAATAGTACTTAGATCAAATTTTTTTTTTGAACTTTGGAGGATATACAAAAATATTTCCAGATAATCTCCCAATGTGTCATCATCACCTTACACAATGGTGAATATTTCATCCTGCATTTCTCTAGTTTTACAATATTCATGATATTTCAATAAAAACACTCTCTTCATTTTCTCCCTAGAAGCTATAGTATTTCCTCCTAGTCCCATAACCCAATGTAATGTTGAATCCTTGAGAGTTGCAGGAAACAAATTTAACTTCTGAGCATCTATGGATTAATCATAACTTCTACATAATATGTTGAACTCAAATAAGAAATAATTTGGGCTCTCGTGTACCTTATCATGGAAATGAGGAAGAGCTTCTAGAGAAATATTCTTCATTTTCACAACTATGCCTGGATCCTGATCGGAAATCCGAAGGTGGATTTTTCCTCATTTACCTAGTTTTCTCCACTTCCTTCAGCATGGTCTTTGTATTCTGCCACTTTTGTACCTCCAAGTGAACCGCTCACAACAGGATGAGAAGGTCGAATACGGGTTAAATTTCTTTGAATTCCACCAGTCTCCTTCTTCCCCTTCGTTGGTTGTATCACACCTAAACTACTATCACTAGAGTCCAGGTGGAAAATTCTTGTGTGATGGGTCTGTGTCTGTTTGGATTTTTTTCCTACAAGAGAAGGCCCAATATGAGAAAAAGTTTCAGTTTGATCAATGTTTTCTTGGCCCCAATTGGGCTTCGGACCCCTACCCCTTTTAGGCATTCATCTCAAAGAATAATAAAAAAACATGAAAAATCCCAATCAAATGCTACAATTAAAACAAGAAATCAACACTTATAAAATCCTTCAAACAATAGAAGAACATTGCAAAAAAAATAATATCATAATTACCCTATTGCAAAAAAACATAAAGTTCTTACCAATCTTAAAACTCCTCCCCGGCAATAGCGCCAAAATGTTGGGTGTAGGAATTGGAATTTAACAAACTCCTTCAACACTTAATTGTCAACTCGGGGGCTTCGTAAGCTTAGAGGCATGGCACTGGAAGTGCCAAGAATGATCTGAACTTTTCCTAATTATATTCCTACTTATTTAATCACAACTTTCAGAATCAGAAGAAAATGATCACACAGAAATTAATACCATAGAAATCCTAGTGCTAGAATAAAAGGAAAGTACTTTGTAGAAACCCAAAATAAAAGGAACTCTCAATTCATCGGGAAACAATCTTGACTAATGAAATGAAATTTAAGGTTATCTTCAATGTAGTTATAAGAGAGTGTGATAATTAAGTTATTCAGGATATCTGCCTTCTTCAAATATATTCCTTCCTATACTAAACTGTCGTTCAACAACGTTTCTGTACTGGAACGTTGTTCCTACACCAGAATGAAATTTATTCACTGGAAGTGTGTTCTGTACCTGTACTGAAGATTTTTACCTTCATACAGGAGTTTTTACCAGAGCACTCTATTCTTGTACCAAGATATCAATTCCTATACCAGAACAGAGGTTCCTATACCAGAAAACCATTATTCCTATACTTGGTTCCCAAATCACTTGTGAAAATTAAAGAGTGTGTTTAACTAAACAAATAAAGTTCAAAGCAAACAAAACTTGAAAGTAAACCCTCATAAGAAAAAATATTCTTCAACCACTCTTAGATTCCGAAATAAGAAATGTGTTTAAAGGTCAAAGTAAATCTTTAATATAAAAACAAACTTCCTTCATGCAAAATAAAGAAATTATCTGATCCTTGTGACAACACGCTTTCCCTAAGATGATTGTTTACCATATGAATTACATCTACACTTAAAAATGTTTTACTCAAAAGTTCACTTAAGGATTTTATGGTTAAGCTCAATTCTTTTCGTAAAATTATTAAGTGCAAGCACAAACCTTCATATCGCGACAATATTCATTTCCATTCTATTAATGTAGGTCAATTCTTAATTAAACTAGAAATATTAAGAATGCTTCTGTTCAGGAATAAAAACTATTTGTAGAAAGTAAACAAATATCTTGTGGAAGGAAAGAAATGAAAATAACTTTAAGGAATAAACCAAGGAATTGTGACTTGCAAAAATAAAATTGTATTGATGTAGGCAGCGTACCTACACTTCTTCTTACAGAAATAAAACAAGCATGAAAGGAAATATATATATAAACTAAGAATCATGCATAATCAAACCCACACCGAGACACGCGATTTGAAAATGAATTAAATCCTGTTACTTATGAGAGAATGAAATATGATCTTCTTCACACTTGCATAAATAAACTGAATTAAACACACCTGACAATAAGGGGAGAACGAGATGGGTTGGTTGGGCCCTAGCCAACTAGCTCATTTCCCTGCTACGAGATTTGGTACTTCATTCGATCAATGACACATCACAATGAAATAGAAAACGAAATTTCATATTGCCAGATTCCTTTATATTAAGTTTCAAAAGAAAATGTACATCATGGATCTGTGATCCAGCCTAGACGAAGGCGATACCAAAAATGATTATAGTCCTCAACAAAATTTTCTACATCATTGCTAACTATCCTGTATCAGAAATTTACATTAAATACATAATCTTTGGCCTATGGACATAACAGTAAATATAACAGCAGCTTAACTTAAGTCTTTCGGCTATTATCAAAATGTTAAACTAAGACACACGACCTAGGTCTTGGTCTTCATATTCGCTCCCTTCTCTACACTTCGAGCCTAGCACATAATGAATTGATCCTCTTCATGAGATATCTGGATATTTTTTGAGCTACCTCAACCGCGTATGGAAACCTTAACTCATCATTGACAGCTACCCCGAAAGTGCAGGAATCACCAGCCGGTATAGGAATTGTGTCTGCATCAATTCACCTTCCACGTAGATTAACACATTGTCTCATCAAATTACTTTAGGAAAGAATATATATGAGTTGAAAAAGGTATTTAGAATATAAAATACATTAAATTAATATTTAAGTCTACGTATAACCTATAATATGAGAAACATAAAGAGATTATAGGAATAGGTATTAAGTGTAGGAATAAATGGGTTCCAAGGTTAAAACAAAGGTTCAGGTGGTGAGTTCAGAGTAGTATAGGGGTTAAAAATAGAGAAATTATACCAACCAACACCCACTTGTGTATGAGTTGGCTAAGGGTCCATTATTGTATAATTTTCCTAACTTCTCAAGTCCCTAGGTGTCTAGATACATTCTCCCAAAGGATGGAATGAGCCTATATAATATCACCAAGAGGAAAGGGGGTAGGGGAAAGTATCCAAACTATAGTGTGAGAGCTCTGTGGTATTGGGAGAGGAGACCATCCTACAAGATGGAGAATAGAATCTTATTCTTGAAGGTATAAATGTACCATTTGATTCATGGTTAATATAAATATATGTTCCTTCCTTGTATTTACATCTTTGCAATAGTTACATATATCGATTTTATGATATTTTAAGTTGAAGATAATCTGAGGAAGATCACTTGTCATCCTTGAGTGTTTCTGGTTGTGTGTAGGTGTTGAGATCGAGTGCAGATGAAGCATATCGCTTGAGTCGAGCATGAGTATTCTGCTACAAATTCAAAATCATTCACTGACTTGCGTGGAGGCCATGTGCATGCCCTTTCCTTTATAACATCTAGAAATGTTTTCTTTCTTCATGTTTGAGCATTGGGTTGGGATTTCATTGTCTATCTATTGGCCATTTTCTCTTTTTTTCTGGTGATATTATTTGGGAAAAATATCACGGAGAAATAGCTAATTGCATAATTAAATGCAACACACACAATGGACTATGTTGTTCAGAGGTAGTGTGTGATGAGAAAAAATAAAAATTTCCAACGTTTATTTCAAAATGAATGCTTCCTTCCCACAATATGTCAGACCCACATTTATTAATACCAATGACTCACGGAAGGGCGTTGTTGAGTCCGAAAGTGGTTGTGCATACGAATATGTGCGAAAGTGGTTGTGCTTAATATATTTTTGTGCATAAACGAATTTTCTCTGCAATTCCACACATATGCTTTTGTATTATGTTGAAAGTATATTAAAATTATATTTATAGATTTGATGTTTTGGTGTTTATGTGGTTTTCTAAATGAGTAAGTAGGTTTGTTGTCGGCGAATTGAATGTTGAGATGACTAGTATTTTCTTGCAACTTTGTTTTCTATTAATCAGAGGATAGACATCAGGACGATGAAATATTGATGGTAGCTTTATCTTTGTAGCATGTTTAATAAGAAAAAATATTGTAAGTTGGTGATTTATAGGGAAACAAGGCTGCAAACAATTGAAATAGCTAGTAAAATAAGGGAAAAAACATTATTTACAGCGATAGAAAAAAAATGGGGCATGTAGCATTTTCTCTTCGTGAATTGTTTTTAAGATCTTGGATTATTATCTAAGCTTTTATTCCCTTCCATAAATTGTTATATGTGAAGCTTAGCTTGGAAGATAGTAGTAGTGCAGAGATATAGAAGCTGGAGAATATTGCAAGATTCTAAATTGAATCACCTTTTCCAGCTTCCTATTTTCATTTGGAAGTTTCTCAGAAGTATGTGCAGGAGATCGGTTATGTAGATATTTGATTTTAAAGCTATGTAGAACAAGGGGTTACATGAATGCTTTGACAGTGTGTTATTTCTCTAAGCATTGTGTTAGAATTAAATCTTTGTAGAGCACATGATATGTGTGGGAAATCATGATAATTAAAATTTCTATGTTTCATTGTGCATAAAGTTTACTATGTTGATCTTTTATTGTGTGTGGGGCAGGGTATTTTTATGAGTCGAGTTATCTAAATGAAAACTCATTGTTTCATTTTCCAATTGCAGTCACTCCATATTCAAGTCCATTATTTCTATTTTCTGATTTAGAAGATCAAAATTGACTCTTGGTTTATATTGAATCATTTTAGAATGCTTTGAGACCAAATCAATGATAAATTTGAGAGCACCAACTATTATATCTAAATAAGTATTGAGATCTTTCTCTGCAACTCCAAAATTGTGCTCCATAAACTTCAATCTGTATTGCACTTGCTAATAAAATTGGAAAATTATGGTACTAATCTCCAAATCTATGTTTTCATAGTCGATCTATAAATGTAAATATTTCATCGATGTTTTCTCGTTAATGTCGGGTTTGAATCCACACAATGTAAACATTCATTTTTCAAATGACGTGCGGAGGATGACGTATGGGCAAGAGAATGGGGGTGCTTAAGGAAATTTGTGTCGTCAACACTTAATTAAATTAACTATGAATAAATTCTGAATTAGTATTACTATCTTTAATTTTGTGAATTTTTCCTTGTGCGGAGGATGGGTAATGTGCGCAAGAACGGGGACATTTTCAAATTTTCATTTTCATCAAACTCGATACAATGTTTAGTAAATTATTTAGAAATATTTAGAGTTAGAAGGTTCCAATAATATATATTAGTAATAATAATGTCGAAGAGTTGTGTAGAAGAATGGCACGATATTTAATCAGTTAACTAGCAAAGTCTTTAGTGTGAAAGAAGTCGATTATGTGTGTGTGCGGAAAAATCACTATTGTTCGCACTTCCACAACTTTTCCTAAAGTGAGCTAATAACATAGTAGTTGGTACCAACATTTATTATAGATGTCAACATGAACAGAATTATTTTTTTAAAATTTTTTGAGAAATTTCAAAGCATCAGCTATTTTAGCTACAAGAAGTATTGAGCTCTTGCTTTGCATCTCTAGAATCATGCTCCATAAACTTCAATCTATATTACACTCACTAATAAACTTGGTGAATTATGATTCAGATTCTCTATTTTTCACAGATTCAAAGCTCTATGTAATTAATTTTTTGGATATGCGTTGTAAGGTTTTTATACCGCTAAATAGAGAAATTATGGCTCAACAAAGAAAAAATGGAAGTAGTTTGAAAGGGGGTAAATTGATTCTAGTTGTATTGTGTGGGGGCTTGGCAAGAAGGGAAGAGTGTAATCGGAGTTGGTTGTCTTTCATATCTATGATGTGTTGCAAAATAAATATAAGTGAAGTTTTCAATGACATGTAACTCTAAAATTTTTGTTTCCATGTATAATGACAACATATAATGATTGTGTGTGTGACAAGCTAGACAGGACAAATCATGTACACATATTCACGGCGAATCATAAAAACGTAGGATGTTAAATAAATACGAAATCGTGTGATACATTATATGGAGTGATTGATATTACGTGGCTTTAGTTGTTTAAAAATCAGTATTATGTGAAAGGAAATTGTGCGAAAGAATTGTGTGAAGAGGAAAGTGAATCCGAAAGTACGAAAAATCTCCATAGAATGATTGCATCTGTTATTGCGGATACTCATTTTTCAATGTAAATTATAAATCAAAAGTTCTAAGTTTTATGAATATTTTATGACATAATTTTAATAATAATAATAATAATAACAATTAACATGTCACTTTGTTTTTCTCATTATCCTAAGAATCATAAATCAAATGTTCTAAGTTTTAAAAAGCTATTGTGGCATAATTTTAACACGTAACATGTCGATGGTTGCATTGTCCAACTGTTGATCATACATTCTTTTCTTTTGTTTGTTTTTTCTTGGGATGCTTGTTGCTAATTCATATTGATATATTTCATAGTTCTACGGGAGGGGGGATCATTATGAATGGTTTTACTCATATTTTTCGGAGTCGATACTCTTGTTCTGAGAAATGTGTGTTTTGTGTGTTAGCCTAAGAATTATACACGATATTTTTTTTCAGAAACAGATACATATTTTACGATATATGTATCAGTTACATTGTGATTCATATGTTTTGTGACTCTGTATCTCGTTCATAGACAAGATTTTTATGTGAATCATTTGTATTCATATCGTTTTACTCATTTTCATGTATATTGTTTATGTTGGGTTCATCATTGAGCAATAGTTTATAGTGAAATTAAAATATTTTTTTGAAACACAATTGTTATAGCATCAATGAATGAAAAAACATGTTTGAAGCGTGATTTCTAAAGCATCAATGGAGAATCATTTGTTTATTATATAAATTAATGGTATTGATGCAATATTAAGGCATCATAATCTATTTCATTTAAACAATTTTGTTTATGTTGTGGTAGGTTGTATGTTCCATAGTATGTGAACTCTATTTCATTTTAGATACACATCAACAAAATTGTCTGAAGGAAAAATATAAATTTTCAGGAATTGTTTACTTGAAGGAAAGGTTGAAACCATATTATCTTACGAACGTGAATTGAATATAGATGCATTGATGCATATGCAAGGCATAGATAGCCCAAATGTTTACTTAGAATGGATGACAAAATCAGCTTCAAATGTTAACATTGGGGAAGAATGAGGACATTAGGGAGGACATATTTTTTATACATTAGGGGGACATATTTTTTATACAATGAAAAACTATTTGCATTTAATTCAGATTTGTGCGAAGAAAGTTATGAGATATTATTCCGTGATGAGAATTCAATTGGTGTACATTTTGAATTATGCAAGAAAAAGTGTCCAATAGAAACTCATAATGAACCTATAATAAATATAACAACATATGAAGAAACACAACATGGATGGATGCAGATAGAAAAAAGCGTAGACAGAGATATGGTTAATATATTTTCTAGGTTCAGGAGTATTTATGGTGAAAGCTATTTTGAAACAATATGCCAATTGATGAAGAATGAGTATAATTTATGTTCCATGTTTACTATGCATAATGGCATAGAATTTTTGCAATGCAATGACGCATAATGATTCATTTGCATTAAACTACATAGAAAAATACATGAATGAATATGCAATAAAGAAATTTTCTAGAGTAGTAGATTGGAAAGGATACATTATAAAATTAGCAATGGCATATGAAAAATGGAATATAGATGATGGTCTTTTTGTTTATGACTATATATGGTATATCTTGGACGTAACTATATGTATAAGGTTTGCTAACATTATGGAATAATGTTTGAATGTCATGGGTTCAAGAAAGATGGAACAATATTCCATATTATGCAATTTGGTATGAGTGTAGGTCATTTTCATTATGAACCTATCAAAGAGATAGTACAATAAATAAAATTCATGCCCTACTGAAGCAGTGAACGAAAAGAAATGTATAGAAGAATCCGACAAAAAACATGGTGGCATTAATACGCATGAGTTTGAAAACATGGACGTGGATGAAAATGGAATAGAAGTTGATATGAAAGTTATCAATGCAAGAAAGAGATCATGACTATCAATGCATCGAATCAAAAAAATATAAGAAACAAGTAATTCTTTGAAATAAGTGTTATTATAAAACTATGCAAGCCATTAAATTCTAGTTCTAAGAGCATGCATATTGATGAAAGTACTATGGACAAACATTTTCAATGTAAGCAAAATACTAGGTTCTTCATTACATGAACTAAAAAAATACATAAGAAACAAAAATTTCATCAAAACAAGTTGGATTACAAGATGATTGAAATGATGAAAGTCAATACAAAATAGTAAATTTGCTAATGAACATAAATAATTTCTATAGATATTAGATTATACATTTGAAACAATGATTGAACAACATTATTTTAAGAAAATGCAAGATGTTCATATTTATGACTGTGCAGTTTTCAATCAAACTCGATTTAAAAGAGATGTCATGGAAAAATAAACTGGAAATGTGTCCAAAATTAAGTACATATGTAAAAAATGTAGGAAGGCACTAGACAACGAAAAAGATATCTAATTTCATTTCCAGATAAATTTTCCCATAATAAACAAATTTCCATAGTGAAAGAACTTTATGAATTAGAGGAACAAATAATATCATTACGATTACCTTTTTTGCAAATACGAGAACTTGGACAACATTTCAAAAAACCACAATTGGAATTGAATGGTGGACTAACCAATGTACCTACTAACATATCTTGAATTCAAATTTTATTTCCTTGTGAGATAAATGAATCTCAAAGTGTGGTTGTGGAAATTAAAATATGTTTAGTGTTTAAAAGCATATTTGTTGTTCGGAAAATACGTGTTTATAAATTCTTGATGGAATTGAGACGATTGTTTAAAAATAAAATCTATAGACTAGAGAATGTCAGAATAAATAAAAAAATTGGAAACAAGTCTTCGATTTAGTGAAAAAAAACATTGTTACATGGATTTAGTGATTCGTATAGTTTTATGATCTTCATAATAGCTAAAAAACATTGCTCTGGGTGAAGGCTATAGGCTTTTGGCATATTCAGGGATAAGTATTCGGAAGAGATCAACTTTCCCACTCTGTTTTATGGAAAAAATTATTAGAAAGTGTTATGAGAAGCTTTATATGTCACGATATTGCTAAGTGGGAAGTTTTGCATCAATATCATGACTTTACATATCATATAACGAATTTATTTTACAAAAAAATGTGAACTATCCTCAATCAAGTATTCAGTTGTATTTGGATTCTTATAAGAAAAGGAAAGTTAAAAGGGGAAAAACTAATAGCTAAAGACGTTAAAACAAGGGAAAATTTGAAATGCATTTTTGCATCAAACATTTCATATATGGATCTTAGACGAATACGGACATCGCCTGATTATTTTTCACATTTACGCAAGAACTTATATGCAATGGTCTGATAGCTAGGTCAACCCACTTTCTTCATTTCATTTAGCAGTGTTAAACATATCTGAGAGCCTTTAGTAAAGGCTTTACATCAAATACACCAATATTTTAAAAAAAATTGTACTAAAAATGTAGATAAAGATGATATTGATACCTTGATAAGAAAATATTGTATTACCTATGTATGATATTACAGAAGCGGGATGAATGTTATACATCATTTAATTTCACATGAGTCCAAGTAATTTGGTGATGTTTTTGACTATTTCTTTGTAACAAAATTCTAAAATCGAGGAAGCCAACATGATCTTGAATTGATATGGATTAAAAATGCTCCTGTCTATGGAACAAGCGCAAATACTAAAATTGAAAACTTCATTGAAAAGTATTGGTCCTACGATTCAACTAAACTACCTACAAATATGAAAAAATTTCAACGTCATCATCACATAAGTACTTGTAGGAAAGGAAGGTAAATACATTGCAGGTTCAATTTTTTTATACTACCAATGCCATGAACACAAATAATTGAACCTATGGAATTCAACAATGCAAAAACAAAGGTGAATACAAGAGCGATATTTGATGCAATAGAGCATATGTAACATGATGATACATATAAATTTAATATTTTTTTTGGAAACAAATAGGTATAACCAAATGTGAGTATATCCATGCAATTCAGTGTACTATGAAACAAAGAAATTTTTTGTTGAAAAGAGAACTAGTAGACAATTGGACTAATATATTTTCTCAACATATTCTGTTAATCTGGGGTGAAAATATTGATACTCAATTTCTACTTGATTCATATGCTACAACTACTTAATTTATTTCATATATGAAAAACCTAAATAAAATAATGACATCAAAGTTTAGATATGTGTGAAGTGAGTGTCAAAAAACCGATGGTGATATCATAGAAAAAATTGCAAGACTTGGAACATATTTATTGAGCTTACAACAGATGTTAGCACAACAAGTTGTATATATAGTGTTTTCAATGCCACTGAATACTAGTTCAAGGAAATGTATATTTATTAATACTTCAACAATAGATTATCGAATGTTTTTACTAAATAGACCAAGAGACCTAGAATGTGCACTAGATGATTCAAAAAACATAGCATGTTTATCAAACATTGATAGTTATTTACAACATCCAGAAAACATCAAACATGTATGTTTAGAAGAATTTGCATTGTGTTATATTCTACAAGGAAAAAAAAGAGGAGGCGTTAAGAGATCATATGCTATAAAGTACATAAATTATAATAAACATATTGATGTTGATAAATATTATAGATAACGATTAATGTTGTATGACCCATATCGTATTGAAGAGAACATATTTAAATAAAAATATTTGAGTTGGGAGAATGCATATTTCTTATTTGAGAAAATCATACAATGTAATGAGTGAAATTTCATGAACGAAACAATGACAACATGGACTGACATTGATAGCATAGTTGTTGAGCTTGAAAAAAAAGAGAGTGAATTGTTTGAAATAAATTTACCTCCATATGAAGAAACAAAAGGGTAAAAAAGTTATCAAGAATACGATATCGAATTGGATATACTATATTTGTAAAAGGATAAAAATGAAAAATCAATTGTTGAGAGACCTTATCAACTTGTAAAGCAACCAAAAGTACTAGAAGAAACAAAATTCTATGAAATCATGAGAATGATTAACCCAGAATAGGAAAATATAGTGAAAGAAATAGTCAATGAGAAGGAAAAAAATTCAAAAGACCCATTGTATGTACTTGTAACAGGTGGTGCACACATAGGGAAAATGTTTAATGTTATAGCAATATTCCAATCTCTAATTTAGTTGTACAATAACATGTTCGTATATGACCCATCTCAATTAAAAGGAATCATCACAACATATATAAGGAAGGCGACGTTCAATGAAGGTGGTATAGTATTTCATTTTGCATTCCATTTACCATTTAACAAATCAGAATATATTTTTCTTATAGGTGAAAAACTACATACATTGATAAAACATTGTGAATAGCTTGGGGTTATGTTGATTCACTGAGGCATCTTTGATAGGTTCAACATTATTATACCACGTTGACAAACTCTTACGTGAAATTAAGCATACTTCATAAGATTATTTTGGAAATATTGATTTAATATCTTCAAGATACTTGTTCCAAGCGCAATCGATCAAAGATTTTTTTTTAATTTTTGAGCAACCAATTTTAGCAGCTGAAAATTAGTATATGATTTCAGGAAATAGAAAGTCAAACTATATGAATTGCATATCAAAATGCAGTAAATATACAAAAATTTCATTGAAATTCTTAAGAAAATGTGAGTGAATCAACAATTTGATGAAGAAAAAATATATAAACGATAAGTGTTATATACTTTCTCTAATGGATCCATTGTTTCATATCTATTTTACAAAAATAGGGATGTATAGAAGCATAATGAAAAAAATTTGTCACATGTAAATGAAGAGATAATATTTCTTGATGCAATTGAAGAATGTCATAGTAAGGAAATAGGATTTGTTGAATATGAGAAGACAATGAGATTACCATCGATAATCCTTATCAAATGTAATGTTTTTGTCGAGCTATATGTAGGGAACTACAATACAAAATATGGTCTTGTTAATGGAATTGAAATAATATGCAAAAAAGTATATAGAAAATAGAAATAATTTTGATGTGTTATGGATAGATTTCGTAAATCCATATATTGTAAAACTTGAAAGAAACAAGTATGTAATATCCCCAAATTGGAACTGCTAGCTAGGCATGTCTGAAAAACGAATTTTTTAGAAATGGCTGCTACAGGATTGGAAACCAACCCTTGGATCCCTTAGATATGACAATCTAAGACCTGAATCCAAGAGGGATTCAAAAACAAATCCTTCTAGGTGGGTTAAACAGGTCTCCCCACACCTAGTGTAGTTGGAAAATGCCCAAAGAAGAGGCTGCAGCAATACAAAATAACTCTACCCAGAAAATAACGTAGTTCAGCCCAATATATGCAGGAGATCAATATAATGGTTCATTAATCACTTACACATCATCAAATAAGGTTTATAATAGGGCCCGTACAATGTACAAGAGAAAAATAGAGAACTTTGATGAAGAAATCCTCAAGAATGAGGTGTTGCAACAATGTATTTGCTATAAGAAGGCTTGACATGTTATATTATGAGCTGAAGCATTTGTACATTACATATCAGATCTAGAAAATATCTGTGTACAAAATATTAGATCCATATCAGATCTGTACACTAGAGGATTTCCTCTACACATTCCCCTTGGGGTTTTGAGCAAAACATGAGATACAAAGAGTAGATCTGAGATCTAAAGTTGCATATCTGCAGTAATATTCAGAATTTATGAAGCAATTACATTAAAAATCAGATCAGATCTAAATATAACATGGATCATAAATATAATCCATGGATCACCAAAGTGAAGGGAAGAACCCCAAACACCAGAGATCTCTCCTCCAAAAGTATGCCAAAACTCCCTCCAAATTTTCTCTTGCAAATAATGTAGTTGTGGGAGAGAAACTATGTTGTTGACTCTAGCAATGGTTTGGCCTGATGCCAAGATCTGAATATGCAACTCCAATGATCCAATACTCTCTTATCAGGAGGATAGAAGGCTCTCCCTGTAATATTCCTAATTAGGAACAACTCATGAATCATGCACAAAAAAATGCATTTTCAAAAATATATGCTTTGCAACAGGAAAATAACTCTTGGATCCTTTATATCAGAAAATATACAAACTAAATCCAATATTTGAGCTGAAACAAATAAGATTATGTGGTTTAAACAAATCTCCCGCACTTAGTTTCTTCAAGAAAAGGCCCAATGAGGGGCTGCAGCAAGGTAAAACGCTCTGATGAAAGTGAAGAGAGCTATCAATTCATAAAATTTGCTGATAGACACTCAGAAACTGATTTCAAGTATAGAAACAACTTAGATCTGAATTTAGGATCCAAAAAGTGGGGAAAAGCAGTGATTTCGACCCTAAAATAGATGTATTCAGAAATCTATGTAAAAATAAGGGAAACGGATCTGGGATATGTTATCTTAAGCTATGTGGAACTTCCATAAAAGTTTCATAAAAAACAAATGTGTTTTTCTATGATAAACAATTCCTCCATTCTCGGATAAGCCTAAAAATGTTGATTTCCCATGACATGGAGTATGCAGAAAATGGATGAAGCATACATTGCGTGATTTCTGAAGACATTAGAAAAAATATGTCTGAAACATCAGATCTAAATTTTAATGAATAAAAATGGAGATTCATCTCCTTTTATACATCAAATAGATCATCCGGCAAGGGGATTTCATGAAAGAACAAATACAAGTATCAAATCTGCAGAATATGGATCTGGAAAACGTAGAATCACTAAAAATCTAAGTAGATGAGCTGAAGTATACAAAATTATAGAATAGGGCTGAAATATGTACTTTCTAGAATAAGGGATGGCCCTTCCTCAAGGAAATAAGCACCAAACTAGGGTAGAAACCCTGCTACAGCAATGCACTGGAAAAATGACGCAGTTTCTGAAGTATACTATGTAGTTGATGTTGGAAGGTCCTTTGGCCTGATGCTAAGATCTGGAACTGAAGCTCAATAATTCCTCACTAATATCCTAGAGAAAGGAATGCTCCCTTTTCTGCAAAACTAGATCTGGAAGTGGTGTTGAAAACCCCTCACTGCAACACCCTGCAACACAACAATTCCTGCCCAATAGAAAACGTTGTAGCTGGAGGAGGAAGCTTGGCCTCAAGCCTAGATCTGAGGCATTTCAGAACATACTCCTTCAAGAGCTCCTCAATGAAGGAGGAGGAATCCCTAGACAGGAAATTCCTCTCTCTCTAGCTAAACAGCCAAGAGATTTTGAGTTGCTTAAGCAATCTCAAAATCGAATTATCTTCAACTCCCTTTCCTTGTGGCCTTCCTCTTCATTTTATAACATTAGGGCTTAGAAAACCCTAAACCACCTCCAATGAGTTAACCCTTTTCACATGAAGGGTCTTTATCTAAAACTGTGTTGATCAATAAGGAGGTTCAATGCATCTAGACACTACTGAGATTTGGTCTTGTTGACCCATTCAATCTTCTTAATTCCTCTTCACACCTAAGTGTATTTTATTGAAATGGCCCAAATTTTTCCATGTTTACATTGGGCATTGATTTATTTTTTTGATTAGGAGTTTTATAGTTCCTCCTTTACACTTTTATTCATGAGTTAAGCAAACTAAAAATAAAATGCAATATTCCCATTAGCTGCAAAAATTGGGAATATTACACTCCCACTGAAAAGAGGCACTAGAATGGCCTAGATCTGAATAGATCTAGCCTCCACTTGTTGCGGCTTACAAGGACAACCAAACCCTCAACAGGATCTGTGTTGTTGTTGGAAGATGTAGCTTGGCCAAATTCCTGATATTGGACAAGATCAGCAAGACTCCTCCAAGAGCTACTCAATGGAAGAGGTGGGATTCCCTATCAGGAACACCCTAGTGCTAAACAACACTATTCTCTACTAAACATCCAAGAGAATAAGAAATGTCTAAATAGACAATATCTTTAGAAATATCATAATCATGAACAACCTTCCCTTGATGTCCTGCTCTTCCTTTTATAAGTTAGAAATCCTGCCAAACCCTAAACCATCTCAATGATTTAGCTTTGTTCACATGTGTAGCCTCCAACTAGAACTGCGTTGTGCATCTAGGAGGTTCATTGCATCTAGACAACACTGATGATTTGGTTCTGGTTGACTTGGTCAACTGATCCAACCTCTTTCACACTTAAGTGTGCTTATGAAAATAGCTAAGATATAGCATTGTTCACATTAATCATTGATTTATTTGTTGATTTAGGAGTTTTATTGATCCTCCTTTACAATTTCATTCATAAAAATGGGAAACAAAAAAAAATTGGATATTCCTATTAGCTTGGGCTAATTAGGAATATTACAGTCCTCCCCTCCCAAATGTTGCTTGTCCTCAAGCAACTGTAAGGATAGAACTGAAGAGTTTCCTCCCAAGGCATGGAGGATGATATGTGTTGGGAAACATCTTTCCCAAGTGGATCCTCCATCCCCAAGCAATCATCCATACAAAATGAGTCACCTCCCAACATGGCAACTCCAGAAAATTCTCCTCCACCTTGAGCTCCTGCAAAGTAGGTGGGATGAAAATCTGATCATGGTAGAGAAAGTAACCTACCCCATGTTGTCTTCCTCTCCACTTATGATAAGTGTATATCTTGTGTAGATCTTGGGCTATAATAATGTTGCCCTCAAGTGGAAAAATGAAGACTAGATCTCCAAGGATCTCCTCCCCAACGTTGTGAATCAAGCTGGCCCAAATAATTCCATATGTGATGGATAGGAAATCATCACTATATGGCATCCCATCAATCACATGACCCACCTAAAAAAGAAACAATTGTTTGGCTGTGGTGGCCATATCTCCTCCCATACTCCTATTAGAACATGCAATGCAGAAAGTGTGGGAATCCTCTTCCCAAAAGGACACATCCAACCCATGTGTCTCTCTCCCAATCATGCTTCCAATACAAATAAGATCAATATCAGCAAATGAAATCATGATCAACATCAAAATGAGGGAAATGTTGAAGGTTTCATGTGGTGCAGGAAGGTACCAACATTTCTCCTAATAGTCATAGCGCATTTTTCCAAACTGCTGCTTCAAGAAATTACATGGCAAATTGTTTTTTGTTACTTGGATAATTATGTATGTCATGACATCTACTGATAAATAGCAAATGGTTGGATACATCAACTGAACATACATGAAATAATACAACACTTTCCCATGGCCATATAAGAGATGGTTGTCTCCATCATACATTCTGGCCCAATGGTGATCATGGAGCTCCATGAAAAGCTTTCCCTCTTATGGATCAATGCACTGCATAGAAATGGTAATAGTATGTAGATCACTAAATGCAAAAACAATATCCTCACCATGTAACAGAAGTAAGATGATGATAGGATCCATGAAAAAACTCTCCACAATGGTATGACATACTCTCATGAAGAGAAATGAATTGTGTGCTGCATGAAGATCCTTCCTCATATACTTGGAAATCCAAGCCAAGAAGGTCATATCACAGTAATAGATGTCTCCACCCATTACTCCATCTTTCTCACCTCCTCCTAGTCCATCAAGTGCATCAAGAGTGAAATTATTTTGGGGACACTCCATCGATGATTCCATGCTCCAAGGTGACAGCGTTGTTGGCCTATGAAAATAGGCTCCTGCCAATACATAGCTCCATTCTTTGACATGTTCATTGTCAAATAAATCTTCCATAATGTTGCTACATACAAGAAGCTCCTTCCAAAGTGGAAGTAATTCCAAGTCATCCAAAGTGTGAGAGCAGATCTGCCCTTGCTCTCCCAAGAATATCCAAAGCAACAAAATATTTTACTGCCTTCTTGCATTATCAAAATTCAAATCATGGAGCAATAATACAATGATGAACATGTGAGATGTCTCATCAACATGGTACAAAAAAGCTCCCTTATACATCATGTGGGAGTTATCCTTCCCCCCAAACCAAGGTACATACATGAGATAGATCTCAAACTGAAATACATGTGAATACATGAGACATACCTCAAACAAGGGTAAATACATGGACATAAGTTTTAACATGTGATGTCCAAACTCTCATCTTAAAAGCCACAAAAACCATGCCTTCTTCTTATGCATCCTATCATTGAGACTTAAGGCATGAGATACAGAAATAGAAATTTTTGGGTAGTGACCATACTCACCCAAAAGCAACCAATGCAGCCATGCTTCTTTCTATCCTGTATCATAGATCTACAAGGGGTTTGGAAACCTTTTGCTCCATCTTGCCATCCACTCATCCCAATGTGGGTGATGGTTCTCATTCTACAAATACTTGGTATCCTCCCATGGTAGGACACCAACCTCCTCAAGTCTTTGAAGAACTTTTCACTTCATGAAGTGCTGAAGTGCACCTCCAATGGGATCTCTTGATGAGACCTCCTCTTCATCCATGGCCTTACAAAATCAGTGGGGTCTTGGATCTGCTACAAGTAGAAGTCTCTCTTTGAGCTATGGCATGCTCACTGAGAAAGTGTCATCTAGAGAGGAGAAAATTTTTCTCATCTCACGATGTCTACCCTTTGTTCTTTCTTCCTCCATTTCTCCCTCAATGAAGCTGACATTTGAAATCTCCCATGAGGAATGGGTCCTTCTTTCTTCACTGTTGCTCGTGGACAATGCAGTGCAACTCTGCTGCTCTAGATTAGCAGTAAGTGATGATTCTGGGTCATGCAACAACAGATTTCCACAATCCTCTAAAATATTTGTTGCAATAATAGAAAGTGGAAACTCAATCATACCTTGATGGGCTTTGGGAACACCTTGTATGGCTGCAAGAGTCCCTTCCTCTACTATGTTGGCTCCCTCAACTGTTGATGTTGAAGGCTACTCCTCCAAGGTTGTGAAAACACTAATACAACTCTCCTCAAGAAGTGGTGAGGACTTCTCTTCCTCTGATTTCTCTTTATCAAATCTCTTGATCACCCTTTGAGTGAAATTTTCAAAAGAAGATACTCTTGCATGTCTCACATGGTTGAACCACCAATTGCTTGCTTCACCCTTCAGGTGCAGCACTGCAATCTCCACTGCTTCTCTCTCTACCAATGGATATAGTAGGAATAATGCACTAAGTCTTCTTTCCCAAGATCTTGATACAGATGTCCCATCAAAAGTGGATAATAAAAACCTATTGCCCTTGATTTCTCTCTTGTTGCAAAGTCTCCTCTCTTCCTTCAGCTGAATAAACTGTGGGAAGACTAGAGTCTCCTTGAAGGCTATAGTTTGAGACTTGTACTCAACAAGGTATTCACTTATAATATAATTATCCAAGTGTCCTCCATGCTTCTTGTCTTCTTCTTTGTGAGAATAGGAAGTGCATGGTCCTTCCTTTCTCCTTCTTCTATATGCTTAACCTCTTTGGAGATGTTCTTTCTAGATCTTAAAAGTGATGAGAGTAATCTCATTCTCCCCATAATTCTGATCTTTCTCCTTATAATAGCTAGACTCACAGGCTGAGCCAAAGATCATGCTTTGTTACCACTGTAATATCCCCAAATTGGGACTGCTAGCTAGGCATGTCTGAAAAAATGAATTTTTCAGAAATGGCTACTACAGGATTGGAAACCAACCCTTGGATCCCTTAGATTTGAAAAAATAAGACATGAATCCAAGATGGATTCAAAAACAAATCCTTCTAGGTGGGTTAAACAGGTCTCCCCACACCTAGTGCAGTTGGAAAATGCCCAAAGAAGGGGCTGCAGCAATACAAAATAACTCTGCCCAAAAAATAACGTAGTTCAGCCCAATATATGCAGGAGATCCATATAATGGTTCATTAATCACTTATACATTAGCAAATCAGGTTTATAATAGTGCCCATACAATGTACAAGAGAAAAATAGAGAACTTTGATGAAGAAACCCTCAAGAATGAGGTGCTGCAACAATGTATTAGTTGTAAGAAGGCTTGACAGCATTATATTATGATTTGAAGCAGTTGTACATTAAATATCATATCTAGAACAGATATGTGTACAAAATATTAGATCCATATCAGATCTGTACACTAGAAGAGTTCCTCTACACATTCCCCTTGGGGTTTTGAGCAAAACATGAGATACAAAGAGTAGATCTAAGATCTAAAGTTGTAGATTTGCAGTAATATTTAGAATTTCTGAAGCAATTACATTAACAATAATATCAGATCTGAATAGAATATGGATCGGAAATCTATTCCATGTATCACCAAAGTGAAGTGAAGAACCCCAAACACTAGATATCTCTCCTCCAATAGTATGCCAAAACTCCCTGCAACTCTACTCTTGCAAATAACGCAGTTATGGGAGAGAAAATGCATTGTTGACTCTAGCAATGTTTTGGCCTAATGCCAAGATCTGAATATGCAACTCCAATGATCCATTACTCTCTTATCAAGAGGATAGAAGTCTCTCCCACTGAAAAGAGGCACCAAATGGCCTAGATATGAATAGATCTAGCCTCCACTTGCTGCAGCTTACAAGGACAACCAAACCCTGAACATGATCTGCATTTTAGTTGGAAGATGTAGCTTGGCCAAATGCCTGATAGTGGACAAGATCATCAAGACTCCTCCAAGAGCTACTCAATGGAAGAGGTGGGATTCTCGATCAGGAACACCCTAGTGCTAAAAAACACTATTCTCTGCTAAACATCCAAGAGAATAAGAAATGTATAAATAGACAATATCTTCAGAAATATCATAATCATGAACAACCTTCTCTTGATGTCCTCCTCTTCCTTTTATAAGTTAGAAATACTGCCAAACCCTAAACCATCTCAATGATTTAGCTCTATTCACATGTGTAGCCTCCAACTAGAACTGCGTTGTGCATCTAGGAGCTTCATTGCATCTAGACAATGCTGATGATTTGGTCCTAGTTGACTTGGTCAACTGATCCAGCCTCTTTCACACTTAAGTGTGTTTATTAAAATAGCTCAGATTTAGCCTTGTTCACATTGAGCATTGATTTATTTGTTGATTTAGGAGTTTTATTGATCCTCCTTTACAATTTTATTCATAAAAACAGGAAGCAAAACAAAATTGGATATTCCTATTAGCTTGGGATAATTAGGAATATTAAAAAGTATCATGAATTGTATGATGAAAAAGTTTCATTTGATTGGACTATAATATTGTGTGTTTCAAAACCATTGACATGTAATAACAAGAGCTTTAAAACTATAGTTTGAAAACAATTTCCAATATAGCTAGCTTGTGCTAGAACAATTCTTCAATCACACGGTTTAATGTTAAATGGACTTGAATTTGATCTAAGAGGCATATCCACACATGGACTAGTCTACACAAAAATTTTGTGTGTTAGAATGATGGAATCATTGTATCTTATTCAAATACTGACGCAAAAGAACTTTTGTGTATATAATAAAGTATTATAAGAAATGAAACGCTTAAGAACTAAAGCATCATGGAAATCAAGGTACATAGAGATGTTGATAAGAAGTGAAAATACTTTAAAAATTGTGAGTTTGAATACGCAAACGATATGCTCATGTGAATGACATTGCACATAATGAATATTTAATGAATGCTATGATTTTCTATATCCAGGAGACACATTTAAAATTTCCACCATCCAATATTGAATTTCGTAAATTCAATTTCAACATATGAAATTGTCTTCATGGTGTACTCAGTTGCATACAAGAAGACATACAAATCGTATCAACGAAAAACAATTGCAATAATAGAATAGAACTTGTTTTGTAAAAAATGTATTTCCAATATCGTATATTCATTAAAAATTTATTTATTGTGCCACTTGTACCTGTTTCCGTAATCATTGAAGAATTAGCAATAAAAAAGGCACAATTTACACTTCATGATTGCATTTTTATACTTATTCGAGATTTCAATATTGAGACTAATTAAAATATTAAAATAAGTAAGAAATTATTATATATGTGATGTTAGGAGTTACAAGAAATAACAAGGAATTTTATTTCTGGGAATAAGACAATTATTGATCATATTTGGACAAATTTCTCTCTTCAACAATGTCATGTTCATATTTCACATTCGTACTGGAGTGACCATGATGTAGTTCATGCTTCATTATAGTTTTAGTGATTGTAAGACTACAAAAGCTATATGTTTTTTGTTTTTAAGAAGTAAAGTTCATAAGCAATTATAAATGCAATACAACACACTTCGTAGATTTTATCTATTTTCGTATATGATATAATGATAGATTTGTCACAAGGAAATAAAAATTCATATTTTTTTATTGTATTATTATAACTTAAGTTAATTAGAAATTTCACAACTGCAGAAGATACGGAAAAATGCACAAATGCGGTACGGAACTTGCAATTGTGCGAAAGTGTTGTTGTATTTTTTGCATCTTTCGTTCTTCGTACATACTCACTACTTTGTGTAGAAAATTGAATAACTGATATATTATTCACCGATATTCTCATGATCACATAGTATTTTATCTTCATGCACAATACAGAATCTCTTCTACCATTGATCATTAATTGCGGAAATAAAAACAATCGCATGCGCACATTAAAACCATGAACAATCACACATATGAACACAGTATTTCATGGGAAAGCTTAAATCTGAAAACCCCCAACTATTTGTATATTATATGTCATAGAGATCATGTAGCAATAATTGTACAAAGCTCCTCACAAGCTCTCAGCACAACCTCCACTTTCTACACACTAATCAAGCTAGATCTAGCAAAACACATGTAATCTACGCACGTGCTTTGCCTCTAGCTAACGTAATCAATCTTTGAAGAATGGATCATAAATAACTTTGAACCACCTGGCTTGTGATGTAATCCTCATTGGCATCTCCAACCACTGTGTGTTGCAAATCATGCAACACTATAGTCACAACTGATAGTCACACTGCTCTTTCACCTACCTCTTCACTGGTCTCCACTGAAACTGTCCATGCACTGTAGTTAGCTGATGTATTATTTAGTTTATTAATGAGTTTATAATTAGTGAATTAATTAATAATTTAATTCACACCATAACCTACTAGTGTATCAATTGGTTAGACTAGGATAGCTGAAAGCTCAAATATCATTTGAATTAGTTAAAGCTGAACACAACTCCATTAACTTCCTCAAACAACTCCATAAACTTTGTCACGTGGTTTCTAAACAGAAGTATCCATGCAATAGCTCCACTTAACCCTCAGGAATAGCATAATTCCTTCTGTCAGCTCCTGTGCCACATCTGTGCACTTAACTGAAGTGCTCTAAGAGAATAAGATAATGTTTAGAGTCTAAATATTATTAAGAACTAATAATATTCGACATATCTATTTTTAGACTGGCAATCTAAAAATAGATTCCGCCCAATATGTCTCAAAATAGAAGTCCATCTATTTTTTCTAACTTGACCAACCATCCATAAATAGCAACCTACAAAGAACATGATCCATATGTCTAAAAATAGACTTTACGCCAAAAATAGCATGCGGGCCCACTTAGTGAAGGCGACTCCTTTCCACTAAGCTCATCATCTTGTTGCAATATCAATACTCCCTCTCAACAAGATAAGGATTATCTGCCACCCCTATCTCGCCTCTGTGGTATTCGAATTTTCTCCTAGTGAGCGCCTTCGTTAAGATATCAGCATCCTGATCCTCCATGGGAATGTATGAAAGTAACATGATCTTCCGCTGCACACAATCTCTGATATGATGATACCGGATGTCAATGTGTTTAGATCTATCATGAAATACTGGATTAACCGAGAGTTTTGAATGCAACTACGATTATCACAATAATGATCCTGATGGGATCTAAGTGTGAACGCTGGACTCTGCGCTTCTTGAGATCTTCCTCATCCATAGCCTCATATATGACAAATACGTTTGCCATATAAACCTCTCGTAGGCCGAGTGCCGCGGATCTACGCTTCTGTTTTTACGCTTGTTGTCGACACGATACTAAAAATCCCCTCGATGTTTGCTCTTTTATATGCGGTGGGCTCTGCCCAATCTGCATCAGTGAAGCCAGAAAGCTTCGCTCCATCCTCCTGTCTGTACCATAGACCATATCCCGATGTGCCTGTGATATAGCGCAATACATGCTTGCCTGCCTTCCAAAAGAGCTTGGTAGGCTTAACCATAGCTTGCGAAAGCTGGTTAACTGCATAGCATATATCGGGTCGTGTATTGACCAGATACATAAGCGACCCCACCAACTGTCGATAGACAGTGGCATCCACTACCTCTGCTGAAGTAGCATCCTCCTTCCTCCACCCACCAGGAAGAGGGGTATAAGTAAGCTTATGAGCCAAAACTGCATGTTGAACTTCTCCGGTATCTCCCGGGCATACTTGCCTTGAGAAACAAACAGTCCATCACTGCGCTGCCAAATTTCCAATCCCAGGAAATAATGAAGGAGGCCCAAGTCCTTCATCTCAAACTCCTTTGCAAGATCATCCTTGCATGAGAGTATCAACAGTTCATCACCCGTCAAAATCAAATCATCTACACAAAGTACAATGATCAGCAACTTACCCTCCACCACAATCTGGTATAGGTTTGGATCCGCCTCACTCTCGATTGACCAAATGCAGTGAAATAATGATATCACCATGCGTACCAAGCACGGGGTGCTTGTCTCCAGCAACAAAAAAACAAAACTGCACATGCGACTGCTGAATCTCGGGCTCTTTGGGCGCTCTATACTTTCCTCCTCAATGACTCCATTGAGGAACGCAGTCTTCACATCCATCTGATGAATGTGCCACCCCATCTGCGCTGAGAGAGCAAGAATCATCCGTATGGAATAATACCTTGTGACAGGTGCAAAGGTCTCCTCATAATTGTTCCCCTCAATATGTGAAAAGCCTCGGGCAAAAAATCTTGCCTTGTACTTCTCCACACTCCCGTCAGCTGCCTGCTTCACTTTGTAGATCCATCTCGAACCCACCACTGATTTCCCTTCCGGCCTTGGGAAAATCTCCCATGCTCTGTTTCTGACAATCGAATCATGCTCTTCCACCATGGCATACTGCCATGCGGGATCCTCCGGCTTCTCAAAGAAAGTGGCTGCAACACGACACATTTGCTCACAAGAGCCATGTATCCAGTGTACTGATCCGGTGACTGTCTCTGTCTGCGCTGTGCTGTAGGTGGTCCTACAATCTTCTCTACATCTTGAGCCAGTCGCTCAGCTTCTGTAGTGCGCTTGCGCCCTCTGATGGTTGGCGCTGCATGAGTGGTCTCTTCCACTCCATGAACTTCCTCTTGTGGCTGATCCACATCCTGAAGCTCATCCTTAGGAACTAATATCTCCTCATCTGCATGCAAGTGTGGCTCCCTCTCAAGCGAACACTTCATGGCTTTCTCCTCCTGAAATTTGATATCCCGTCGCACAACAGTCTTGCGACTGTCTGGAAAATACACACGATAGTTGTGGGGCGTATCAGTGTACCCCAAAAATATCCCAAACTCTGCAGTCGGCTCCAGCTTCTTCTTGGCATCCTTCGTCACATGAATGTAAACAGGTGAACCAAAAATCCTCAAATGGGAAATATCAAGCTTCTTACTAGAAAACGCCTCCTCGGGTGTACACATGCCAAGTATCCTATGAGGACAACGGTTCTGCACATATACTGCAGTATTGTATGCCTGAGAACCCCTGAAGGTGTATGAAGCCACGATCTGGCACAACATTGTAGTGCATCACCCATGATCCGATGCAGTTCTTCCGCTCGTGACCCCATTCGATGTGGGTTGTGAGGTTCGCAGGCTCTCTTCGAAGATTCCTTGTATTCATACTTAAAATTCCTTGAACTCGCCGGAGATGAATTCACCACCATTGTCGCTCCTAAGAGCCTTCACCTGCTTCCCCGATTCTTTCTCAACCAGTGCCTTGAACTCACAGAACTTTGAGTATGTCTCGCTCTTCTTCTGCATGAAGAAGATCCAGCACTTACGAGAAAAATCATCAGCAAATATCACATAATACCTGTGCTTTGCTCTCGAAGCTACCGAGAAAGGTCCACACACGTATGTGTGAATTCTCTCAAGGATCGTCATGGCATGACTATCCTTCTCATGAAAGGTGGCTTTCACAAATTTTCCCAAGGTACATCCTGCCCAGTGCGGTGGCCAGGGAAGCCTCGCAAAACCTAGTGAGAATACATAACGATATTTAAGCTCCATGGTGAAGGTGGCCCAATCTCTGGTGCCACAACTCGCCATCATCCCGGCTCACCACTCCTTCTGCCTTGCCTGCCATTGCTGCATAGCCATCTACCTGCAATTGATAAAGGTTCTTAACTCGAACCCCTATCCTCCGGGTCTCACCAATTGCCTTACTGCGTAGGAAAGCCTTTCCCTTGCTAAAGACAACATCATATCCCTTGTCTTCTAACATCGCCACAGAGATAAGATTCTTCTTCAATCCTAGAACATGCATGACTTCCTTCAATACGAAGGGTTTATCAGACTCCCTCTCAAAGGAAATGGTACCGATACCGGTCGCACTGTATCTACCATCATCGCCCATCTCGATGTGCACTCCAAGATCTTTCTCATCTAGATCAGTAAACAAATATCTATCTATTTTCATGTGAAAAGATGCACCACTATCAAGAAACCACACTGAACCCATCACACTTGAGACCAAGCATGCGATCAACGAAAAATCCAACTCAAACTACGAGGCTAAGGCCTCTCCAGCTGCAGATCAAGCAGCCTGCTTATTTTTCTTCTTCTGTGGACAATTAGTGGCATAATGTCTGTGTTGGTGACAGTGAAAGCACTTCACCTTGGACATGTCCTGCTTCTTGCCTTTCGCACCGGATTGAGAAGATTTATTGCTCTTCCCCTTATTTGCTTTGGCAGCCAAAGCGTAATTTTCTTCATCAGAGTTCTTTGATGAAGATCCGTCCCTGGTACTTCGCCTTATATCCTCTTGCACAAGATCCGACCAAAGTCGCTCCCATCCTTGAAATTTCTCCCGTCCATTGACAGAGTCCGGATAGGAATGCCAACTCTTCGGAAGCCCAAGGAGAGCCAAGCTCACCAAGTCCTCGTCATCAACAGTAACCCCCACACTTCCCATCTCATCCCTACATTGGATGAACTTCGTGAGGTACTTGGGCATACTGTCTCCTTTCTCCATTTTTATGTTCCTGAGTTTATCCTTGAGCGCCAACTTCCTCTGGTCGCTCTTTCTTTGGAATAAGTCTGTCAACGCTTTCCACATCAAGAATGGAGAAGCCTTACCATGAAGGCTGGACAACATGTGATCCTTTACACCTTCCAACAGAATTCTTCGACACTTTGCTGTCTTCTTTTTCCATGCATCAAGTGCGGCAGCATCGCTAGAAGCAGGTTTTGGAATTTCTGCATCTATGAACTCCTTCAACCCATTGTCATCCAGCACCGCCTCCATCCTGTCCTTCCATGAAATATAATTTGAGCTTCCCTCAAGTACATACTCCAATCGCATTCCGTTGAAATATATCTCAACTTCGACACCAAGAAAACATTGCTGCAAATTCGAATTCCACCAGCTCAAAACTCAACCGCTTCAATGTTCTGCAATTTCTCCAATGATCAATATCACTCTGATACCATGTAGAAATTTGAATAACTGATATATTATTCACCGATATTCTCCTGATCACACACTATTTTATCTTCATGCACAATACAGAATCTCTTCTACCATTGATCATTAATTGCGGAAATAAAAACAGTCGCATGCGCACATTAAAACCATAAACAATCACACATATGAACATAGTATTTCATGGGAAAGCTTAAAGCTGAAAACCCCCAACTATCTGTATATTATATGTCATAGAGATCATGTATTCTTTAGTTGATTAATGAGTTTATAATTAGTGAATTAATTAATAATTAATTCACACCACTCTTCACTAGTGTATCAATCAGTTAGACTAGATACAACTAGCTCAACTATGTTTAGATTAGTTAAACTGAACACAACTCCGACAACCACTCAATCAACTCCACCCGACTCTGTCACATGAGTTCTAACTGAAGTATGCATGCAATCGCTCCACTTCCTCGGGGGAATAGCGTAATTTCATACACATCATCTCATGCCACATACGTACTTAACTAGAGTGCTCTAAGAGAATAAGATAATGTTTAGAGTCTAAATATTATTAAGAGCTAATAATATTCAACATATCTATTTTTAGACTGGCAATCTAAAAATAGATTCTGCCCAATATGTCTAAAAATATAAGTCCATCTATTTTTTCCGACTTGACCAACCATCCATAAATAGCAACCTGCAACTCATAGAACATGATCCATATGTCTAAAAATAGACTTTGCGCCAAAAATAGCCTACGGGCCCACTTAGTGAAGGCGACTCCTTTCCACTAAGCTCATCATGTTGTTGCAATCTCAACACTTTTCATATATTCTGCGCATATTCCCATTTTGTGTGACACTTTTCCCATACGTTTCCAAACTTTTTTAAAAATTCCATAAATTTTTGAACCAACATTTATTTAGGTTAGCAGATAAGAGAGCGAAGCAATTTGCAATAATTGGTAAAACTGCATGTGTCTCTGAGCTTTTTTCAAACTTGTGCATGAGATTATTCATAATTCAAAGACAATAATGACTATGTAGTAGGCGCCAGCTATGTGGTCTTGTAGTTTCATAATAGGCATAAGTTGGAATGATTTTTTGTAGTGAGAATTATTATTGACAGTATGTGAGCTAGTTGTGATTATTGTAAATAATTTATAGTCACACGAAAACAAGATGCACAATAAATGGATGAGATGGTTTTGTAGCTTCGAGGTATATTTTCACTCGTTTATGTAAGTGTTAACTTTTGTATCTTAACTTATTGTTCTTTGATAAATGTTTTGTGTAACAGATTTCACAGTTGCAATTGTCGGAGTCAATTTTGCATTTGCAAAAGTAATATCTAATGAATATATACAAAATCAAAAAACAAAGTTGTGCACCTCAGCGATGTTGACAAAATTTTTTATTCAGAAATTTTTTTTATTGGTTGGAAGAAGAAAAAGTAGGGAATCTATTTGCATTGATATTTCTAATTTACGCGGTGTTGTCGATGATAACTTCCACTGGTCAATTTCATATGAGCATTATGATAATCTGTCAATGGACGAGAAGAATAGTAACAAGATTTGGACTACTGGATTAGCGAATGTTTCATGTGTGCCAAAAGTTTTTGATTTCAGGGAAATTGTTCATTTGTGCAAAAAAAAAATTGATTAAAAAACAAGAACAATTATGCTACAAACGAAGAAGATTCTTTTGAATACAAATACATTTAGACGAATATTCAAGTTACTGGACGCTAATATATTCTTGGAATTATTTGAAGCAAATAATTTCACAATCTTAAAAGCAACTAAGGCTAATGTTATTGTCGATTTCTTTTCTCCAAGTTACCAAGTTCCTTACATTATTTATTTTATAGAAATCTCTTTATTTAAACAATTGTTTAGGGAATTTTGTTGGATTTGTCTACGTGTCATGGGACGAGAAACTACAACAAGTGTTCCAAAATGAATTATCCATATTCCTTATCACACATATAAAAAGGATTGTATATTTGATTGGGCTGATATCATTTCTAATTAATTAGCTTCTCAATTAACCAATTTATCCAAGACCAATAGGTTCTTCATGATGGCATATCTCATAATAGAATTGATTTCTAACGATGGCTTTAGTAATTTTCCATGTAATCATAAATTCAATGTGAATAAAGAACCATTCCAATTCTCGTATCTTATATTATGGAAGAATAATGCTTCTTTAAACATTTGTCTAATTCAAGATGTTTTTGTAAGGAAACTCAGTTACATGATAATTGGACAAGAGCCTCATTGTATATCTCGACATGCACAAGTTTTCCTATGGGGAAAAGGTATGCATGAAGAAAGATAAATTAATAATTTAATTCAAATATATGAATTTTAAGGTAAGTCATTTCCACTACCAAAAATTTTTATAGACAGATATTTTTTTACTAAAGTCTGTAGGAAATACCTTGATTAGCTAAATATATTTCAAATAAAAAAGAAAAAACAATTCATTCCTTTGTCGTTTACTATTGGAGAGATCATTGTGAAAATTGTGGCTCATGTAAAAGAGCTCGTAGAGAATTTGAATCATTTTAACTAAAGGAAATATCAAGCAATTAAAGCCTTTGATGAGGAGGGTTTATTTTGCGCACACTTGGAAACAATTGGATATTATGGAAACTTCTAGAAATTAGAGAGAAGAGCGAACAATTTCAAAATGCATCGACAAAAAAAATGTCTAATTATAGATGTTGAAGATATGATTGAATAACAACTATCAATATTTCTAAATATCAATCTATACGTTTCATAAATGATACTCATGGAGATCAAGGGCTAACCATAAATGTTGAATAAATCTTCGACAAACCAGGTATCAATACTTTTGTAGAGAAATTTGTATACTGGATTGATATAGGAAATTTGGGCACCATTCCCAATGACTTGGTTAACTCGACATCATCTCCAGAACCAATAAATAGGGTCTATCATCCCGAATAATTTCAGTTGTTATATGCCCTAAGACAAAGAACGAGACAAAGAAATCCATGACTTTCATTGAAAAGGTTTCCAAGATTTGAAGTTTATATTATATCATATGAAAGCTCACCAAAGCCTCTAAAGGGACTAAGTGCGTTACATATGTAGGTAACCCCACTCAAGGGTGCTTTGCAAAGCACTTCCCGACATTCATGGGTGTGTTGGTCACATTGGGAGCGAAATTATCATTGTTCTGGAATATCCACTTGGCCAGTGCCTTCTAGAAGAGTTCACATGTGTCAAACTTTGAATCCATGTGTCCATTTGATACCTCTGAGACTGGGAACATGTCTTGCCTATTATTATAAATTCATTGATTGTAAAACTACCTTCAGCTCCTCTATAAATTGAGCATAGATCCTAGTGTTTAAGAAGGAATAATTTGAGTAGAGAAATGCTGGTGGAATTTCAATTGAGGAAATTATTTGAGTGACATGCTACTAGAGATATGTGCATTATGATGAGGTTTGGATGCTTTTGGATATGGTGACACTAAATCAATCACTAGGTTGTAACCTCCCCTTCTATTCATTAATAAATATTGCTGCTTGCTTTTCCACATATGTATATGTATAAGCTTCTATCTTTCATATTATGAATTCTTATCTGATGTATATGGTTCATGTTTTATTGATTTAACTGAATAACTTGAATAGGCATCTGTATTATTGCTATATTTTGTTGTTTGGTGTTCATATTTGTAGGAAATATTTTTGTGATCTAGCTCAGATTTGAAGCTACAGCAAGAGAGACAGAAGGAGAATAGGAAGCGCTTGGAATCCAAGTAAGTTCTTTGATCTGTTCTGTGTGTCTATTTACTGTTAGTAAAAGTAGTTGCAGATTCTTTAACCTGTTGTTCTATATGAGCACTACATCTAGGGAAGAATGTTTTATCCGTAATCCATAATTCTGCATAACAAATTGGAAACTCCATTAGGGAGTTTACCCTTCATCCTTAGTGTATTTGCCTCTGATTTTCTTTGTTTATTCACCCAGTAGCATTTACTCAGAAATATTAGGCTTTTTGAAATCAAAATTTGAATTAAAAGTGTGTTAAACATTTGAGTTTTCATTCTCTGACTGCGCTCAATGCACTATTGAACAGGACACAATGCTTTTCATAGCACTGTCTCCCTTAGAGGGGTGCGTTGCAATGCATTGTCTCCCCTTAGAGACTACATTGCCCCCTAGAATCAGCCAAATTCCATTGAGTTTTTCATTACATTTTCTTTCAGTTTGATTTTTTGTTGTGTTTTAAAGAGCCTAATACCTCAGATTGACCAGTGACCTTACCTACTCCTTCCTCCTTTGAAAGAAAAGTTTGTTCAATGTTTATTTAAAGAAATTTTCTTTATCATTGACAAATTAATTTCAAAGTATTTTCATTGCCACATTAGATCCATTTGCATTTGAAAAGGAAATTGTCGTTAAATTCTTCGTTTCCTGATAGGAGAAATTGTTGTTAAATTCCTCATTTTTCCTTCAAAAGAGAAATTTTTGTTTAAATTCTTCATTTCTTAAAAGTAAAAGGAATTTGTTTTTATTGGTTTGATGCACTTAGTCTCCTTTTTTTCATTCATAACATTAAAGGGACTGAAAAGAAAAACCTAAATTTGCATGTAGTGGATTGTGTGTTTTGCAAATGGAACAATTAGGAAAGCTGCATTTTAGTTTGTGCTCTTTGATTGTTTGCTCTCAGATTGATTTCTCTTTCCCTCTAGTAGCTAGGATTTTCATTGAAAAACTAAAAGTGAAAGTTGGCTTATCATTTTAGTTTGCATTTTAGGAATTTACAATACATCATCGTGGTGAACCTTGAAAGGAAAATTGATAAACAAGATCAACTTAAAATTTATCTTAATTTACCTAAAAAAGTATTGGAACCATAACGATAACATTTAGAAGGTCTAGACTAGAGACGTGTTTCGGTGTCATAAAACATAGCAGTTGTTGTTAATTTTCTACGATACATTCCGAGTGTGATACCTCACTCCACGTATGTAAGTATATCGTAGCTCGTCCACATACTTTCGAGTATATTGGGAAGTGTTACAGTACGAAAAGTATAAAGGGGTGCTCTCACTATGCGGTTTCGCATCAGACAACGCTAATATGGACTTGGGCCTCCACGTACCTTTGGGTATATGGGGTAGGACAACTTTAGGCTTCTATCCATCCATAGTGAACCGAGTCAACCGCCTTGTAAATTGTGATACACCAAACATAGCATTCGGGGAGATTGCCTCCCCGTACTTCTTGGTTCGCCATAAGGTATTCTGCAATTCACAGTTTCTTGGTAAACCTTTTGCCTAGCATTACCCTTTTATTTTGTTTATTTTTTTTGGTTAAAATAAATCAGTAATTGTGGAAGAACAAAATCCTTTCCCCCGTCGTTCGCATAGATTAGCATTGAAACCACCTTTACCACCAGAATTTACTCCTGGTCGGCGAAGGCAACATCACTCTACCGAATTAAGTACTATTAGTACCTCTGGTGAAACATCATCTTCCCATATACCAGAGTTGGCACAAGTTGTTTCTACACATCCCAGTTCGTCTACTATTGTCGAAACAGAGTCCTCAAAGCTACCCATGGTCACGATCCATCCAATCAGTGAGACCATACCTCCTGGACCCGACATTGTTCAACCAGAAGTTGATTCAGATCCTATCTCCTTTTTTCCATAACATCTAAATCCCAAAGTCGAACAACCAGAAGTTGTTCCTGCATTGGTCATCCAACAAATTTCTATAGCCATTAAATCTCCCATATCACACAGTTAACCTCTTGAAATGTGCTTTGGGCCTGACGGTGAAATACTTCCACCTATTTTAATTTCGATTGAAGAAATCCCACAAGATGAGACACCTTTAACTCCAATCCATTTTGGGGAGGATCTTTACCTGTATGATTCTTTTCCTCATTCACCACCCTTTTCTTTTGTTGATCCTGTTCCTATTCATATTCCCCTTGATTCAAAAGGGTATACATTTGGTCAAGTAACCATGCCTGAACCAACATCTTCGGTTGGGCCATCTGTTCGAATTACATCAGTACCTGCCCTCACTACCCCATCGATGCTTACAACTTCACCAAAGTCATATTTTCATGGTGGCCCTATGGTCCCATCAGGTTATAAATATTTATCTGGAATTTTCTCTGGTGCATCTTCAAACCCATGGACTTTACTAATGTCATCATCTGGTATTCTAACTGGTAAACCTATAGTGAGTACTGAATGGCTTCATTCTTTATACACATCATCAGCGCAATATCAAGCTGGTCCTTTTGGGTTTATTCCATCCAGTACCATATCAACTGGATTCCCTGCATTTGGAGAGCAATATTTTCCATCTTATTATCCTCCCCATGATGGTGGGAAACCTTTGGTCACCTAATATGATAGTACTCCGTCACTTTTGGGTCAACCTAATGTCGAAATGAATTTTTTTCAATGGCAGCCCACTCTTCCTATCCAACCACAAACGGTTATACACTCGTATCAACCAGTTCAACCTGTTACACCAACATCATTCCCACTTGTTAATATATCTTTACCCCTATTACAGAATCAAAATTTTGTACACCAAGATTTTTAGGCGGGTCCTTCAACTCAATACCCTCAAGTATTGGGTCCACAGACTCCAAATCCTTCGGTTAATTTACAACAACCTGTATCTGGAATCATTTATTCACAAGTTGGTTTACCATTTCATGGGATGTCACAGCCACAACCTGGTTATACCTATCCTCAACCGAATCCAAGTTATCCTAATTTTGGTTATAACATTGGTGGATAGACCCCTTGGTAGCCATAGGCACAAATGCCTCAACCTTCATTTCAACAAGTATCATATCCAGGATTTGGTCAACGGAATCCTCAAGCGTTTGCTTTTTAAAACAACCCCTATCTGGGTTATCAGCATCAGATTCCTTATGTTGGTGATCAAAGGCCTATTTCTCAAGCAATTCCATCATACCATGACTATGCTCAACCTGACCTTAATCGACAGTTGCCCTTTGTTGCAACTTTAGAGTTACCAGATTTAAATCGGCTAACCAATTATCCAATCAATTATGCTCCTTAGTGGCTAGTGATACCTCACAAATTACCCTCAGATATTACTAAGTTCAATGGAAACCCTAGGGAAGACCCGTCGACTCATGTCATGACTTATCATTTATGGTGTTCATCAAATTCCCTAAATGATGATTATGTTCGACTACGTCTTTTCCAGCGTACGCTCACTAATCCGGCTGAAAAATGGTACATTGAGTTACCTAGAGCTTCTTTTGATAATTTCACTACCCTAGATATTGTCTTTCTGAATCACTTCCAATTACCCATATGATATGAAACTGGCATGGAACTCTTGACTAATTTCAAACAGACTAATGCTACTCATATTTCTGATCATATTCATGAGTGGCGTCGTCATCGTAGAATGGTTAAGACATTTTTTCTGGATCATCTCCTTGCTGAGTGGTTCATTAAGTCCCTATTACCATCTATAACTGAGGATGTGGCTAAGGGTGGCATCGTTATAGAAGAGTAGTTTATTGCTCGTGCCCAATATTTAGACTCGATTTATACTCAGTCTAGCATGCTCTATGAAAAAATTTCTAACATGCCGAGATACAATTTTACTGTTCTTCCTCAATTAAAGGACTCTCATGTTGAATACGGCTTGATTCTTACTGTAAGCACACGTCATACTACTACATTTGATCCTACACCTTCTTCCAAAATCAATGTCATGTCATTTGACAAGGGAAAAAGTGATAAGCAACCCGAAAGTTAGAAAAAGGGGAAATCTAAGAAAAATAAAACTTCTAACCCACAGGAAAGATCATATGATCAATTGTTTGGACCTAGGAAACCTCGTTATCCATGCATAATCTGTAATGAGGAACATTTTTTTTGGGATTGTCCTCATCGTGCTGAAGTCTCAAAAATCATTAAGACTTCCCATGCATCAGCTGTGTTGACAAATCCATTTCCAAATCCAGACACAAATTTAGTTGTTACGGACCTAGCTTCTATTTCCCAGGTAATTATGTCGTAAGGCATTCTTATTTGAAAACAACTCCCCTAGCTGCCACTGTGTCCATGTTTGAGCCATTGGATCAAATGTTAGACGATTGAAATGTTTTAGGCCATTAGATTTACAAATAAATAGTTTTATATATATTTTTATAATGTTAGTTTTTTTTTTAATAAGTTAATTGAATTTAGGTTTTGGTGACTTTTAAGTTAAAATGTTGTTATTAAAATTTTGTTATATTTTTATATGTAAATGTAAATATTTTTATATATGTTTTTTTTATAGTATTTGTTTTTTTTCCTTTTAATAGGTTAAATTGAATTTAGGTAATAAAATAAAATAATAATAAACTATAAAAACAGTCCATGGTATTGACCCATGGTATTCATGTGGAATATAATTTATTTAAAGGGGATAATTAAGATGACCTAGATCAATCTTAACTCTTGATCTACCAAGAGCCAAAAGGGATCAAATGTCTTCATATGCAAACCACTTTTAGAGTGAAAAGAGAATTGATCCCTATAAATAATATATATCTGAACTAATTATTTAATAAAATTATTTTTAATTGTTTATAACCATTAGTATTCATGAGTAGTATTTCTTAATATATAAAAAATTAAATTAATAATGATTTTTTTTTAAATATGTGATATTTTTTTAAATTTCAAAACATGATTTATCTTGAGCAATAATGATTAATGTTCATAATTCTCATTTCTTAATTAACACTAAATTTACCTTTAATTACTTAATTGTAATAGTTTGTAATTGCATACATACTCTTTCAATTTTTTTTGGTTAATGAATATCAAATTTATTCTGTTAAAAAAACTATATACATATCTTTAATTACCTAATTGTGGGTTCAAAACATACATGTTTTTTACTTTATAATCATAAACTAATTTCACATTATATGATGTCAAACTTACTCATGTTTTTATTCTAAAATTTTAAACAATGTTTTTCACTACATAATTTTAGCTTTTATAATTTTTTTTTTTTCAATTCCAAACAAAACTTACGAAAGAAAAAACCCACTGAGTCCTTACTGTATATTATAGTTTTAAAAAATTGACACTATGTGATTAACAATAGAGTAATTTGAGACAACCCTAAAGGGTTTTTTGTACATGTTTTATCATAACATTTCGCTCCATCCAATATCTATGTTGTAGAGTCTTCTGAAGAGAGAGTGTATTCTAGTTTATAACCTGATCCACAATCAAAGAAAATGGCTAGGGATTTCACAAGTTATTAGTTTGTAACCTGATCCATAATAAAAGAAAATGTCTAGGGATGTCACAAGTTACCATTCACACAGTGATTTATTGAAGTTCTTAGTTGAAATGGATCTTATTGGATGCATGGTGGCCAAAGACACTAAAAAATTCAAAATAGATATTGAAGTTCTCAGTTGAAATGGATCATATTAGATGCATGGTGGCTAGAGGCACTAAAAAAATTAAAATTGATATTTGTTATGACATCCATATTGTCTACAAACCATCCAAATTTCCTATCTTATACAACAATTTCTAACAATAACCGCTCAATTTACTCTCCAATTTTTGAAACCCCCACCCATGTTGGGGAGATCACAGTGTAAAATCAAATGTACATATGGTCTTTTTAAATGGTTCATAAACAAAAAAGTCAATGAGAAATTCAATATTGTGGTATAATAACTGATTTCTAAATCATTGTGACAAAAAAAACATCACTTTATCTCACAAAATATATCTAATGCTATAAGGATATGAGGTGATATCAAAGTTTTGAATCATGATAACTAGGTGACAACCAAAAATAAGTTTTAGCCACAAGAAAAAAAATCACAACAACTCACAGAATAAATTGATATTGCAAATAAACTGATGTTTATGACACCTATGTAGGTGTTTCCATTCATAAATTTCTTACTCATTTTGTCTTGATATTGCTAGATAATAGTGAAACAAATATAGTGCTAATCCAAGTGATCCAGAGAGGTATTCACGGCCATCTTGGAAAACCAAGAATCAACATGCTTCTAATTTTAAATTTACTAGTCTTCAAAAGTTCCTAGCTCTATTTTAATCACATAAATGTATTGAAAGCCAAATGATAGTATTTAATTCAGTTGTTTTATTTGGACATGTTGCAAGATGATATTTATTTCTATACAAGTTGTGAGTCAAATTATTATGTAATGATTGTGACAAGAAATTTTTAAATTATTTCTCTTTAGCTATATCTTATCAGTTTATTATGTTTTCAATAAAGAAGAGGCTTCAAAGTTTAAGAACTATATCTTAGATCTGAGCACGTGATTCTATTAAAATTTATGAAACAAATTCATTTTTTACAACTTGTATGTATAAATATGTGATTTTGGAAGTGATGATGGCTTCTTTAGACACTTGATTAGTATATAACATATTCTCATATGCTTTCTATAAGCTATTGTATATACAGTTCTAACACATTTCCCCAAGACATTACCTATATGGTGAGTAGTTCATGTAGCAATTGTATTACTTATAACATATTTTTTATATCCTCTGTATAAGCTATTGTATCTACAATTATAATACATTTCCCCCAGGTGTTACCTATATGGTTACTGAGTGATGATGGCTTCTTTAGACACTTGATTAGTATTGTGAAAGAACTTGGAGTATATCATTAAGGATTGTGAGTAATTCATGTAGCAGTTGCATTTCTTATGAAATATTTTTATATCATTTGGATATATACAGTTATACTATGATATGGATACACATTCCCCCCAAGCATTACCATATTGTGACCATTGTCCAATTGTTGTTTGTGCTTTCAAAATATATTTAAGAGTTAATCTTGTGCTATGATAGATACACCTTGAAAAAGATTTTTGATCACCTAATTTACATTATCTTGAATTGTTCATTCATCAATTGGTGGCCTCATTTCTTCAATTTTAGTTGATTCTATATTATCTAGAAAATTATCATCAAAGACAATTTCTTGCAACTTAATGACTAAAATTTTGCACTAAAAATTCTAAGTATGTGCAGGGCTTTTTATATTGATGCATCACACTATACTGCATTTGGAGGTACGGAACCCTAGCACCCCTTCACTTAATGTGCTCTAATGTGTTAAATCTCTATGCAATTCACCATATCCATTTAGTTCCAACTTAGTCTTATTTTCCAAAAAAAAAATATTATTATCATTAAATATATATCTTAAAAATACTGCTCAGATATGTAGATGAAATTGGAGTAAACTCTATTTCTGTTAATAAAAATTATCTTTATTTACATCTATGCTAGATATATTGTACTTGAATGTATTTAAAATATCTTATTCAAGAGTTACATGTTTATTTCATGCTTGTTTCACAGGACCATTAATCACCAAAAGATTTTCACCCCAATTTCCTATTTCACTATCTATAACAATTTTTTTTATATATGTGAACAGATTATGTTGGTTTACATATATGTTTTCATGGACAATTGCCCATTTCAATATCTATAACAAAATTTAACTCTTATATTCAATATCTTTGAAACCTCCACGACCTGCTTCCATGGAAGCAAAATTTTTCTTTCATTCCTTCACGATGGCTCCTTCTCTGCAACAACTTATTTCATTATGTTGGCTTACATATATGTTTTCACCCACAATTTCTTATTTCAATATCTATAACAAAATTTTCTGGTTCAAAACTCTTATAATCAATATCTTTGAAACCTCCACGACCTTCTTCCATGTAAGCAAAATTTTCCTTTGATTCCTTCATGATGGCTCCTTCTGTGCAACAACTTATTTTTTCTAGGCTACTTTTTCCTATGCTATTTCCTTACAGCATTTCTTTTGCAACATATGGTGCAATTACTAGTTATTTTATTTGTCACAAAACCTTCAATGGATATTTTTGTGTCAACACATAATAAAGATTATGGTAGTCAAGAAACTGATCAATCCGTCTATGGAATCGGTACCGCCTACTGCTATTCCTGAATTGACAATTTAGCCACCAAAGGGAGTAATTTACAAATCGACATATAATCCTCGAGCAAGAGCTGCTCAAAATTATAATATAGTTGATGATTTGGCTAAATCCCCTTCAGCTGTGTCTTCTCTTGAGGTATTACAAAATTGTCCCTACCAAAAACAAGCTTTATTTTCAGCTATTGGTGGAATTGATCCGACTGATTCTAATCTTGTCGTCTTTAATCATATGGGCTATGTGCCACAACTTCTAGCAGAATTGGCATTCTCCATACAAGTAAATGTTCTCAATCACCTTGTTCATCATACTATTATTGATGAGGGAGCATCTACATGCATTATGTCTCTAAATTGTTGGAAGTCACTTGGCTCTCTGTGCTTATCACAATCATCAACGATGTTGAAGGATTTTGATGGACGTACATATAAACCTTATGGTATTATTAAAAACCTGCATGTTGAACTAGGGGACAAAATAGTGAATGTTGATGTTGAGGTTGTTGACAAACCCCTTGACTATAATATTCTACTTGGAAGGCCATGGGTATATGCTATGATTGCAATTATTTCTACATATTTCAGAATGATTGCCTTTCCATATAAAGGTACTATCATAGTCATCAATCATCTATCCTTCTTTTCCTTCACTTCGCAGGTAATTGGAAGTGTTCCATTCGTTCACGCACCCCAACTAGCACTACAGAACATTGGTGAAGGACTCTTAAAGGATTCCACTCTCATGGGAACCTTTGCATTACCACCAACTGTGACGTCGGCAGAAATTGCAAGTATAGAGACCTGCTACATGATCTCTTCCACTCCATATGGCTTAAGGGAGAGTACAAATGATTCTGAAATTGTTACGTTGGAAGAGTTTTTTCCACCCATCCCTATTGAGCTAGCATAGCAATCAATCTATCTGGCTTGGGTGGCTAATCCAAAATCAACGTCATCGGTTGTTTGGGTTGATCGTTCATTAGATTTTGGTACTCCATCTGATCCATTTTCCTCAACTTTCTTGACAGATGAGAATATTTTGGAACCCATGATGTCAGAAGGAGAACCATGGGAAGATTATCATCATCATTCCCATCTTCCTGATTATGAATAAAATTATCTTAGTGAACTATATCATCCATCAATCAAAAAATTATCTTCGAATTCTTTACCTATTAATGCAATCGATTCTGAGCGAAATCTATCAAATATTGAAGAAACCATTTCTATCTATATTTCGACCAAACCTAGCATTTTATAAAATATTCATGTCAGTGTGTCTTGTTCTCCATTAGAACTCAAAACATATTGCTCTCTATTTCGTGAATTTCGTGATGTATGTGCTTGGTCTTACAAGGAAATTCCAAGCATAGATACTAGTATTGTTGAACACACTATTAATATGTATTATGATGTCAAACTAGTGCGTCAACGGCTTAGTCCCGTTCATCCAAAGAAAGCCGCTACCATCAAAGAAACAGTTGAAAAATTTTTGTGTCCTGGTTTCATTTACCCTGTTCCGCTAACTGAGTGGGTTTCCAATATCGTTCCTATCATGAAAAAACAAGGAAAAATTAGAGTGTGCATCGATTACTGGGATGTCAACATTACTTGTCCAAAAGACAACTATCCTACTCCTTTTATCGACCAGATTATTAACGATTGTGCTAGATGTGAAATATTTTCATTCATGGATAGATTTTCTGGCTAAAATCAAATGAATATCCTCCCAGAGGATCAACATAAGACAGCATTCATTTGTCCCTGGGGCACATTCGCTTATAGGAAACTACCATTTGGTTTAAAGAACGTTGGGGAAACTTTTTTAGAGAGCAATGGATTATGCTTTCAATGACATCAAGCACATTTTTCAACCTTACCTAGACGATTTACCCACGCATTCACGAAATCAGACTGATCACCCGATGCATTTGAGAGCCATCTTCTTAAGCTGCCACCACATAAATGTGTGTTTTGTGTTGGCTCTAGTCATTTGCTTAGATTATTAGTGTCAAAAGAAGGAATTTGAATCAACCCATTAAAGGTTCAGGCCATTCTTGATTTTCCTGCACCATCAAATTTAATTCAGATACAAAAACTTCAAGGAAAGGCTAACTTCCTAAGAAGTTTCATTCCAATCTATGTTGAAATGGCTAAAGGATTTACTCGACTCTTGAAAAATGGGTTCCCTTCCATTGGGACCAAGTTGCGCAAGCTTCTTTTGATGCTGTCAAGGATACTCTTGTCCGAGCGTCATTAATGTATCCCCCTAATTATTAGAATGATTATTTTCTATATATATTCGCGGTAAAACAACCATTGCTATGTTTTTGGTCCAAGTAGAAAATGGAATTGAACATTCAATCTATTATTTGAGTTGTAATCTAAATGATACGAAAGTTAAGTATTCGTACATAGAAAATCTTGCCTTGGCGACTGTTCAAGTTGTCCAAATATTTCACCACTATATCCTGCTCTGAAAGGCTACTGTCATTTTGGATTGCAACCCCATGACTTATATCTTATCACGTCAATTTCTGGGGGCGAATATTCAAAATGGATTGTAATTTTGTAGGAATTTTATTTTTAATTCATCAAATCCAAGTCAAAGAAGTCTTTAGTTTTTGCTAAGCTTCTCTGTGACCTTACCTCTGATAGTACTACTACTATGCCAGAACCATCAATTCCTGACGAGTCTCTATTTCTGATCAGATCATCTGATCCTTGGTATGGAGATTTCATCATTTATCTCCAAACTCAAAATTTTCAACCTGATACCTCTCTCTCTGAACAGCGACAAATTTGATACCAAGAAAAATATTATCTGATCATCGACGATACACTATATATTCGTGATGTCGATACCATTTTAAGGAGGTGCCTCACTCATGAGGAGGCCGAAAAAGTTTTAAATGATTGTCATGTTGGGGCTTGTGGTGGAAATTTATCTGGATATGCTACTGCACAGAAGATACTCCGTGCTGGTTACTTTTGGCCTACAATATTTCGCGACTACACCCTTGCAGTCAGAATTTGTCATGCATGCCATATTTTTTATTGTAAAATATGCAAACCGCTAGAACCAATGCATCATGTTGTCTCTGTGGGACCATTTTCAAAATGGGGTATTGACTTCATGACTTGTAACCCCCATTCGTCCGGGTGGCATGATTATATTATTGTCGCAGTCAACTACTTTACCAAATGGGCCAAAGCGATGCCTACATTCAACAACACAGGACAAATAGTTGCATTGCTTTTCTTTAATCATGTTATTGCACGGTTTGGGGTCCCACAAGCTATAGTTACATATCATGGGAAGCATTTTCATAAACCACATGATGACTGAATTGACTGCAAAGTTAGGATTGTCACATGATAATTCTACTCCTTATTATCCACAATCAAATGGACAAGTTGAGGCTATCAACAAGATTCTTAAACGTATGCTTCAACGAATGATAGGAATTCGTAAAAGAAACTAGCATTTGATCCTGTACTCAGCCTTTTGGGCGTACCGAACCTCGGTGAGAAACACAACTGGATTTACTCCCTTTCAATTGTTGTATGGTCTGGAAGTTATCTTGCCAATCCAATGTGAAATACCATCGTTAAAAATCACAACCGACTTGTTACCTGACACCTCAAAAGAAGGAGCGTGTCTTTTTAACCTCATCCATATTTATGAAACGCGTCGTGAAGCCCAATTGACCAACAAAGCGCATAAGAGACGTATAAAGGCGCAATACAAAAAAAATGTCCAGCGTCGCATTTTCTCAGAGGGCGAATTGGTCCTGCCTTATGATCAAGAAGCTGATGTAATAGGTACAAGAAAATTTGAGCCATTATGGCATGGTCCCTATATTTTCAAAATATTTCTTGCTAAGGGTGCCTATGAGTTAGTTGATTACGATGGAATTCCATTGGCGTAGCCCAGAAATGGGTTGCATTTGAAATGTTACTATGCTTAATCATGAGCATAGTAATTTTTTTTATTATATTGTATATATATGATGTTGATTTTCATTCACTGTCTTAGTTTTTTTTTAGAGTTTTCTTGACTTTAGTAATCCACTTTACATTTCATCGCATATGTCTGAATCTTTGAAACTATTTGTTAGATATGCTAATGGTGTTATTCGTAGTACACAGAATCTATCCTCTGTAGCGTGGGCCATTTTCGCTCCGAACGGCGAGTTAGTGAGTTTTCAAGGGATTTTTATCGGTAGATCGACGAGAAATATCGCTGAGTATAGCGCGTTGATCGAACTTCTCTTTGATGCCATTTCATTTGGTATTCACCGCATCATCATAAGGTTAGACTCACAACTTGTGGTATTACAACTTACTAGTGTTTATATTGTTAGAAATCCAACACTGCATCAATTGTTCCTAAGAGTTTGACTTTTGGAAAAACACTTTGATTATATTCAATATCAACACATTTCCTGAAATTTGAACACATTGACTGATTCTTTAGCTAATTAAGTTTTAGACAGACATTTGCAACACATGTAAATAAAACATTCACATCATTGAATAGGATTGCACAATAAACATAGGAAAACACTGAAATCAAATAGATAGATAGTTATAGGTTTTAAAAAAAATTATGCCCAAGACACATTGGTCATCTGACCTCAAAATATATGCAAAATGTCAAAAGTAAACTAGTGGTGCTTGTGGTAACATGCTATAGATCTAGCTATCCTACGTATTAACTGCATCCAACAGTTAGGAACACCTATAGTGTGACACTACAGTTGCATGGGTAACTCTTTGATCCAGCAATCTGGAATACTGAAGGTCAACCCCTCTATGTGTTGTCGAAGCTCAATCAAGGTCTCAGCCATATCAATATCCTGAAGGACTGCTCTCTTGATAGCCCTCTCTGCTGGCTCATCTGCTACACGCTCTGGTTCCTCCACCGGTTGAACTTGACCAACATCTGCATTACATCAAACATTTAGTTTAGTCTTGGGAAAACATCAAAAATACAAAAACATTGTATAAACCTTAGAAAAAATAAAAAACATGGTCAAAACATTCTTACCTATTACGCCCCACTAAGCACCTTCTGGTAAAGCTAAACCTGGATCTCCTCGGAAATCATTGCCTACGTATGCATACTCATCTATGGTGATAATCTGTCACCTAAACTAGGCGAAGAACATAGTCAAGAACACAATGGTCTATTGGCCTGCATGCCTACCCATTAGTTCTACCCATCTCTACATTCGTAGATCTCTAGGATTAGACACATCCAGTGTCACATGTTGTGGCTACATCAGTGGAATTTGTTCTAAGGAAAATGATATGAGGATCGAACCATAACTAAAGTTCTTCTTCCTTCCTTCCTTTGCTTTGTTCATTTTTTCTTTTATCTGAGAAAGTACAGCTTCAGACCAGTTGAATATTGTTGTCTCCATACACTCTAGCGCATATTGCATAAACAATCTATTCGGTACATGTAGCGTAACAGTGCCAACAATTTTTGCAATCGTGAAAAGGATGGTTCTCAAAGACAAATCTCTAACATCTTGGATGTTTATCTTTCTTCCTTCGCTTGGCTCTGCCCCTGGATAGAAATGTTGCAAAAAATAATCTCTCATAGTCTCTCCTCCAAGAATAGACCTTGAGAGCGAAATAGGCAAGCCTCTCCTAGACAAACCTATAAGAAAGTATACATCCTATACTGTAATGGGAACCACTTGGTTTTTATATGAAATGCCTCGATAGCTGGATCCCATGCTCGAACTAAGAACTCCAAGAGCTCTATTTTTTTCCTCATCCCTGGAACCAGAAGTAATTTAACAGTCCCCAATCCCTTAGGGCTCTTACTGTGCCCAGATCATTTAGGGAATCATATCATGTTCTTCATATTCTCTTTCCCTCCATGAATCATCATTGTAATTCGATGAAAACCTAAAATATAACCATAAGAACCATTAGATTCCATTCAATGCAAAAAATTGGGCAAATTTTGGGCATGATGCAAAAATAAAAAATGAATATTGCACCCAACGCAACGTTGGAAAAGAGACAATGTGTTGTATATGTAGCTAGTCTTCATTTTAGCTACTATGCAATGCACCTTTCGATGTCCAAGGGTGTGTTTCCCTCTTTAGGAGCAAAATTTACTCTAGGGACCCCAAAACGCTAAAAATTTGTATTGAAAGGAAATGAAATGATTACTGAAGGAAAGAGAGGGTTCATGGCACTAACCTGGATCAAACGAAAATGAAATCCATCCACAGAAATGATTGCAATCAACAGCTAAAGTTTGGGGGTAAAACCAGGTTCAAATCTTCAAAATGAAAATGGTAACTATGGAATGGTAAAAATGAATACTACAACTCTTTTTAATAGTCATTTAATTATTTGCAAATCAAATTTATTTCTATGACTATGGTTTTATTATGTTTTTATCATGAAACAAGTATTTTTAATCCATTTGATGTTGTTCTGAACAGGTCTTGCAACTGATGAAAAGATTAGTCGTGCAGATTTATTTCGAGAATGATTTGACCACAAAGCATACTTTTCCTCCTTATTTTTTGAGATTTGTTAAAAATGAAAAAGGATTTGAAGCACACTTTTATCCCTTTTTCGAGCTTCGATAACAGTGAAAAAGGAACCTCTGGAGTCTTCTTTTAGCTCTTTTCAAACTCCAATAATGCGAAAAGATTTCCGAGCACTTATCTTTTCGAGCTCGTAAAACTAAATGAATTGATGTCTACTCATTATAATTTTAACCCTTTTCAGACTGAGATATATTATTTACAAAAAAGGAATACCTTGGTTGAACATGACTAGAGAGGTTCTCTCATATATTATTTTCACACTTTTTCAGATCTGAGTGACAAATTTACGAAAAAGTAGTTATGGAATTTTCTTTCGTCCTCTTTTTCAAACTCTCTAAATATGAAAAACGAACAGGCTGTCACTGTTGTTAAGCTCATTAAAACATAAAATAATGACATGCTTGTCAATCATGGAAAGAATTGAGTTTCATTCATCGCTAGACTTGCTAAATTATTAAATGTTCGCCCGAAGGTTTGAATTATGATTAAGCATAGGTTATCCTCCTCTACTAGTTGTTGTCCTTTAAGTGTCGAGGCGACTTGGTGTTTCACTGTCGCGATGTCCTAGAAGGCCTTATACTCTCAGTACTACAGCTCGTCTGTGATCATCATGTGCATAGCATGCAGCTTGTCGTTGGGGAATACAGTCAAATCAATCTCGGCCTCAGACCTTTCGGGAATGACCGCACGCAGCTCGGAACTGATAATCTGAAGTGTGGCACCTGAAACTTGTAACATTCAGCTTTCAGAGTTGGATGGGTGCCAAATTAATATCTCTCTCGCTTTTCCCGCACTCTCTTGACCAACGCTCACTTGCAATTTAAGTTGTTGGAGCCCCTACTGCATGTCATCAAGGACTGATTTATATTGAGCTTCGACCTTAGTCCATTCATCTTCAATGACCACTTGGATTGTGTCTCTGATCTTGTCAAATCCTCCTCAGTGAGTTTCAATGGATCAATCTCAGTTTTCTTAGAACCTTTTCTTTTTTTTTCGTGACCCCAACGTGGTTTGAGGCTCTCTTTTGGTTCCATGTCACGTTTCTGTTGGTGCCTCGGCACTATCTCCATCCTTTTCTTCCATCTCGTCATCACTTCACAAGTCCATTGTTTATGTCTTAGTGATCGTCTCTTGGTTCTTCCGCACATCCTTTGGGTGATCTGTCAGTGTGCGTGACTTCGTTGGGGTCTTTGGTGGTACTTAAGATGACGCACCACTAGCTGTTCTTTCCTCGAGCCATAATGGGGGCCACTTGGTCGTCATGCATGCAAGGTCATCCTCCGTGACCCTATATGGTAGCTCATACCATACGCTTGCCATGTCCCTCTTCATGGGGACGTGCACATTATGTAAGGTAGCCTTAAAGTTTGCAATGTGCTTGTACTTCTCATACATCGTTGGTGATAGTCGTGGCTTATACTGCACCGCTTGAAAATTTTCTGCATCAAACAACACCCATTCTCCAAAATTTTATTAAACGCTTCTACCATTCCATTTTCTTGTGGATGATATGGTGTACTCTTCTGATTATGCATCTTAAACTCGATTTTCAAGGATTGAATGGTCTCATTCACAAAATGTGTACCCTAGTCACTCATCAATATTTTAGGACACCCAAACCTTGTCAAGATATTCTCAAAATGAAGTGCACAGTTGTCTCTACACTGCAATATTTCACAGGCTTAGCTTATGCCCACCTAGTCAAATAATCCATTGCAGTAATGATATAGCATGCACCAGTCTTCTTCCCAAGAGAGTTGATCAGTCCTACAAATTAAATGACCCATTTATCAAAAGCCTGCAAATTCACTTGAGGTTGCAGTGGAATTTCATATTTTTGCAAGGGTTCCCCATTATTTGACACACATCACAAAGCGCGACAATACTCTTTTTCATCACTGTGCACCGTAGGCCATCACAAACTAGGCCTCAAAATTTTCTACGCAGTTGGTTTTCCTATATAGTGACCTCCTAGAATCCATGCATGTGCTTCTACTGGGATACTTTGTCTTCAAACTCTAGCACATAGCACCTCAATATCTCATCAACTCCCATCTTATACAACTGGCCAGCAATCAAAATAAAGTTTTTTGCACGCAAGACCGATTCTTTGTTCTGCTTAACTATATACTCTATAGGCGCAGTGAAAGTAGTCAGAAAGTGGATAATATCTACGAAGTGGTCAATGACTACTTTAACGGAAAATAGTTATGTGTTAGGTAATCTGTCCTCAAAATCATACTCCTGAAATAATAAGAGCCATCAAAAAATATTCCCCCCCAACACAAGCTTGTTGCCCAGGTACTTCAAAGTAGAGTGATCAATGAACATCTTAAACTTTCTGCCCAACAAATAGTTACAAAACTTCTATAGCACATATAACATAGCTAACCCTTCTCTCTCCATTGTCGAGTAGTTGCGTTTAGCACTTGACAATTTCCTGCTCGCAAATGAAATTGGGTGATCAATATGTCCAACTCATGGTTGCACGAGTACATCTCCAATGCGATACACGAAGCATCCACGTGCACATGGAATTCCTTTGGTCAGTCTAGAAATATCAATATAGGCGCAATCACCATTTTCTCCTTAAGAATATCTAAACTCTTCTAGAAATCCTCATCCCAGCAAAAACAGGTGTCCTTCTTCAACAACTTCTCCATCGACACAGTAATCAACAGATAGCCTTGAATAAACTTTATGTAATAACCAGTATGCCCCAAAATTGAGTACAACTGGTTCACATTTGTTGGAGAGTCCAAGTTAACAATAATAGAAATCTTAGCTAGATCGACCACCAATCCTTGTTGATGGATAATATGACCCAACAAAATCCCGAAAGGGACACAAAATATGCATTTCTTCAGATTCAGTGAGATCTGATGCATCTGACAAGTATCCAGCATCAAGCGCGGACTTGAAACATACTTCTTCAATAAGCCAAATACAGTCCAGTAATCAAGATATACTTCAAATAACTTATGTATATACTCCTTAAACGCAGCTACCACCACACGCGAGAATATAGTTGCCGCGTTCTTTAGACCAAATGGCATTACTATGCATTGGAATAATCGGCATTATGTCCAAAAGGTTGTCTTACTTCTGTCTTCAGGTGCGATTCTTATCTGTTGGTAGCCATAAAATCCATCAGTGAATGAGTAGGCCTCCTACCCTCCCACATTTTCCAATACTTCATCCGAAAATGGAGTTGGAAAAGGGTCATGGACATAGGCATCATTCAATTTGCGCAGATCCACACAAATCTTGATTTCTCCTTTGGTCTTCTTTTCTTAGACAACCATGGGGCTTACCCAATCTAATTCTTCTATGGGTTCAATGATCCCTGTAGCAACCATTTTTTCCAAGTCTTCCTTGACCTTCTATTTATACTTAGGATTCAACCTGTAAGGCCATTGCTTGACAAGCCTAGCATCTGGCTTCATAGTGATTTTCATCACAGTAAGATCCCTGAAAATACCTTTTAACTCTAAAAAATTTGTAAAAAATAAGTCTCAATATCTAGCGAGCAGCTCCAAAACCTTAGCCACTGTATATTCATCCCAATAATCCCCTATTTTGGCAATCTTAGGTTTCTCATCTATTCCAATGTTGACTCGCCTAATCTTCATGGATCCTGACACATCTAGAAATTCAAACACACGCCCAACAACTGCACGCTGACCTTAAGACTCAAGGATATTGATGTTTCTTGGGTCTTCCTCATTATCTTCAATAGTCACATTCTGGCACTCAACTATATCCTTCATCTTCGCATCCCATGCTGGTAGGGCTCTTTCTTCTAGTTTATCTCGAATTTCAAAGACCACATCTTGAATCATGTGTAAGGCAGTATTGATGCATGGGAATCCACTCTCAAAAATAAAGGTTAAAACAAATCTTTCCCTTAGCGCAACCCATTCCATTATTCCACGTCGTAGTTCAACCTCTAGGTATCAATTCATAGGCATCTGACTGAGAGTATGAATGAATGTATGCACCCATCCTGGTTGATGCTCTTCTCCCCAAGCTGGATTCCACCTAGCTAAATGCATGCGCAGATCTTCTTTTCCTGCATAGATTCCTTCTAACAAGGTATTGGGTTGTCCGAATCGCAGTTGCATCATGTGGGTACATTCTTCCCAATTCGCAAATTTGTCCTTCTGTGTTTCCCACCAGCACGTCAGGGTTGAGAGAAGAGCTAATTCAAGCGCATGGAACTGTTGTTTCTCTGGAAAAAAAATTTCCAACTCGCCTAGAGCAAAATTTACACTACCTACACTATCATAATAAGGTAATTCCCACACCTCGGATGGTATTCATCATAGAGATTTGGTGACTTGGTTGCAGCATAGTGTAGATACTCCATGCAAACGATTTTTCCAATTCTCCAATTCCTCATCTGAGTCTGAGTGGCATGAACTATCCCTATCCCATCTAAGCCTACCATCTACTATAGGATTGATCCAATCTTCATCTCTTGTAGTTCGCTTGTAGATATGATCAACGTCTTCTTATGTGTGCATCGGTTCTGTGTATATTTCTCCTTCTGCAGGTCCAGTGAGACCAAAACCCTAGTTCCATTGTTTTTAAACACCATACTTCTACACTTGAGTTTGATAATAGCATCCATGTCAATAGAATAATATAGACCCAACAGCATAGGGTATGGATTTGAATCATAAAAAAATTGAATAACTTCAATGTTATCCAGTGCATTAACCCCAGAAAGTCTACCCATTGGAACAATCTTATGTTGATTTTCCATGCGCATTTGTATGGCAAACCATTCCAACTTAGGCTCTCCCATTTTATTCCAAGTCTAATTTGGTATGACATTTTCATCAGAGCCCAGATCCAAAATGGCCTGGTCCATTTCAAACTCACCTATACGAGCTACAAAGTGCATTTCTCGGCCAGTTCTTCTCTTGTTCTTGTAAATATTATCGACAACGTTTTTCTCCATCTGGGGTTTTTCTTTCTCAACACAGATATTAATCAAATCTTGAAGATTCTCAACTGATGTCTTATTTTGAAAAAGCTTGAGACAGGCTTGCAAAAACAGTTTCATCTTTGTAGGCTCGACCCCTTTAACGGTGTTCGTGGGAGGTTTGCTTGGTACTTTAGATGTGCCAGTATCCGTGAAGTTCTTCTTTGTTGCGACAAATGTTTCCTTATCCCTTTGTAGTAAAAACCCTTACTTTTTCTTAGGAGCTCTCCAGACCCAAACATCAGTGACAGGTCACTTACCTTCTGCTTTATCTTCTCCAATTTCTGCACCGCTCCTGCTCACAATATTTTTGCTAGGGTCATTATAGCGCGGTTCCGCTCTCATCATTTTCACATTTAGGAATCTGTGGTTTCTTTTCCTGCATTTTTTAAAACAATACAGAGAAATCTTCAAGAATTTGATCAAACGGTCAAAAATACCTACAAGATTGTTATGTTGGGTTTGGACAGTCGTGTGCATAATGACCAGCCTCTCTATAGTTATAAAAAATGATTTGTACCCTTCCATGACCAACTCCTCCTCCTCTTCCTCATCCTCTGCCCAGAAATCCACCACGCCCAAGCGACGATACAGGCGAATTTGGTCCTCTACCCTTGGCCTGCAATATATAAGAAGCAGCCTGCTCAATCATCAGATCAAAGTTGTGACAGTTCTTCTCGTCATTTCCCACGGAGTGACAAAAGGTGCAGTAAGGTTGTTGTAGCTACGGAATACATTTACCTAGCCTAGGACGGAAGTCTGTCATGTGTATTCCATTTGCTTGACAACCCACATACCATAATTTGGGCACTTCAGTAGGCCCTTCCCTAGCCTTAATCAAGATTGGTCCTCCAACCGCTAGATAGTTATTATATACAGGAGATTGATCCCTATGATTCCCTTCAGCTTTACAACGTTTGCACCATACTCCTGAGCACACATCCTTTTCTTTCTCTTTTCGCAGAGCTTGTATCTCTAAGTGTAATTTTGCTAGCTGGCTTTGGATTTTTTTATCCTCAACTTGTGAAGCTAGTATAGGTGAGGCTTCCAATTTCATGGTGATCTCCACAACCTCAGCCTGTGTCATAATATTTTTTTGGTTTAAGGACTGGCATAAATGCAGTAATAGCATAGCAATGAACCATTATTTATGATGCATGTCATCGATAGTAAACCCTCTATCCCTGATGGTGTGCTTCAATCATTGATCTTCCTCCCATATAGATTCATTAACTTCTTGGTGGTGGTCCTTTAATTCGGTCACACATTAGGAGTATGCCTTTGGCTTTTTGAACTACTCCTTCAATTCAGTTTTATGATTGTCAATTGTTGCATTAAGATTGGTTGCCATATACCTCATGTACCAATCCAATGTGCATTCTTGAAATGCACTAGCCAGCTGTGCTTTCTTAACATTATCATTATTGATTTGCTACACTATCCACACAACATCTGTGACGAACCAAAATTGGTCAACATCTTCATTCCCAACACCCTTGAAATTCTGCAGCTATATGGAAGTATCCATACCAACTTCTAGTGGTGGAGGAGGAGGTGTAGTGGAGTACTTGTTAGCATGAGATGAATTTGGTTGTTGAGTGGATGGGATCTGAACTATGGCCAATGACCCAGAAATACTTTGATCTTGCAATCCCTCTTCTTATGAATGTGCATCTTCACTAGAGCTACTTGTTCCTGACTCCTCGTCATTGTCAGATTTACCTTTGAGAGGGCTATAAACAAAACCTTCTTCTATTTCTACCCTATAAGTTTTTTCATTGTGCATAGTCGAGCCTCTTCAAGACATTCACTCAATGTGGCTGCATAGAGTACCCTTTTCACATAAAATAATTTTAATCCACAGTTTCAATGAGTGCAGAAAATTACCTCTAGGGCCCTTGAAAAATATTATTTTTTCTTCATAATAAGATACAAAAGTATCAATAAAAAAATTATTCACAAACCCATTAAAAACGTTATCAATCCAATAATCTATTGCACGAATAATTTTATTACTAGATTTCTCCAACTATTGAACCAGTTCATGAGTCCACCTCGTGATCGCGTCATCCTTTGTGCAGGTTTGAAACTTAGTTAATCGAGATAACCACTCTTGTAACTCAGTCGAAAAGGAAGAAAATAAAATTTCATGGACCTGTATATAGATATACCTTTTCTCCCAATCCTCAGTAGATAATTTAGGGTTTCAATTTTCTTGGATTGCAAATTCGTGCACCTTCTTATCAAGCCAATCTTGTAGTTCTTTCTTCATCGAATGCCACAACATCAAATCTCCCTCAAACAGATCCCAGTCCCGATAATGGAACCATTTTTGGATTGATGGGTCCTGACCCAGGTTCAGAGTGTTATGTGCAACCAACAAAACCCTCCAACTACTGGCGCTTTTGTCCATGATCAGCTTATGCAAACCAAAGTCTCACCTGAAGTAGTATGGGGGGGGTGTTGGAACCAGGTTTTCATACCCTGAGGGAGACTTTGATGTGTGATTTAACCTTACTTATTAGATTTAATGCTTATTATCCTGCACAAAAATTTGAAAATACCATATCTAAGCGCGGATGGAACCCTTAGCAGACATGCATTTAAAGATAAGACTAAACATATTATACTTCAGTCATATCTAAATTATCAGGGTAGAAGCCACAATTGCGCAATAACACATACAATTTTTCCAGTAAAACTCTTAACACAGAAGTAATCCTTGAATACATAAATTTTCCACAGATAATTAACTCAGATAAATACGTACGCAACATAATCATGCATAACACATAGACATTTCAACAGAGTTCGCCAAAACTTCTTCTTTATTAATGGATCTTCAACTCAGTACAATCATTTTCCATCTACGCACAGCCATGGAGTCATTGCACACAGCTCAAGACTAGGTCTCTGCATACACAGCCAGTAGGAGCCTTTATACCCAAACCGATCACAGACTTTCCCAAACCGTAACAGATATGCATTAACACATAGGCATAAACAAATTATACTTCAGTCAGTTCTAACTTATCAAGGAAGAAACCACACTTGTGCAATCACACTGATAGTTTTTCTAGTAAAACTCTTAACACATAAGTAATTAACTCAGATAAATACGCATTCAATAGAAACTGATAAGAAACATAATCATGCACAACACATAGAAATTGAAATAGAGTTCACCAAAAATTCTTCTTTATTAATGTTTCTTCAACTCAGTAAAATCCTTTTCCATCTGTGCACACAGCCACAGAGTCCTTGCACACAGGTCAGGACTAGGCCTTCATGCACACAACTCAGGACTAGGTCTCTGCGTACACAACGAGCAGGAGCCTTTCTACCCATACCAATCATAGACTTTCCCAAAGCTTATATCAAAACATCTATCGATCTATCTATTAATTTATGTCCTTACTCGACTCAACTCTACATATTTATAGGACTTAGACACGCACATACCATGGTCTCAAACCATGGTTTGAGACTCATGGTTTAGCTTTTTACCTATTACAATGAAAAAGGAGCTTTGACCCACCCCAAATCCCCTTGACTTATGTGCACAGTGTGTTTCAACAAAATTTAACCCCAAAATTATAAAAAAAACTTTCCCTTAGGGAACCCCATCCCAACAGACCCCTCCAACATAATCTAGTGACTTGTCCCGAGTCACTTTTGTCTTGGTTTATGTATCTTATCCTTCAGCGCCTGAATGGAATTCTTTAGTGGTTGAATGACTTATGTGCTCTGCGTTGCAGCGTCCTATGCTTCCTCGACCATTTTTTGTGTAGTTGGCCCCTCGGTTGCCAGCTTAATACTTCTTTGGGTTTGTTTCAGAATTTTGAGGGCACCATCTATGCTTTGGGACAGCTGCAAGGCTTTCTCAACCCAAGTTTGCATGTGGTTGTCGAGAAAATTCTCCTGTCAGCGCAGTGTGTCAATCTCCTCCTGTATGGCTCAGCTTTCCTGTAAGCAGGCCAACCATTGTGCCGGCACCAAGGTCAGTGCAGCGACTCAGATCTTGTTAAATTGTTGTTCCTTAGCTCGCAGATCCATATTCAGCTGTTATGTGATAGGGTCATCTTGCATTGAGGTCCAAATACCCATGGTCTCCTCCAACAATTGGTTTCAAGCATCCACAGTAGCGTTGATGCTAGTAGTTGACTCCTGGACTACCTTAGCGTGTTGTGTGTGAAATACCGGAGGCGTCTCAAGCTAAAGCTTCATCTGCAAATCAACGATATTCTGCTCATGTTCTTCTCATACTGTGGTGATTTCGGATCATGATGCCTTGAGTGTAGCTACCAAGTTTTCCATCTTGATAGTGGCCACTGCAATGGTGGGTACTGTGATTTCGTGGAGACCCAAGCACAGCTGATTAATCAAAGTTTCCAACTAGGTGTGATGGCTTTCAGCAACGCGACACACATCCTATGCTAGTTGTTGTCCTTTAAGTTTCGAGGCGACTTGGTGTTTCACTATTGCGATGTCCTAGAAGGCCTTATACTCTCAGTACTACAGCTCGTTTGTGATCATCATGTGCATAGCATGCAGCTTGTCGTTGGGGAATACAGTCAAATCAATCTCAACCTCAGAGCTTTCAGGAATGACCGCACGCAACTCGGAATTGATAATTTGAAGTGCGGCACCTGAAACTTGTAACATTCGGCTTTCATAGTTGGATGGGTGCCAAATGAATATCTCTCTCGCTTGTCCCGAGCTCTCTTGACCAGCGTTCGCTTGCATTTTAAGTTGTTGGAGCTCCTATTGCATGTCGTCAAGGACTAATTTATATTGAGCTTCAACCAGCTTAGTCCATACATATTCAATGACCACTTGGATTGTGTCTCCAATCTTGTCAAATCCTCCTCACTGAGTGTCAATGGATCAGTCTAATATTTTTTAGAACCTTTTCTTTTTGTTCGTGACCCCAAGGTGGTCTGAGGCCCTCTTTTGGTTCCATGTCACATTTATTTCGGTGTCTTGGCACTATCTCCATCCTTTTCTTCCATCTCCTCATCACTTCGCAAGTCCATTGTTTATGTCGTAGTGATCACCTCTTGGTTCTTCTGCACATCCTTTGGGTGATCTGTCAGTGTGCGTGGCTTCGTTGGGGTCTTTGTTGGTACTTAAGATGATGCACCACTAGTTGTGCTTACCTAGAGCCATAATGGGGGCCACTTGGTCGTCATGTATGCAAGGTCATCCTCCGTGACCATGTATGGCAGCTCATACCATATGCCTGCCATGTCCCTCTTCGTGGGGACATGCACATTATGGAAGGTACCCTTAAATTCCATGATGTGCTTGTACTACTCGTACAGGGATGGTGATAGTCATGGATTATACTGCACTGCTTGAAACTTTTCGCATCAAATAACACCCAGAAGATTTTATTTTCTGTGATTCTGGATGCCAACTTCAATTTCCATAGCAACGCCTACTTTCCAACTTCAAAAATATTGGGTTAAATTTTTGGCAATTGTGACTTCGACGACGGGCTCCAACCGATCAGCGCAACCAACAACAGTAGCCAAGCATAATAAAAATGCTTGCCCTCCTCCTCTACCTCCCGAATGTTTTCCAAAAATTCATTGCATATGTACTTTGCCCAATTATATTGTACCCCTTTCACGTAGTGCATATCTAGCTTAATGACATACATCGGAACCTCTGTTGTGTAGCATTACTTGATCATTTTGCAGGCAAGGATCAGGAAATTTAACTACCGAGGAATTGATGTCTGCAACAACAAAGTGACAGGTGTTCCTGTTTACCCCATAAGATTTCTTCACCTCATCGACAAACTTTTTCTCCAATACCTTTCCTCTGAAGACCACCTCTAGATCCTCCCCTTGGTATGGCAACATGGTGATCCGATGAATCAGCATGCCATCGATCATAATGGGCTCTTTGAGCCACAGACAATTATCGTGCACTAGGTGAGCAGCTCGTGCAAAAAAATGTCATTTATGTTGTTGTGCCCAAAATGCAAGATGTTTAGAAGGTTCAACATCGTAGACTGCTACAATCCCAACACTCATGTCTTCCGCTCGACTTTGATGACTCCTTTGTCATAGGGCACCTACTCCAAATACTCTGATGGTGCAAGTTTACAGAACTTCGCGTAGTCAGCTAGGTGCCAGTATTCCAATTTTAGAAAAGGCAACTTTGTGAACATGTCTCCTTGAAATGGCTCATTTTCTGGGAGTAACATCATATTGATATGAGATTTCACCTTATCCAGGTCCTTCATGATTTTCACAGATGGCTTGCGCAGCCCCATATACTTGGCCCGTCTTGATATTCGATTGATTTCTTCAACAACATCCTCTTCAATGACTACTTTGGGCTCTTAAACCATTGGTCTCTTCTGTCGCTCAGCCAGGTTTGACTTAGGCTTCGAAGTATTCTTGCACGGATACTTCTGAGTCTGCGAGGTATGCCATATCTTATTTTCCTGAGGTCGCAGTTCCGGTGTAGGGGGTTCTTTAGTGGGAATCACAAAGGGGGTAGGATCTGTAGTAGTCATACTTGGAGGGATTCAATGTCATCATCCTTTTTTTCGTAGTGTCTCGATAAAGGATTTTTGGTGCTCAAACATACACTTACGCAATCGCACTGAGAGAAATAGACACTGATCTATTGGAAATCAAAGCAGATCTCTTGGAAAGAAAAGGGAACTAATGCGACCCTTCTTGCCATATTTATAGCGATGCATGGACTAAACAACCTGATGTCCGTTTATGCAACCTCATAAATGCTAAAACGGCTCAAAATCTAGCATAATCTCCTCGATAAAAGTAGCTTAGTCGCTCCCCCAAATAGTAATAAATTTGTCTTACCCAAATTAACTATTCCAATGACTATTTTTTGGCCCATCTGCCACTGTCTCAACCTATTGGCGCATCCTCTGCATGGTTGTCATAGATATCTTCACTTTTCCAAACTTTGTCGCGCAGGTGTACTTCTCCAATACTTGACAAATTTCTTTATGGTCCTGCTCTCTCTCACAATTTTCCAAGGCACCAAGACAATTCTCTGGCCATATAGTTGTTTGGCGCGCACAAGGATGGGATCATCCCTATATGGCTTAAACTAACTTCCATTCACATATCCAGGAAGGACTTTGCCACTTAAGGTAACCAGACGTACCGCACCTCCTTCTATAATATCCTTGACAACTTAAGGGCCAAGCTAGTGCATTTTGAACTTTCCTGAGTAGCGCACAAACTTGTTGTCATATAGAAAAAATAAGTCATCCTCCTTGAAAAATTTTTTTCTGATGTGCTTTTCATGCCAAGATTTTTCGCGCAACTTTTGCACCTGCTAGTGGAATCCAGGAACTAATCTGTCCTCCTCTAGTGTAACTAGCTACAATATTTGTTCTTCCGTACTATCTTTATCAGCCTTGTTAGTTACCGCTGCAATGTGCGGACTAGGGACGATGTACTCCATTGGCATAATATCTTCCTGGCCATACACCAACCAGAAAGGGTTATGTCTTGTCGATTTCTTGCATGTCGTTCTATATTCCCACATAATCGCAGGTATGCACACATCCTAATCATTCTGATTAGAATTGCAGACCTTTTTGAGTGCATTCTCAAAAATATTATTAAACACTTCTACCATGCCATTTTCTTGTGGATGATATGGTGTACTCTTCTGATAGTGCATCTTAAACTCCATTGTCAAGGATTGAATAGTCTCGTTCACAAAATGTGTACCCTAGTCACTCATCAATATTTTAGGACACCCAAACCTTGTCAAGTTATTCTCAAAATGAAGTGCACAGTTGTCTCTGCAGTGCAATATTTCACAGGCTTAGCTTATGCCCACCTAGTCAAATAATCCATTGTAGTAATGATATAGCATGCACCAGTCTTCTTCCCGGGAGAGTTGATCAATCCTACAAATTAAATGACCCCTTTATCAAAAGCCTGCAAATTCACTTGAGGTTGTACTATAATTTCATATTTGTGCAAGGGTTTCCCCATTATTTGACACACATCACAAGCGCGAAAATACTCTTTTTAATCGCTGTGCACTGTAGGCCACCACAAACCAAGCCTCAAAATTTTCTGCGCAATTTTTTTTCCTGTATAGTGACCTCCTAGAATCCATGCATGTGCTTCTACTAGGATACTCTGTCTTCAAACTCTAGCACATAGCGCCTCAATATCTCATCATCTCCCATCTTATACAACTGGCCAAGAATAAAAATAAAGTATGTTGCCCGCAAGACCAATTCTTTGTTCTGCTTAACTATATACTCCATAGGCGCAGTGCCAGTAGTCACAAAGTGGATAATATCTGCGAAGTGGTCATCAACTACTTTAATGGAAAATAGTTATGTGTCTGGTAATCCGTCCTCAAAATCATACTCCTGAAATAATAGGATCCATCTACAAATATACCCCCCAACACAAGCTTGTTTCCCAGGTACTTCAAAGCAAAGAGATCAGTGAACATCTTAAAATGTCCACCCAGCAAATAGTGACAAAAATTCTATAGCACATATACCATAGCTAACCCTTATCTCTTCATTGTCAAGAAGTTGCATTCAGCACTTGACAATTTCCTTCTCACAAATGAAATTGGTTGATCAATATTTCCAACTGATGGTTGCACGAGTACATCTCCTAATGCGATACACGAAATCCACGTGCACATGGAATTCCTTTATCCAATCTAAAAATATCAATATAGGCACAATCACCATTTTCTCCTTAAGCATCTCCAAACTCTTCTGGAAATCCTCATCCCAGCAAAAAGAGGTGTCCTTCTTTAGCCACTTCTCCATTGGCATAGTAATCAACACATAGCCTTGAATAAACTTTATGTAATAACCAGTATGCCCCAAAATTGAGCGCAACTGGTTCACATTTGTTGAAGCCTCCAAGTTAACAATATTAGTAATCTTATCTGGATCGACTATCAGCCCCTATTGACAGATAATATGACCCAAAAAAATCCTGAAAGGGACACAAAATATGCATTTCTTCATATTCAGTGAGATCTAATGCATCCGACAAGTATCCAGCATCAAGCACGGACTTGAAACATACTTCTTCAATAAGAAAAATACAGTCCAGTAATCCAAATATACTTCTAAGAACTTATGTATATACTCCTTAAACGCAGCTACCACCACACCCGAGAATACAAATAGCACATTCTTCAGACCAAATGGCATTACTATGTATTGGAATGATCCCCATTCCATCCCAAAGGTTGTCTTACTTTTGTCTTCAGGTGCGATTCTTATCTATTGGTAGCCATAAAATCCATCAGTGAATGAGTAGGCCTCCTGCCCTCCCACATTGTCCAATACTTCATCAGAAAATGGAGTTGGAAAATGGTCATGGACACAGGCATCATTAAATTTGTGCAAATACACACAAATCTTGATTTCTCCTTTGATCTTATTTTCTTAGACCACCATGGGGCTTACCTATTCTGATTCTTCTATGGGTTCAATGATCCCTACAGCAACCATTTTTTCCAAGTCCTCCTTGACCTTCTATTTATACTCAGGATTCAACCTATAAGGCTACTGCTTGGCAGGCCTAGCATCTGGCTTCATAGTGATTTTCATCACAGTAAGATCCTTGAAAATACCTTTTAACTATAAAGAAATTGTAAAAAATAAGTCTCGATATTCAGCAAGCAGCTCCGCAACCTTAGCCACTGTATATTCATCCTAGTAATCCCCTATTTTGAAAATCTTAGGTTTCTCATCTATTCCAATGTTGACTCGCCTAATATTCATAGATCCTGTCACATCTGGAAATTCAAACACAGGCTCAACAACTGCGCGCTGACCTTAAGAATTAGGGATATTGATGTTTCTTGGGTCTTCCTCATTATCTTCAATAGTCACATTCTGGAACTCAACTATATCCTTCATCTTCACATCCCATGCTGGTAGGGCTCTTTCTTCTAGTTTATCTGGAATATCAAAGACCACATCTTGAATCGTGTGTAAGGTAGTATTGATGCATGGGAATCCACTCTCAAAACTAAAGGTTAAAATAAATCTTTCCCTTAGTGCAACCCATTCTGTTGTTCCACGTCGAAGCTCAACCTCTAGGTACCAATTCATAGGTATCTGATTGAGAGTATGAATGAATTTATGCACCCATCCTGGTTGTGGCTTTATCCCCATGTTGCATTCCACCTAGCTAAATGCATGCAAGGATCTTCTTTTCCTGCATAGGTTTCTTCTAACTAGCTATTGGGTTGTCTGAATCGCAGTTGCATCATGTGGGTACATTCTTCCCAATTCGCAAATTTGTCCTTCTGTGTTTCCCCCCAGTGTGTTAGGGTTGAGAGAAGAGCTAAGTCAAGCGCATTAATCAAGATTGGTCCTCCAACCGCCAGATATTTGTTATATATAGGACATTGATCCCTATGATTCCCTTCAGCTTTACAACGTGTGCACCATACTCCTGAGCACACATCCTTTTCTTTCTCTTTTCACAGAGTTTGTATCTCTGAGCGTAATGTAGCTAGTTGGCTTTGGATTTGTTGAGCCCCAACCTATGAAGCTAGTATAGGTGACGCTTCCAATTTCATGGTGATCTCCACAACCTCAGCCTATGTCGTAATATTTTTTTGGTTTAAGGACTAGCACAGATGCGGAAATAGCATAGAAATGAACCATTATTTATGATGCAAGTCATCGATAGTAAACCCTCTATCCCTGATGGTGTGCTTCAATCATTGATTTGCCTCCCATACAGATTCATTCACTTCTTGGTGGTTTTCCTTTAATTCGGTCATGCATTAAGAGTACGCCTTTGGCTTTTTGAACTACTCCTTCAATTTAGTGTTAAGATTTTCAATTGTTGCATTAAGATTTGTTGCCATATACCTCCTGTACCAATCCAATGTGCATTCTTGAAATGCAGTAGCCAGTTGTGCTTTCTTAACATTATCATTATTGATCTGCTACACTATCCACACAACATCTGCGACAAACCAAAATTGGTCAACATCTTCATTCCCAACACCCTTGAAATTTTGCAGCTTTATAGAAGTAGCCATATCAACTTCTGGTGGTGGAGGTGGAGGTGTAGTGGAATACTTGTTAGCATGAGATGAATTTGGTTGTTGAGTGGATGGGATCTGAACTATGGCCAATGACCCAAAAATACTTTTATCTTGTAATCCCTCTTCTTATGAGTGCACATATTCACTAGAGCTACTTGTTCCTGACTCCTCCTCATTGTCAGATTTACCTTTGAGAGGGTTATTAACAAAACCTTCTTCTAGGTCTATCCTATAATTTTTTTCGTTGCGCATAGTCGGGCCTCTTCGAGACATTCACTCAATGTGGCTACACAGAGTACCCTTTTCACATAAAATAATTTTAATCCACAGTTTCAATGAGCGTTGAAACTTACCTCTAGGGCACTTGAAAAATCTCCTTTCTACTTCATAACAAGATAAAAAATTATGAATAGAAAATTTAGTCACAAACCCATTCAAAACGTTATCAATCCAATAATCTATTGCGCGAGTAATTTTATTACTATATTTCTCCAACTGTTGAACCAGTTCATGATTCCACCTCATGATCGCGTCATCCTTTGAACAAGTTTGAAACTCAGTTAGTCGAGATAACCACTCTTGTAACTCAGTCGCAAAGGAAGAAAATAAAATTTCATGGACCTCTACATAGATATACCTTTTCTCCCAATCCTCAGTAGATAATTTAAGGTTTCAGTTTTCTTGGATTGCAAATTCATGCACCTTCTTATGAAGCCAATCTTATAGTTCTTTCTTCATCAGATGCCACAACATCAAATCTCCCTCAAATAGATCCCAGTCCTCGTAACGGAACCATTTTTTGGATTGATGGGTCATGACACAGGTTCAGAGTGTTATGCGCAACCAACAAAACCCTCCAACTACTGGTGCTTTCGACAATGATCAACTTATGCAAACCAAAGTCTCACCTGAAGCAGTATGGGGGGGTGTTGGAACCAGTTTTTCATAACTTGAGGGAGCCTTTGATGTGTGATTTAACCTTACTTATCAGATTTAATGCTTATCAGCCTGCACGAAACTTTGAAAATACCAGATCTAAGCGCGAATGAAACCGTTAACAGACATGCATTTAAAGATAGGCATAAAAAGAGTATACTTCAGTCAGATCTAAATTATCAGGGTAGAAACCACACTTGCACAATCACACAGATATTTTTTCCAGTAAAACTCTTAACATAGAAGTAATCCTTGAATACATAAATTTTCCACAAATAATTACTCAGATAAATACGTAAGAAACATAATCATGCATAACACATAGAAATTGCAACAGGAGTTTGCCAAAACTTCTTCTTTATTAATGGATCTTCAACTTAGTACAATCATTTTCCATCTACCCACAGTCGCAGAGTCATTGCACACAGCTTAGGACTAGTTCTTTGCGCACACAGCCAACAGGAGCCTTTATACCCAAACCGATCAAAGACTTTCCCAAACCGTAACAAATATGCATTAACACATAGGCATAAACATATTATACTTCAGTCAGTTCTAACTTATCAGGGCAGAAACCACACTTGTGCAATCACACTAATAGTTTTTCTAGTAAAACTCTTAACACATAAGTAATTAACTCAGATAAATACGCATTCAACAAAAACTGATAAGAAACATAATCATGCATAACACATAGAAATTGAAATAGAGTTCACCAAAAATTATTCTTTATTAATGGATCTTCAACTCAGTAAAATCCTTTTCCATCTATGAAAATAGCCCCAGAGTCCTTGCACACAGCTCAAGACTAGGCCTTCATGCACACAACTCAGGACTAGGTCTCCGTGTACACAACGAGCAAGAGCCTTTCTACCCATACCGATCACAAAATTTCCCAAAGCTCATATCAAAACATATATCGATCTATCTATTACTTTATGTCCTTACTCGACTCGACTCTACATATTTGTAGGACTTTGACACGCACATACCATGGTCTCAAACCATGGTTTGAGACTCATGGTTTAGTTTTTTACATATTACAATGATAAAAGAGCTTTGACCCACCCCAAAGCCCCTTTACTTCTGTGTGTAGCATGTTTCAACAAAATTTAACCCCAAAATTATAAAAAACTTTCCCTTAGGGGACCTCATCCCAACATACCCCTCCAACACTATCTAGTGACTTGTCCGGTGTCACTTTTGTCTTGGTTTATGTATCTTATCCTTTAGCGCCTAAATGGAAGTCTTTAGCGGTTGAATGAGTTATGTGCTCTACGTTGCAGCGTTCTATGCTTTTTCGACCATTTTTTGTGTAGTTGGCTCCTCGACTGCCAGCTTAATACTTCTTTGGGTTTGTTGTAGACTTTTGAGGGCACCATCTATGCTTTGGGACAGCTGCAAGGTTTTCTCAACCCAAGTTTGCATGTGGTTGTCGAGAAAATTCTCCTGCTATATGGCTCGACTTTCCTATAAGTGGGCCAAACGCTGTGCAGGCACCAAGGTTAGCGCAACAACCCAGCTCTTGTTAAATTTTTGTTCCTTAGCCCGCGGATCCATCTTCAGCTGTTGTGCGATAGGGTCATCTTGCATGGAGGTCCAAATACCCATTATCTCCTCTAAAAATTAGTTGTAAGCATCCACAGTAGCACTGATGCTAGTAATTGACTCCTGGACTACCTTGGCACGTTGTGTGCAAAATACCGGAGGCATCTCAAGCTAAAGCTTCATCTGAAAATCAATGATATTATGCTCATGTTCTACTCATACTATGGTAATTTCGGATCATGATGCCTTGAGTGCAGCTACCAAGTTTTCCAACTTGACAGTGGCCACTGAAATGGTGGGTACTGTGATTTCAGGGAGACCCAAGCACAGGTGATTAATCAAAGCTTCCAACTGGGTGCGCTGGTTTTCAGTGGCACGACGCACATCCTCTACTAGTTTTTGTCCTTTAAGTGTCGAGGCAACTTGGTGTTTCACTGTCGCGATGTCCTAGAAGGCCTTATACTCTCAGTACTACAGCTCTTCTGTGATCATCATGTGCATAGCATGCAACTTGTCATTGGGGAATCCAGTCAAATCAATATCAACCTCAGTGTTTTTAGGAATGATCGCACACAGCTTGGAATTGATAATCTAAGGTGCGGCACCTGAAACTTGTAACATTCAGCTTTTAGATTTGGATGGATGCCAAATTAATATCTCTCTCACTTGTCTCGCACACTCTTGACCAACGCTCTCTTGAATTTTAAGTTGTTGGAGCCCCTGCTGCACGTCATCAAGGACTGATTTATATTGAGCTTCGACCTTACTCCATACATCTTCAATGACCACTTGGATTGTGTCTCTGATCTTGTCAAATCCTCCTCAATGAGTGTCAATGGATCAGTCTCATATTTATTAGAACCTTTTCTTTCTGTTCATGACCCCAAAGTGGTCTAAGGCCCTTTTTTGGCTCCATGTCATGTCTCTGTCGGTGCCTTGGCACTGTCTCCATCATTTTCTTCCATCTCCTCATCACTTCGCAAGTCCATTTTTTATGTTGTATTGATTGGCTCTAGGTTTTTCTGTGCATCCTTTGGGTGATCCATCAGTGTGCGTAGCTTCGTTGGGATCTTTGGTGGTACTTAAGATGATGCGCCACTAGTTGTGCTTGCATGGAGCCATAATGGGGGCCACTTGGTCATCATGCACGCAAGTTCATCCTCCGTTACCATGTATGGTAGCTCATCCCATATGCCTACCATGTCCCTCTTCTTTGGGACATGCACATTATGAAAGGTAGCCTTAAATTTTGTGATGTGCTTGTACTACTCGTACAGCATTGGTGATATTCGTGGCTTATACTGCACCGCTTGAAAATTTTCCGCATCAAAAAACACCTAGAAGATTTTATTTTCTATGATTCTAGATGGCAACTTTGATTTCCATAGGGACGCCTACTTTCCAGCTTCACAAATATTGAGTTAAATTTCTAGAAATTGTGACTTCGACGGCGGGCTCCAACCGATCAGCGCGACCAACAATAGTATCCAAGCATAATAAAAATGCTTACCCTCCTCCTCTGCCTCGCGAATGTTGTCCAAAAATTCATTGTATATGTACTTTTCCCAATTATAGTGTACCCCTTTCACGCACTGCACAACTAGCTTAATGACATACATCAAAACCTCTGTTGCACGACATTACCTGATCATTTTGTAGGCAAGGATCAAGAAAATTTAACTATCGAGGAATTGATGTCTACAACAAAAAAGCGACGAGTGTTCCTGTTTACCCCATAATATTTCTTCACCTTATCAGCAAAAAATTTCTCCAATCCCTTTCCTCCGAAGGCCACCTGTGGATCCTCCCCTTGGTATCGAAACATGGTGATCTGATGAATCAGCATGTCATCGATCAGAATGGGCTATTTGAGCCACAAATAGTTATCGTGCACTAGACGAGCAGCTGGTGTAGACAAATGTCATTTATGTTGTTGCACCCAAAATGCAGGATGTTTAGAAGGTTCAACATCGTAGACTGTTGCAATCCCAACGCTCATGTCTTATGCTCGACTTTGATGACTCCTTTGTCATAGGGCACCTACTCCAAATACTCTGATGGCGCAAGTTCAGGGAACTTCGTGTAGTCAACTAGGTGCCAGTATTCCAATTTGATCAAAGGCACCTTTGTGAACATGTCTCTTTCAAATGGCACATTTTCTGGGAGCAACATGATATTGATATGAGATTTGACCTTATCTAGGTCCTTCATAATTTTCACAGATGGCTTGCGCGGCCCCATATACTTGGCCCATCGTGACATTCGATCAATTTCTTCGACAACATCCTCTTTGGTGACTACTTTGGGCTCTTCAGCCATTGGTCTCTTCTGTCACTCAACTGGGGTTAACTTAGGCTTCGAAGTATACTTGCGCGGATACTTCTGAGTCTTCAAGGTATGCCATATCTTCATTTTCTGAGGTCAAAGTTCTTGTGCAGGTGTTTCTTCAGTAGGCATCGCAAAGGGGGTAGGATATGTAGTATTCATACTTGGAGGGATTCAATGTCATGATCCTTTTGTTCATAGAGTCTCGATAAAGGATTTTTGGTGCTCAGACATACACTTACGCAATCGCACTGAGAGAAACAGACACTGATATATTGGAAAGCAAAGTAGATCTCTTGGAAAGCAAAGGGAACTAATGCGACCCTTTTCGCCATATTTATAGCGATGGCATGGCCTAAACAACCTAATTTCCGTTGATGCAACCTCATAAATGCTAAAACGGCTCAAAATCTGGCATAATCTCCTCCATAAATGCAGGTTAGTCGCTCCTCCAAACAGTAATAAAGTTGACTTACCCAAATTAACTGTGCCAATGACTATTTTTTGGCCCATATGCAACTGTCTCAACCTCTTGGCGCATCCTTTGCATCATTGTCACATATACCTTTACTTTCTCAAGCTTCGTCGCATAGGCGTACTTCTCCAATACTTGACAAATTTCTTTATGGTCCTGCTCCCTCTCACAATTGTCCAGGGCACTAAGACAATTCTCTAGCCATATAGTTGTTTTGCGCATGCAAGGATGGGATCATCCCTATATGGCTTAAACTGACTTCCATTCACATATCCAGGAAGGACTTTGCCACTTAAGGTAACTAGACGTACCACACCTCCTTCTATAATATCCTTGACAACTTAAGGGCCAAGCCAGTGCATTTTGAACTTTCCTGAGTAGCACGCAAACTTGATGTCATATAGCAAAACTAAGTCATCCTCATTGAAAAATTTTTGTCTGAGTGATTATCATGCCAAGACTTTTCGCGCACCTTTTGCACCTGCTAGTGGAACCCAGGAACTAATCTGTCCTCCTCCAGCATAACTAGCTACAATAGTCATTCTTCCATACCATCTTTATCAGCCTTGTTAGTTACCACTGCAATGCGTAGACTAGGGACAATGTACTCCATTGGCATAATATCTTCCTAGCCATACACCAACCAAAAAGGGTTATGTCTTGTCGATTTCTTGCATGTCGTTCTATATGCCCACATAACCGCAGGTACGTGCACATCCCAATCATTCTGATTAGAATTGCAGACCTTTTTGAGCACATTCTTTGAAATCTTATTAAACGCTTCTACCGTGCCATTTTCTTGTGGACGATATGGTGTACTCTTCTGATTGTGCATCCTAAAATCCATTGTCAAGGATTGAATGGTCTCGTTCACAAAATGTGTACCCTAGTCACTCATCAATATTTTAGGACACCCAAACCTTGTCAAGATATTCTCAAAATGAAGTGCGCAGCTGTCTTTTCACTGCAATATTTCACAAGCTTATCTTATGCCCACCTGGTCAAATAATCCATTGCAGTAATGATATAGCGTGCACCAGTCTTCTTCCCGAGAGAGTTGATCAGCCCTACAAATTAAATGACCCATTTATGAAAAGCCTACAAATTCATTTGAGGTTGCAGTGGAATTTCATAATTGTGCAAGGGTTTCCCCATCCTTTGACACACATCACAAGTGAAACAATACTCTTTTTCATCACTGTGCACCGTAGGCCACCACAAACTAGGCCTCAAAATTTTCTACGTAGTTGGTTTTCCTGTATAGTGACCTCCTGGAATCCATGCATGTGCTTTTACTAGGATACTCTGTCTTCAAACTCTATCACATAGCACCTCAATATCTCATCAACTCCCATCTTATACAACTAACTAGCCATCAAAATAAAGTATGTTGCACCCAAAACTGATTCATTGTTATGCTTAACTGTATGCTCCATAGGCACAGTGCCAGTAGTCAGAAAGTGGATAATATCTGTGAAGTGGTCATCAACTACTTTAATGGAAAATAGATATGTGTTGAGTAATACATCCTCAAAATCATACTCCTAAAATAATAAGAGCCATCTAAAAATATTCCCCCCCCAACACAAGCTTGTTTCCCAAGTACTTCAAAGAAGAGTGATCAGTGAACATCATAAAATGTATGCCCAGCACATAGTGAAAAAACTTCTATAGCACATATACCATAGCTAACCATTATCTCTCCGTTTTCGAGTAGTTTCATTCAGCACTTGACAATTTCCTTCTCGCAAATGAAATTGGGTGATCAATATGTCCAACTCATGGTTGCAAGAGTACATCTCCTAATGCGATACACGAAGCATCCATGTGCACATGGAATTCCTTTGTCCAGTCTATAAATATCAATATAGGTGCAATCACCATTTTCTCCTTAGGCATATCTAAACTCTTCTGGCAGTCCTCATCCCAACAAAAAGAGGTGTCCTTCTTCAGCCATTTCTCCATCGGCACAGTAATCAACGCATAGCCTTGAATAAACTTTATGTAATAACTAGTATGCCCCAAAATTGAGCGCAATTGGTTCACGTTTGTTGGAGCCTCCAAGTTAACAATAATAGCAATATTAGCTGTATCGACCATCAATCCCTGTTGAAAGATAATATGACCCAAAAAAATCCTGAAAGGGACACAAAATATGCATTTCTTCAGATTCAGTGAGATCTGATGCATCCGACAAGTATCCAGCATAAAGTGCGGACTTGAAAAATACTTCTTCAATATGCCAAATACAGTCTAGTAATCAAAATATACTTTAAAGAACTTATGTATATACTCCTTAAATGCAACTACCACCACTCGTGAGAATACAACTGGTGCATTCTTCAGACCAAATGGCATTACTGTGCATTGGAATGATCCCCATTCCATCCCAAAGGTTGTCTTACTTCTATCTTCAGGTGTGATTCTTATCTGTTGGTAGCCATAAAATCCATCAGTGAATGAGTAGGCCTCCTGCCCTTCCACATTGTCCAATACTTCATCAAAAAATGGATTTGGAAAAGGGTCATGGACACAGGCATCATTCAATTTGCACAGGTCCACACAAATCTCGATTCCTCCTTTGGTCTTCTTTTCTTACAACACCATGGGGCTTCCCCAATCTGATTCTTCTACGAGTTCAATGATCCCTGCAGCAACCATTTTTTCCAAGTATTCCTTGACCTTCTATTTATACTTAGGATTCAACCTGTAAGGCTGTTGCTTGACAAGCCTAGCATCTGGCTTCATAGTGATTTTCATCACAGTAAGATCCCTGAAAATACCTTTTAACTCTAAAAATTTTGTAAAAAATAAGTCCCGATATTAAGCGAGCAGCTCCGCAACCTTAGCCACTGTATATTCATCCCAAGAATCCCTTATTTTGGCAATCTTAGGTTTCTCATCTGTTCCAATGTTGACTCGCCTAATCTTCATGGATCCTGTCACATCTAGAAATTCAAACATAGGCCCAACAACTGCACGCTGACCTTAAGACTTGGGGATATTGATGTTTCTTAAGTCTTCCTCATTATCTTCAATAGTCACATTCTGGCATTCAAATATATCCTTCATCTTCACATCCCATGCTGGTAGGTCTCTTTCTTCTAGTTTATCTGGAATATCAAAGACCACATCTTGAATCTTGTGTAAGTTAGTATTGATGCATGGGAATCCACTCTCAAAACTGAAGGTTAAAACAAATCTTTCCCTTAGCACAACCCATTCCATTGTTCCACGTCGCAGCTCAACCTCTAGGTACCAATTCATAGGTATCTGACTGAGAGTATGAATGACTTTATGCACCCATCTGGGTTGTGGCTCTTCTCCCCAAGCTGCATTCCACCTAGCTAAATGCATGTGTGGATCTTATTTTCCTACATATGTTCCTTCTAACCAGGTATTGGGTTGTCTAAATTGTAGTTGCATCATGTGGGTACATTCTTCCCAATTCGCAAATTTTTCCTTCTGTGTTTCTCACCAGTGAGTCGGGGTTGAGAGAAGAGCTAAGTCAAGCGCATGGAACTGTTGTCTCTCTGGAATAATTTTTTCCAACTCGTCTAGAAAAAAATTTACACTGCCTACACCATCATAATAAGGTAATTCCCACACCTCGAATGGTATTCATCGTAGATATTTGGTGACTCCGTTGCAGCGTAGTGTAGATACTTCATGCAAATGGTTTTTCAATTCTCCAATTCCTCATCCGAGTCTGAGTGGCATGAACTATCCCTATCCCATATAAGCCTACCATCTACTATAGGATTGATCCAATCTTCATCTCTCATAGTTATCTTGTAGATATGATCAACGTCTTCTTATGTGTGCATCAGTTCTGTGTATATTTCTCTTTTTGCAAGTCCAGTGGGACCAAAACCCTGGTTCCATTGTTTTTAAACACCATACTTCTACACTTGAGTTTGATAATAGCATCCATGTCAATAGACTAATATAGACCCAACAGCCTAGGGTATGGATCTGAATCATCAACAATTTGAATAACTTCAAAGTTAGCTAGTGCATTAACTCCTTCGATATCAACTATGACCCCAGAAAGTCTACCCATTGGAATAATCTTCTGTTGATTTTCCATGCGCATTTGTATGGAAAACCATTCCAACTTAGGCTCTCCCATTTTCTTCCAAGTCTACTTTGGTATGACATTTGCATTAGAGCCCAGATCCAAAATGACCTGGTCCATTTCAAACTCACCTATATGAGCAACAAACTGCATTTCTCGGCCAATTCTTCTCTTGTTCTTGTAAATCTTATCGACAGCCTTTTGATCCATTTGGGGTTGTTCTTTCTCAGCATAGCTATTAATCAAAGCTTTAAGATTCTCAACTGATGTCTTATTCTGCAAAATCTTGAGACAGGCCTTCAAAAACGGTTTCATCTCTACAGGCTCGACCCCTTTGATGGTGTCCGTGGGAGGTTTTCTTGGTACTTTAGATGTGCTAGGATCCGTGAAGTCCTTCTTTGTTGCGACAAATGTTTCCTTATCCCTTTGTAGACTAAACCCTTACTTTTTCTCAAGAGCTCTCTGAACCCAAACATCAATGACAGGTCGCTTACCTTCTACTTTATCTTCTCCAGTTTCTACACTGCTCCTAGTCACAATATTTATTCTAGGGTCGTTAGTGCTCGGTTCTTCTCTCATCATTTTCACATTTAGGCATTTGTGGTTTCTTTTCCTGCATTTTTTAAAACAATACAGAGAAATCTTCAAGAATATGATCAAACTGTCAACAATACCTGCAAGATTATTGTGTTGGGTTTGGACAGTCGCGCGCATAATGAACATCCTCTCCATAGTTATAAAAAATTATTTGTCCCCTTCCATGACCAACTCCTCCTCCTCTTCCTTGTCCTCTGCCTAGAAATCCACCCCGCCCAGACAAAGATGCAGGCAAATTTGGTCCTCTACCCTCAGCCTGCAATATATACGAAGTAGCCTACTCAATCATCAGATCAAAGTTATGACAGATATTCTCTTAGTTACCCACAGAGCAAAAAAAGGTGCAGTAAGGTTGTTGTAGCTCTAGAATAGATTTACCTAGCCTAGGATGAAAGTCTATCATGTGTAGTCAATTTTCTTGACAAACCATGTACCATATTTTGGGCACTTCACTAGGCCCTTCCCTAGCCTTAATCAAGATTGGTCCTCCAACTACCAGATAGTTATTATATACAGGACATTCATCCCTATGATTCCCTTCATCTTTACAACGTGTGCACCATACTCCTGAGCACACATCCTTTTCTTTCTCTTTTCGTAGAGTTTGTATCTCTAAGTGTAATGTAGCTAGCTGGCTTTGGATTTGTTGAGCCCCAACCTCTGAAGCTAGTATAGGTGAGGCTTCCAATTTCATGGTGATCTCGAAAACCTCAGCCTGTGTTGTAATCTTTTTTTGGTTTATGGTCTGGCATAAATGCGGCAATAGTATAGCAATGAACCATTATTTATGATGCATGTCATCAATAGTAAACCCTCTATCCCTGATGGTGTGCTTCAATCATTGATCTGCCTCCCATATAGATTCATTCACTTCTTGGTGGTTGTCCTTTAATTCAGTCACACATTAAGAGTACGCCTTTGGATTTTTGAACTACTCCTTCAATTCGGTTTTAAGATTGTCAATTTTTGTATTAATATTGGTTGCCATATACCTCATATACCAATCCAATGTGCATTCTTGAAATGAAGTAGCCAGTTGTGCTTTCCTAACATTATCATTATTGATCTGTTGCACTGTCCACACAACATCTGTGACGAACCAAAATTGGTCAACATCTTAATTCCCAACACCCTTGAAATTCTACAGCTTTATGGAAGTAGCCATATCAACTTCTGGTGGTGGAGGTGGAGGTGTAGTGGAGTACTTGTTAGCATGAGATGAATTTGGTTGTTGAGTGGATGGGATCTGAACTATGGCCAATGTCCCAGAAATGCTTTGATCTTGCAATCCCTCTTCTTATGCGTGCACATATTAACTAGAGCTACTTGTTCTTGACTCCTCGTCATTGTCAGATTTACCTTTGAGAGGGCTATAAACAAAACCTTCTTCTAGGTCTACCCTATAAGTTTTTTCGTTGCACATAGTCGGGCCTCTTCGAGACATTCACTCAATGTGGCTGCACAGAGTACCCTTTTCACATAAAATAATTTTAATCCAAAGTTTCTGTTGAAAATGCAACAAGATGATGGAGCTTAGTGAAATGAAGTCGCCTTCACTAAGTGGGCCCGCAGGCTATTTTTGGCGCAAAGTCTATTTTTAGACTATGTCTATTTTTAGACATATGGATCATGGTCTATGAGTTGCAGGATGATATTTATGGATGATTGGTCGAGTTGGTAAAAATATATGGACCTCTATTTTTATACATTGGGCGGTTTCTATTTTTAGACTGTCGGGCTAAAAATAGAACAGTCAAATATTATTAACCCTTAATAATATTTAGACTATAAACATTATCTTTTCCTCTTGGAGCACTTCAGTTTGATGCTTGGATGTGGCACATGCAGCTGACAGAAGGAAATACGCTTTTCCTAAGGGTTGGTTGAGCTATTGCATGGTTGACTTCAGTTAGAACTCATGTGGCAGAGTTTGGTGGAGTTGATGAGACAGTTGGTGGAGTTGTGTTCGGTTTAACTTAGTTGAACTAGTTGTATTTAGTCTAGCTGATAAATACACTAGTGATGAGTGGTGTGAATTAATTATTAATTAATTCACTAATTATTAACTCATAAATCAACTAAAGAACACATCAATTAACTGCAATGCATGGACAGTTCAGTGGAGACCAGTGTTAGAGGTGGGTGAAAGGGTGAGTGTGGCTATCAGTTGTGACTATACTTGTGCATGAGATTTGCACACACATTGATAGAGATTTCCAATGAGGATTGCACAGTACAAGCTAGGGGATTTGAACTAGGATCTCATTCATTCTCATCTTGGATTGCGCGGTAGAGGCAGGCAGACTTGTGGAGGAGATTTGAACCTGTGACTTGTTCAAATCTGAGCTAGTTTTGTGTGTAACTTTTGGAGATAGTACTGAGTACTTGTGAGGAGTATTGTACTATGATTGTTACATGTTCTCTATCATTATAATATACAGATAGTTGGGGGTTTTCAGCTATCATCTTTCCCCATTACATACTGTGTTGATATGTGTACTTGATTATGTTTTAATGTGCACATGCGACTATTTATATTTCCGCATATTGATGATCAATTATAGAAGAGGTTATGTATTATGCATGAAGCTTAAATAGTGTGTAATCAGGATAATATTGGTGAATAATTCAGCAAATTATTCAAATTTATACATGGTATCAGAGCGAAATTGATCATTGGATCTATTACAGTGATTACAATTTATTTCGATAGACAAAGTCTGTAAGCGGGCCAGGTAGCCTCTGGATCCATCCTTTCTTTGAAAGGTGATATATCCAGTAAATGCCCCGATAGTCGATCTCTGTGCTAGAAATACTTTGTTCTCACAGATCAGAAGCAGTTGAGTTTTGAGCTGGTGGAATTCGAATTTGCAGCAGAATTTGGAATTCGAATTTGCAGCAGTTTTCTTGGTGCCGGAGATGAAATGTCTTTCAACGGATTGCGACTGGAATATTCCCTTGAGGGAAGTTCGAATTATGTTGCATGGAAGGACATAATGGAGGTGGTATTAGATGATAACAGGCTGAAGGATTTCATAGAAGCTGAGGTTCCAAAGCCTACTGATGCTGCTCAAGTTGAGGCTTGGCAAAAGAAGATGGAAAAATGTCGAAGGATTCTGTTGGAGGGCATGAAGGATCACATTGTATCCAGCATGCATGGAAAATCTTCTCCATACTTGATGTGGAAAGCGTTGACAGATTTATTCCAAAGAAAGAGCGACCAGAGGAAGTTGGCGCTCAAGGATAAACTCAGACACATAAAGATGGAGAAAGGCGACAGTATGCCGAAGTACCTCACGAAGTTCATCCAATGCAGGGATGAGCTGGGAAGTGTGGGGGTGACTGTTGATGATGAGGAACTGGTGAGCTTGGCTCTCCTTGGTCTAGGGATTGGCATGCTATCGAGGATTAAACACGTAGTGGGAGAAATTTCCGGATGGAGTGACTTTGGTCGAGGATACTGCCGAAGGGAGATGAGTGGGAAGGTGGAGTACCGGGGACGGATCTTCTCGAAAGCATCTGATGAAGAAAATTGCGCTGGCTGCCAAAGCAAAGAAGGGGGAAGAGCAAGAAAGCTTCTCATTCCCTGATGCGAAAGGCAAGCCGGGGATATGTCCAAGGTGGGATGCTGCACCGCTATGCTGACACGAACATTATGCCACAAATTGTCCGCAGAAGAAGAAAAATAAGCAGGCTGTTGGATCTGCAGCTGGAGAGGACTTAACCTCGCAGTTTGAGCTGGATTTTTCGCTGTTCGAATGCTTGGTCTCAAGTGTGATGGGTTCAGTGTGGTTTCTGGATAGCGGTGCGTCTTTTCACATGACAGGAGATCGAGATTTGTTTACTGATCTGGATGAGAAAGATCTTGGAGTGCACATCGAGAAGGGCGATGATGGTAGATACAGTGCGATCGGTATCGGTACCATTTCCTTTGAGAGGGAGTCTGGTAAACCCTTCGTATTGAAGGATGTGATGCATGTTCCAGGATTGATGAAGAATCTTATCTCTGTGGCGATGTTAGAAGACAAGGGATATGATGTTGTCTTTAGCGAGGGAAAGGCTTTCCTACGTAGTAAGGCAACTGGTGAGACCCGGAGGATAGGGGTTCGAGTTAAGAACCTTTATCAATTGCAGGTAGATGGCTGCGCAACAATGGCAGGCAAGGCAGAAGGAGTGGTGAGCCGAGATGATGGCGAGTTGTGGCACCGGAGATTGGGCCACCTTCACCATGGAGCTTTGAAGATACTGCAGCAGATTTCTACTGGGCTTCCTAAAGGCACTCTTGCGCAGTCAGATCAGTGCAAGGGGTGTACCTTGGGAAAATTTTTGAAAGCCACCTTTCATGAGAAGGATAGTCGCGCCACGACGATCCTTGAGAGAATTCACACAAACGTGTGTGGACCTTTCTCAATAGCTTCGACAGCAAAGCACAAGTACTATGTGATCTTTGTTGATGATTTCTCTTAGAAGTGTTGGATCTTCTTCATGCAGAAGAAGAGCGAGACATACTCAAATTTCTGTGAGTTCAAGGCGCTGGTTGAGAAAGAATCAGGGAAACAGGTGAAGGTTCTTAGGATCGACAATGGTGGTGAATTCATCTCTGGCGAATTCAAGGACTTTTGCAGCGCAAAAGGAATTCGAAGAGAGGTCATAACACCTCATAACCCACAGCAAAACGGGGTTGTTGAGCGGAAGAATAGAACGATCGTGGGTGTTGCACGGGCGATGTTGCATGATCAAGGCCTACCCCTTCACTTGTGGGCAGAAGCATGCAATACTGCAGTATATGTGTAGAACCGTTGTCCTCACAAGATACTTGGCATGAGTACACCGGAGGAGGCGTTTTCTGGTAAGAGGCCTGATATTTCCCATTTGAGGATTTTTGGTTCACCTGTCTACATGCATGTGGCAAAGGATGCCAGGAAGAAGCTGGATCCGACCGCAGAGGTTGGGATATTTGTGGGGTACACTGATACACCCCACAACTATCGTGTGTATTTTCCAGACAGTCGCAAGACTGTTGTACAACGAGATATCAAATTTCAGGAGGAGAAAGCCATGCAATGTTCGCTTGAGAGGGAGCCACACTTGCATGCAGATGAGGAGCTATTAGTTCCTAAGGATGAGCTTCAGGATGTGGATCATCCACAAGAGGAATTTCATGGAGTGGAAGAGACCACTCATGCAGCACCAACCATCAGAGGGCGCAAGCGCACTACAGAAGCTGAGCGACTGGCTCAAGATGCAGAGAAGGTTGTAGGACCACCTACAGCACAACGCAGACAAAGATAGTCACCAGACCGGTACACTGGATACATGGCTCTTGTGAGCAAATGTGTCGTGACAGAGCCATCCTCTTTCGAGGAAGCTGTGGAGGACCCCGCATGGGTAGATACCATGGTGGAAGAGTATGATTCGATTGTCAGAAACAGTGCATGGGAGATTCTCCTACGACCGGAAGGGAAATCAGTGGTGGGTTTGAGATGGATCTACAAAGTGAAGCAGGCGGCTGACGGGAGTGTGGAGAAGTACAAGGCAAGATTTGTTGCTCGTGGCTTCTCACAGATCGAGGGGATCGATTATGAGGAGACCTTTGCACCTGTCGCAAGGTACTCTTCCATACGGACAATCCTAGCTCTCTCAGCGCAGATGGGGTGGCACATCCATCAGATGGATGTGAAGACTGCGTTCCTCAACGGAGTCATTGAGGAGGAGGTGTACGTAGAGTAGCCTGAAGGTTTCGAGATCTTCAGCAGTGAGTCGCATGTGTGCAGACTCAAGAGAGCATTGTACGGGTTGAAGCAAGCACCTCATGCTTGGTACACACAGATAGACAGTTATTTCACCGGACTTGGATTCTCCAAGAGTGAGGCAGATCCTAACCTGTACCAGATTGTGGTGGAGGGGAAGTTGCTGATCATTGTACTATATGTAGATGATATGATTTTGACGGGTGATGAGCTGTTGATACTTTCATGCAAGGAGGATCTTGCTAGAGAGTTTGAGATGAAGGACTTGGGCCTCCTTCATTATTTCCTGGGATTGGAAATTTGGCAGCGCAGTGATGGACTGTTTGTTTCTCAGGGTAAGTATGCCTGGGAGATACTGGAGAAGTTCAACATGCATGGCTGCAAGCCTGTTGATACTCCTCTTCCTGGAGGTTGGAGGAAGGAGGATGCTACTTCGGCAGAGGTAGTGGATGCCACTGTTTATCGACAGTTGGTGGGGTCGCTTATGTATCTGGTCAATACACGACCCGATATATGCTATGCTGTTAACCAGCTTTCACAAGCTATGGTTAAGCCAACCAAGCTCTTCTGGAAGGCAGGCAAGCATGTATTGTGTTATCTTAAAGGCACATCGGGATATGGTTTGTGGTACAGACAGGAGGATGAGGTGAAACTATGTGGCTTCACGGATGTAGATTGGGCAGGGAGCCCAATGGACAGAAAGAGCACATCTGGAGGGATCTTTAGTATTGGTTCGATAGCAGTTTCTTGGTACAGCAGGAAGCAGAGATCCGTGGCACTCAGTTCAGTAGAGGTTGAGTATATGGCAGCATGCGAGGCCATATGGATGAGGAAGATCCTGGTCGGGTTGTTCGGGTCACACTTGGAGCCTACTGTGATTTATTGTGATAACCAGAGTTGCATTAAACTCTCAGATAATCTAGTATTTCATGATAGATCCAAACACATTGACATTAGGTACCATCATATCAGAGATTTTGTGCAGCGGAGAATCATGTTACTTTCATACATTCCCACGGAGGATCAGGATGCTGATATCTTGACGAAGGCACTCACCAGGAGAAAATTTGAATACCACAGAGGTAGGATAGGGGTTGCAGATAATCCATATCTTGTTGAGAGGGAGTGTTGAAAATGAAACAAGATGATGGAGCTTAGTGAAATGAAGTCGCCTTCACTAAGTGGGCCCGCAGGCTATTTTTGGCGCAAAGTCTATTTTTAGACTATGTCTATTTTTAGACATATGGATCATGGTATATGAGTTGCAGGATGCTATTTATGGATGATTGGTCAAGTTGGTAAAAATAGATGGACCTCTATTTTTAGACATTGGGTGGTTTCTATTTTTAGACTGTCGGTCTAAAAATAGAACAATCAAATATTATTAACCCTTAATAATATTTAGACTATAAACATTATCTTATCCTCTTGGAGCACTTCAGTTTGATGCTTGGATGTGGCACATGCAGCTGACAGAAGGAAATATTCTTTTTCTAAGGGTTAGTTGAGCTATTGCATGGTTGACTTCAGTTAGAACTCATGTGGCAGAGTTTGGTGGAGTTGATGAGACAGTTGGTGGAGTTGTGTTCGGTTTAACTTAGTTGAACTAGTTGTATTTAGTCTAACTGACAAATACACTAGTGATGAGTGGTGTGAAATAATTATTAATTAATTCACTAATTATTAACTCATAAATCAACTAAAGAACACATCAGTTAACTGCAATGCATGGACAGTTCAGTGGAGACCAGTGTTAGAGGTGGGTGAAAGGGTGAGTGTGACTATCAGTTGTGACTATACCTGTGCATGAGATTTGCACACACATTGATGGAGATTTCCAATGAGGATTGCACAGTACAAACTAGGGGATTCGAACTTGGATCTCATTCATTCTCATCTTAGATTGCGCAGTAGAGGCAGGCAGACTTGTGGAGGAGATTTGAACCTGTGACTTGTTCAAATATGAGCTAGTTTTGTGTGTAACTTTTGGAGATAGTACTGAGTACTTGTGAGGAGTATTGTACTATGATTGTTACATGTTATCTATCATTATAATATACAGATAGTTGGGGGTTTTCAGCTATCAGCTTTCCCCATTACATACTGTGCTGATATGTGTACTTGATTATGTTTTAATGTGCACATGCGATTGTTTCTATTTCCGCATATTGATGATCAATTGTAGAAGAGGTTATGTATTATGCATGAAGCTTAAATAGTGTGTAATCAGGATAATCTCGGTGAATAATTCAGAAAATTATTCAAATTTCTACAGTTTCAATGAGTGCAGAAACTTACCTCTAGGGCCCTTGAAAAATCTCCTTTCTACTTCATAATAAGAAACAAAAGTATCAATAGAAAATTTAGTCATAAACCCATTCAAAACTTTATCAATCCAATAATCTATAGCGCGAGTAATTTTATTGCTATATTTCTCCAACTGTTGAACCAGTTCATGAGTCCAACTCATGATCGCATCATCCTTTGCCTGGGTTTGAAACTCAGTTAGTCGAGATAACCACTCTTGTAACTCGGACACAAAGGAAGAAAATAAAATTTCGTGGACCTCTATATAGATATACATTTTCTCCCAATCCTCAGTAGATAATTTAGGGTTTCGATTTTCTTGGATTGAAAATTCATGCACCTTCTCATCAAGCCAATCTTGTAGTTCTTTCTTCATTGGATGCCACAACATCAAATCTCCTTCAAACAGATCCCAATCCCGGTAACAAAACCATTTTTTGGATTGATGGGTCCTGACCCAGGTTCAGAGTGTTATGCGCAACCAACAAAACCCTCCAACTACTGGTGCTTTCAGCAATGATCAGCTTATGCAAACCAAAGTCTCACCTGAAGCAGTATCCAGGTTTTCATACCCTAAGAGAGCCTTTGATGTGTCATTTAACCTTACTTATCAGATTTAATGTTTATCAGCCTGCACGAAACTTTGAAAATACTTGATCTAAGCACAGATGAAACCCTTAACAAACATGCATTTAAAGATAGGCATAAACAAATTATACTTCAGTCAGTTCCAAATTATCAGGGTAGAAACCACACTTGCGCAATCACACGGATATTTTTTCTAGTAAAACTCCTAACACAGAAGTAATCCTTGAATACATAAATTTTCCACAGATAATTAACTCAGATAAATATGTAAGCAACATAATCATCCATAACACATAGACATTGCAATAGAGTTCACCAAAACTTCTTCTTTATTAATGGATCTTCAACTTAGTACAATCGTTTTCCATCTACGCATAGCCGCAGAGTCATTGCACACAGCTCAAGACTAGGTCTCCGCATACACAGCCAGCAGGAGCCTTTATACCCAAACCGATCACAGACTTTCCCAAAGCTCAGATCAAAACATCTATCGATCTATCTATTATTGATGTCCTTACTCGACTCGACTCTTAGATATTTATAAGACTTTGACGCGCACATACCATGGTCTCAAACCATTGTTTGAGACACATGGTTTCCATTTTTACCTATTACAATGATAAAGGAGCTTTTACCCACCCCAAAGCCCCTTGACTTCTACACGCATCGTGTTTCAACAAAATTTAACCCCAAAATTATAGAAAAATTTTCCCTTAGGTGACCCCATCCCAACATTGTTTGGCATTGATTGGAGAATCGAAAGTCATTATATTTGAAACATGAAGTTGACCACCATTGAACATTAATGCATTTTGATAATGGAATGTAAGCCAAAGATATTTTGTATTTTGACATGACGTTAGTGGTTTTTGAAACATATTCAATTTGGAATTTCCAAGTGATGGAAGTTAAATCATTGAAAATTTAAGTGAAGATGGCTTTGACTATCAGTGAGGTTTTAATTTTACATAATTTATATATAAAAAAAAAAAAAAAATTATGAACGAAAAAAATCAATAAACTAAAAAACAATTATTTAACAAAAGTAATTATAAATAAATAAAAAACATGTACAAACCAAACATTTGTTAACAAAAACATAAACATTAATAAAAAACAAAAAACGTTAATAAAACCAAAACAATAATAAAAACAAAAACAATTATCAACCTTATAATGTGTTAGGAAACATATTTTAAAAGAAATCATTTCATATTTAAAGGAGACAAAAGAGTTCTATTTTAATTATCTGTATATGCAATTTATTTACAATATGATTTATCCTCTTGCCTTAAAGAAGGTATTTTCCAAGTGAAAAGTCAAAAGACAAGAAAATTGATGAGAAATACAAGAGGACAAAGCAACCAAGGGTGCTACATCATTTTATTTCAAAACCCCTTTTATGATATAGGTCTCCACTAAGAAAAATAAAACAAATAACTAATGCAATGTAAACATGGAGTGATGTCGTGGTGAAAGTTGTGCAAAAATCACAATGATAAAAAAAAATGGGTCACCAAAATAATGAAAATTACATGACTCGGTCCCCATATCTTATTTGAGCTATATGGGGATGTTGTGCCAACAACAGGATATTTATTTGTGTTAATTTTAATGAACATATTTTTCTCTTTAGCTACGGAAATGCAACGAGAAGCCAGAGAAATTGAAAAATATATATTCAATCAAAGTGTCAAATTGCAAATTACAATTGCTCCTATGAAAGATTGCATACAATAACTATTAAAGAAGTTGCCTCAAGAAGCCACAAACTATGAAAAAAATTAATAGTTAAACAATTAGGACATATGCTTTTACATATTGTAATTTTTCTTAAATGTTGGAATATTCATTTTTTTGTTTACTAGTCATCAAATGTTCATATTTCTATATATGTTATTATGAATTGAGTCAATCTCTAGATGTTGTTTTCCTCTCTTCATTGCAAATGGATTTTTTATAAAATAATTCATGGGATTCCAATTCATTTACATTTGCAGCTAGGTAGAAAGGTTTTGATAAACTCTTTAGAAATCAAATGTTATTTTCTGTTCCCAAAATTCCCAACGTGGTTTACATTTGCACATGCTTTTTTTGTTTTTTTCCTTAAAAAAATGAGATAGATTTCTTTCAGAGTTACATTATCATTTATTATATGTATTTAATTGAGTTCAAAACAATTGTTGGTATCTTTCCAAAATTCAAGAGCGCAAAGTTAAGGACACAAAAAAATCAAAATGGTACACGTGAATATGCTAGTGAAATGGGATATCAGAAAAAAAAAAAAATGTTACTACCGACAGAATAGCTATTATGAGTAGCCATATATTATTACTGCCATTCAAATTTTATACCTTATTGTTAAAAACCCATTTCTTCGTGCAAATTTTGATAATGTTTACCAATTTTGTGAACAATTCAAACATGATTGCTTATTTTTATTTAGATGAAAAAATGAATATTCAATAACAGTTTTTGATTGTCATAAATTTGTTTCAGCTTTGATGTTTATTTTAATCATAGTTATGGTAATTACAATTTGAGCCTGGATACGGATCTTGTTATACAAATGACATATTTTAGTTTTTTATAACACATACAACAAGTCCAATTTTAGTTTGAATGTTGTCACGTACCTTTGGCCAATTTTTTCAATTTGTTTTGTTCCCTTATCTAAAGACTATAGAAAATGAACAATAATAAATTGTTTTCACAAAAAAATGAATTAATATTTAATGTCTTAAATAATTTCATGCTCCATATAATGAAATCTCTGCTTTCAAACCCCCGCTCCCTTCCCTCGTCGTCGTTTTTGCAAAGAACTTGCAACCACCTAAATTTTTTCATAATTGAGCAAACCATATATGAAATTACATTTAACTACTATCAATTTTAATGTCATGAAATGTCATTTAAATTCTATCCATTTAATGGTATTCATTAAGTAGTTTTTTTCATCAATCTTGCAATTTTGCTAGTACTAATTTTCTAGATATTTTATCAGAAAATACTATCGTAAAAAAGTTACTTTAAATCATATGTAATTTACTTAAATTCCAATTCGAAATAGTCCAATTAAATGAACTTATTTCTTCAAATCAATAATAAAAATTTCATTTTGTAAATTTTATTTTTCGCAAAGTAGAAAAGCATTTTGATTGTAGAATTAAAACTTATCATATTCTCTTTTTTTGCAGATTTTGTGTTGTCCTCCAATATAAGTGCAATGAGAATAAGAGTTGCAACTATTAGTTCCAACAACTAAAACAAAAATTGTACGTCGATAGCATGTCCATGTTGAATCTCTATATTAAATCTTTCAATAAAAGGATAAATAATATTAATTTCATTCTATAAAGGTTACAATGAGAGATTTGCATAATGAATATTTGTAATGTCCCAAATGGGGAATTCTCTGCTCCATCGGGAACATCTTAAGATGTTCCATTTTTCCTTCTTCAGTGAGACACTGCAAGTCCATTTCAGAGATTGACTGTTGGGGCACTTACAAGATATGTCTCCTTCAAAGAAGGGAGAGATCCTGAGGCTAGATGGCCCTTCACAGACTCTGCCTATGGATATGCAATATTCAACCTCGAGAATTTCTGCTACAGGGTCCTTGAGGACGCTGTATAAGGAAGCTGCTGCATAAATAAAGAAAACCAGCACTGGGATGCCCTAGAAAAACTCTAATACAACTCCCCTGTAGAAAATGAGCTCAAAGAAATAACTCTAGATGGGTTATTCAGATCTCCCCAATCTAGGTGTCTGAAACAACGCTCAATGAGAGGACTACAGCAATACAAGAACATAACCAGAAACTCAGCATATCTGAAATACACCATAAAAGGGAAAATGCTACAGCCATTATGAAATTATGATATATCAGCAAATAAATACAAGATATAGCTGAGGGACAAGCCACTCAAGATTTAAGATCCAACCTCCAATGAATAAGCTATCAAATACAAGAGTAGCTGCAACTTCACAAAATGCCAGAGTAGCTACAACTGCGCAGTGTATATGAAGGCATAGCTACTGAAAATAAATGAAATACATATTTGGTTGAAGGAATACAAGAAATAATCCCAAGAATAAGAAATGGGCTGAAATACAAGATTTCTAGCCAATCTATGAAAGATTGCTAGAAATGTCGGAACATACAAAAATGTGACAACAGAGTTGTCACTGCAACTAATAAAAAATGAGAATGAGGCTATGGCAGATCCGAAATACAAATGCCCTCCTCTGATAATGCCTCCAATACAAAGGGATGATCCCTTTGTCTCAGAAACAACCTCCTAATGAGCTCCATGAAACCCTCTCTCATTGCTTCCTCCAAAATAATGCAGTTTCCTCCATGGACTGTGCAGTGGGAGATGATGTAATGTTGGCCCATGCCAACAGATATGAAATGAAGCCCGAGAATCCTCCTTTCAGCTCCTCCAATGAGTAGATCCCTCTACCACTGAAGAAAACTAGACAAGAGAGACTCCATGAGTTCCTCTCTTGCTGCACCCAGCAACACAACGTCCTCTCTGCTACAGAAATAATGTTGTAGAAGATGAATGTAGTTGTGGCCAATGCCAGATTGAGTAAATGTAGCTCAATCCTCATCCTTCCTTGAGGAAGAGGTGGAGATTCCCGACCAAGAACACCCTAGTGCCCAAGGGCACCATCACCCTGCTAAACAGCCCGGGGATGCAAGCTTTTATAGACCCAAGTCCGAAATCTAAAACATAGCATAATGAAAATGGGCTGCCATATCCTCATTATAAAGAAAGTAACCTCTTCTCCACCATGGTCCCACCAATTAGGGTTTCCACCCTCATGTGAAGCTCTACCCTCCAAAATTGTGTAGCTTCTCTAGGAAGCTTCTCCTCTATAGGCAGCGTTGTTGACTTTAGTCAAAGATGACTAATCCAAGTGAGCTAGGTTCCATTCACACCATTGGTGTTTATTTCAGCTTCTTTATTCACTCCCCTTTCACATTAGGAGTGTTATTTCTTCATCTAAAAGGGGCTAAGGTGTCTCCTTCCCCATTTTATTAACTAAAAATAAAATGTATAACTATAATGTTCCATTTTAGCTTGAGGCTAAAATTGGGAACATTACAGTCCTCCCCTCCCACATGTTGCTTGCCCTTAAGAAACTGCATAGAGAAAAAAAAAATTTCTCCCCCTTCTTCTCTTATGGCCTCCTCATCAATGGTCCAACCACTGCTCAAATATGCTGCAATGAATCTATTCTCCAAAGCTCTCTCCCAAGTATGCAAGCTAAAAACAATGCTCCTCTTGGAAAGATAGAAGGTGTAGTGGAATCCTTCTTGTTTTGATGTGGCCTCCATAAGGTAGGAGTGATCATATGCATGGGATAATTCTGCTCCCAATTATGATCCTCTCATCCATGCTATCATCCAAGTGAAAATCTCACCCCTGATTTCTGCAATGTGTTGGGGCTGAATGGAGAGTTGTTTTGGTTTCCCATGATGGCCCTCTCTCCATATGCTGCTCATATGGGGCTTCCTTTTTCTTTCGGCTGGAAAATTATGGCCTCCAAGAGTGGCCCAAGCTACCCCATCAAGAAAAATCAGCCATGAAATGCCTCTACAAATTCTCCGAGTGGTCCCTCCCACAAGAAGGTACAAGTAGCAATGTGGCAATCATGGTTTTCCCATGGTATCTCCTACAAGATAAAACATATACAATGGGGAGAATCATGCTCCCAATGGGCTATACATACAAACTCTCCAAATAATGCTCCTCATGAGAGTACAAACATCAAAAATACAAGGAGCAGTATACAATAAAATTAAGTTGCCAAATGACAACCGAAGAGTGGTTCAAAGTTCCACTCATGGAACCTGCGCAGTGACTCTTGGCCTGCCTCAAAATCTCAAATAACAAGTGCTGTACTAGCCACTTTTTTTCTGCCACAATATCTCCTCATAAGATGAAACATAAAAATACAAATTGGTGCCAATGGTGCACACCAAGAAGCATGTGGCTTCCCCCACAACCATCACAAAATTAGCCAAAATCAAGGCTACAAGTAGCTGCAAGTACATCCTCATGAAAAATGCAAGAAGGAAAAAGCCTCCTTGATACATCATCCTCCTTAATCAATGAAAATAATTACAATGAAATTATACCTCCTCCATCATGCACTAGAGCTCTTGAGCTGAAATGGCTCATATGAATGCTCTCCCTCTCCTCCAATGTGTAAGGGAATGGTTGTGCCAACCTTTCCAATAATCAACTGGGCTATGCATCTGTCCATATGCTGATGAAGATATTGATGAATGCCCTCCAAAGGTAACTCCTCTACCAAGGAAAGGTATGTATCCAAGTGCATAGCTAGGAAGTCCTCACATGTTGCATGCAAATAATTTCTCCTTGAGACTAGAAACTCTAGCCAAGAAAAGTCTGCCATGATGATAGATGATCATATCATCTACTAAGTATCTTCCATCTCCATCAAGGCCATCCAAAAACCATGCATGCACCAAGATCCTGGGGAATGCTCAACCAAGCTGAATCCTCCATCCTGGATCAATCCTCCACATAGACAGCACTGGTATTCTGCAATATGGTGCTCCATCACACTGTTGCCTGCTATCTTGACATCCCCTCATGCCAAAGTCATCCTCCAAGTTGCTGCCATGCCATCATGCAGCTGCTCATGCTCAATGAAATGATGATCTCTGAAAATAAGCCTCCCATGAGAGACTATCACCTCCAAATAATCTCCTGATCTTGGGCAATGTAAACATGAGTGGCCTCCGTCTACTCCAAAGCATGAAAGAGTTCTTCCCCAAGGAAGAATCTTCTCTCTCAAAAAATATATGGAGAAATCATCCTGCATCATGAAGATTCTATCCTCCATCCATACAGCAACTCTATCTATGCAGTGAACTGATGAGAATGGGTGGTACTGAAAATGAGAGAGTGTATCCCTCTTCCTTGTTCTTATCCCCAAACTCTCTGCGTTGTAATGGATTCCTCCAATGTCTCCACCTCTCCAGAATCCAATGATTGGTGAACCAAATAGCATGATTCCTCTCATCATCTCTAGATCAAATGGCCTCCCAAGTGGAAAGCCCCCAAAAGTGAGACATCAAGATAGGAAGTGGACTGAATATATGAGAGGAATGAAAGGTACTCTCTCTCTACTGCGCAATGCAGTCCTTCTCCCATGTGAAGAAAATCTCTGAAGTAGATAAGGGTGACTTCCCATCATCCCTTTATGTTGATCCTCCTGATCTTCTTCTTCTTCCAATGGTGCAGCGCTATAAGTTCTTCTATACACCTCCTCTTCTCCCAATCATGTGAGTGTATCTCCTCCTTAAGGAGAGGCCTTGAATCTTAGCCTTCCCTTGAAAGATATGTCTTCACACCCTCACAAATGGAAGAATTCCCTTCATACAATGGGGGTCTTGCCTCTAGCAAGTCATTCTTCTGATTTACTCCCCCTCTAGAAAGATGGAATGATCTTTGTTCATGGTTCCCCTCCATGCATGCAAAGTGTTTGAAGTTTTGTCACACCATGTTTCACATTGGTTTTCATCAATCCCCTTTTTAAAACTCCTTGTGACTCCAACATATGATCTCCCATTTGCATGAAAACATGAAATATAATTCTAAAACCAATCATCATGAATCATACCTTTGAGTTGCAGCACTGCTCCTCCAAAGGCCTCAACTTTTTCCCCCATCCTTCTTGCAGTAGCTATGGGAAATGTACTGTGTTGTGGATCTGCATGTGTGGTTGAATTCTCACACCCTCTATGAATTAGCTATGATTTGTCTCATCAACAAACCCTTCTCATAAAATTTCTTCAAATTTCCCTTTCATCAAGATATTCAATAATCTCCTGGAAAATAAGTAGGGAGACCTCCTCTTCCATCATTCCTCTTTCCTTTTTTCCTCTGTAAATCTCCTCTCCTTAGAGAGAATATCCTCTGATGATGACATTAGATCTTAGGCATAGGCTGAGCCAAGATCATGTTCTAATACCACTGTAATGTCCCAAATGGGGAATTCTCTGCTCCATCGGGAACATCTTAAGATGTTCCATTTTTCCTTCTTCAGTGAGACACTGCAAGTCCATTTCAGATATTGACTGTTGGGGAATTTACATGATATGTCTCCTTCAAATAAGGGAGAGATCCTAAGGCTAGCTAGCCCTTCAGAGACTCTACCTATGGATATGCAATATTCCACCTCGAGAATTTCTACTACAGGGTCCTTGAGGACACTGTATAAAGAAGTTGTTGCATAAATAAGGCAAACCATTGTTGGGATGCCCTAGAAAAACTCTAATACAACTCCCCTGTAGAAAATGAACTTAAAGAAATAAATCTAGATGGGTTATTCAGATCTCCCCAATCTAGGTTTCTAAAACAATGCTCAATGAGAGGACTACAGCAATACAAGAACATAACCAGAAACTCTGCATATCTAAAATACACCAAAAGAGGGAAAATGCTATAGCCATCATGAAATTATGATATATCAACAAATAAATACAAGATATAGCTGAGGGACAAGCCACTCAAACTTTAAGATCCAACCTCCAATGAATAAGCTATGAAATACAAGAGTAGCTGCAACTCCACAAAATGTCGGAGTAGTTGCAACTGCGCAGTGTATATGAAGGCATAGCTACTGAAAATAAATGAAATACATATGTGGTTGAAGGAATACAAGAAATAAGCCCAAGAACAAGAAATGGGCTGAAATACAAGATTTCTAGCCAATCTATGAAAGATTGCTAGAAATGTCGGAACATACAAAAATGTGACAACATAGTTGTCACTGCAACTGATACAAAATGAGAATGAGGCTATCACAGATCTGAAATAAAAATTCCCTCCTTTGATAATGCCTCCAATACAAAGGGATGATCCCTTTATCTCAGAAACAACCTCCTGATGAGATCCATGAAACCCTCTCTCACTGCCTCCTCCAAAATAATGCAGTTTCCTCCATGGACTGCACAGTGGGAGATGATGGAATGTTGGCCCATGCCAACAGATCTGAAATGAAGCCCGGGAATTCTCCTTGCAGCTCCTCCAATGAATAGATCCCTCCACCACTGAATAAAACTAGACAAGAGAGACTCCATGAGTTCCTCTCTTGCTGCACCCAGCAACACAACGTCCTCTCTGCTGTAGAAATAACGATGTAGAAGATGAATGTAGCTATGGCCAATTCCGGATTGAGGAAATGTAGCTCAATCCTCATCCTTCCTTGAGGAATAGGTAGGGATTCCCAACCGGGAACACCCTAGTGCCCGAGGGCACCATCACCCTATTAAAAAGCCCGGGGATGCAAGCTTTCGCAGACCCAAGTCTGAAATCTAAAACATAGCATAATGAAAATGGGTTGCCATCTCCTCCTTGTAAAGAAAGGAACCTCTTCTCCACCATGGTCCCACCAATTAGGGTTTCCACCCTCATGTGAAGCTCTTCCCTCCAAAACTGCGCAGCTTCTCTAGGAAGCTTCTCCTCTATAGGCAACGCTATTGACTTTAGTCAAATATGGCTAATCCAAGTGAGCTGGGTTCCATTCACACCATTGGTGTTTATTTCAGCTTCTTTGTTCACTCCCCTTTCACATTATGAGTGTTATTTATTCTTCTAAAAGGGGCTAAGGTGTCTCCTTCCCCATTTTATTAAATAAAAATAAAATGTGCAACTATAATGTTCCATTTTAGCTTGAGGCTAAAATTGGGAACATTACAATCTCCCATATAAAAAAAATGAGTATCAAAATCAAATTCCAAAAGGTTTCTATTCCAAATGGTTTAGACATTAGAAATTGTGAAATTGAACAATGTAGCTATAATTAAAATTGTAACTAAGGCATTCTTACTTAATTTTGCAATTGTGGTGTATGCAAGGCTCTTTATTTTTATGCACATGCATTTGTTCCTTTCCACACATGCTTTCTCCAGAGAACTAGCTCCACACAACCACTCATGCATAGCTTTCTTGGGATAGCTATTTTAGTGGTTGTGTAATACTTTCATAAATAATAATAATAATAATAATAATAATAATATTTGTTGTTGTAGGTAAATTTGGGCATCATTCCCCATGACCTGGTCAAACTAGACATCATCCCCAAGACCAATGAAATAGGGTCTATCATCCCCTATCATTTTAGTTGCTACATGCCCTAATACAATAACAAACCATACATGACTTCTATTGCAATATTTCCAATGTTTTAAGTATATGTTATATCCCTTATGATCTCACCAACACTTCCTCTCAAGGGAATAACAGCATTGCATATGCAGCTCCCTCCATTCAAGGGTGCACTGTAATGCACTTCTCGACATTCAAGAGTGTGTTGGTCAAATGGGAGCTAAATTCTCATTTTTTTGGAATATCCACATGGCCAGTGACTTCTAGATGTTGGGTATGTGTTATATTATTTCCACAACTAGTCACACATAGGGGGGTGATAGCACTCCTTGTACGTCGCATCGGGCACAGCAAGGGGGTCACAGGGGGGGTGGTAGGCTCCCCTGTTCGGGGTTTGGGCAGTACCCCAGGAAAAAAAATGGACCCTATTTTTCAGTTGGCGGACCGGCCCATGGTTTTGTGCATGGGTTTGCACATGGTTTTGGGGCATGATGGTTTTTAGCCCCTGGTATTTTGTAGATCCAATCAACGGAACTACGGTTATGTTCTAATCCAGGGTTAATGGATTGGGGTTTATGTATGCTTCGACATGTATATATATGTGTTGTAACACTAAAAGGAACATAATGAAAAATAAAGCTGGTCGTCCTGATTTCGGATCCAAGGGAAAATATCTGTGTATATATGTTTTATGTTTTATGCTCTCGCTGTTTTTAAGATTCGTTTGCAAATAATCTATGTACAGGGTTAAAACCTACACTAGAAGAGTCCATATGTGTCAAAATTCGAATCCAAGTGTCCATATAACACCTCTGAGGTTGGGAACATGTCTTGCCTATTATTAGAAAGTCATTGATTGAGAAACTACCATCAGTTGCCCTGTAAATTGAGCACAGATCCTAGTGCTAGGAAAGGAATAAATTTGGTAAAGAAATGTTGTTGGATTCTCAATTGAGAGAGTGATAGAAGTGATATGCTGCTGGTGAGATGTTGATTGTGATGAGGTTGGGATGATGTTGGAGCTAGTGACATCAAATCGATCATTGGTTGTAACCTCCCCCCTCTATTCATTAATAAATATTGTTGTTCATTTTCCCATATATGTATATGTTTATGTTTCTATTTCTCATATGATGGATTCTTAACTAATATATATGTTTCATGTTCAATCGATTTAACTGATTAAGATAAATAGGCATCTTTATATTGCAATATCTTTGTTGTTTATTGTTTATACTTGCAGGAACTAGTCTGGCGATCTAAGTTAGATTGGAAGCTACAAAAAAGCGACAGAAGGAGAATAGGAAGCACTTGGATCACAAGTAGGTTCTTCTATATTTCTGTGTCTATTTACTCTTAGAGAAAGTGTCTGCAAAGTCTTTGATCTGTTGTTCTAAATGTATAGAACCACATTTAGGGAATTTGATTTATCCATAATTCATAATTCTACATAACAAATTGGCGACTCCACTAGGGATTTTCCCTTCATTCCTGGTGTTTTTGCCTCTACTTATCCACCCAGTAGCATCTACTATCAATTATTATACTTTTAATCAAATAATTGCATTAGAAGTGTTTTTTGTAGCTTGAATTTTGAATCTCTGTTGTTCCCAACACACTGTTGGTCAAGACACAGTGCACTGTAGTGCACTGTCTCCCACTTAGGGGTGCATTGCAATTCATTGTCTCCATTTAGAGACTGTGTTTCCCCCTTAGCCAACCAAATTCCATTTTAATTTGTCATTTCCATCATATTCAACCATTTGTTTCCTATTTTTTCAATTTTTTGATACCTCTTAGAGACCAGTGAATTTGCATGATTCTTTCTCCTTTGAAAAGTAAGTTTGTTCAATGTATATTTAAGTACTTTTCTTTATCATTGACAAATAAAATTCAAAGTATTTTATTTCTGCATTAGATCCATTTATTTTCATAAAGGAAATTGTTGTTAAATTCTTCATTTCCTGTAGGAAAAATTTTAGTTCCATTCTTCGTTTTTCCTAAAAGAGAAATTGTTGTTAAATTCATCGTTTCTCAAAGAAAAAAGCATTTTATACGTTCTTTTTTGCATTCACATTAAGGGGATTGAAAAGAAAAACCTGCATTTGCGTATAGTGAATTGTGTGTTTTTGCATAGGAACAAGTTAGGAAAGCTTCATATTAGTTTGTGCTCTTTGTTGTTTTCTCTCAAAATTGATTGATCTTTCCCTTAGTAGCTAGGATTTTCATTGAAAAAGATAAAATTGAAAAGTTTGCTTATCATTTTAGTTTTGATTTTGGGAATTTCCATCATATCATCGTGGTGAACCTTGAATGGAAAATTGATAAGCAATATCAACTTAAAATTTACATCAATTTACCTAAAAAAGCATTGGAAACATAACGATAACATTTAGAAGGTCTAGGCTAGAGACATGTTCTGGCGTCGTTAAACATAGCAGTTGTCATTAATTTTCTACAACACATTCTGAGTGTGATACCTCACTCCGCGTATGTAAGTATGTCGTAGCTCATCCACATACCTTCAAGTATATCGGGCGGTTTTATAGTACAAAAAGTATAAAGGGGTGCTCTCATTGTGCAGTTTCACATTAGACAGCGCTAATACAGACTTGGGCCTCCACGTACCTTCAGGTATATTTTGGAGGACAAATCTAGGTTGATTTCCATCCATAGTGAACCTAGTTGGCTGCCTTGTAAGTTTTTATACACCGAACACAGCATTCGGGGAGATTGCCTACCCTTACTTCTTGATTCACCAGGAGGTATTCTGCAGTTCACAGTTTCTTAGTAAACCTTTTGCCTAGAATTATCCTTTTAATTTTTTTGTTATAAAATAAATCAGTCATCATGGAAGAATAATATCCCTTTCCCCATCGTTCGCGTAGAATAGCACTGGAACCACCTTTACCACCGGAAGTTACTTCTGTTCGGTGAAGGCGACATCACTCTACCGAAACTAGTACTATCAGTACCTCTGGTGCAACATCATCCTCACATATACCAGAGTCGGCACAAGTTTTTTCTACAAATCCTAGCTCATTTATTTTTGTCGAGACGGGGTCCTCATAGCTACCTGTGGTCACGATCCATCAAATCAGTAAGACCGTACCTCCTTAAACTGATGTTGTTCAACTAGAAGTTGATCCAGATCCTATCTCTTTTTTTCCAGAATATCTGCATCCTGAAGTCAAACGACTAGAATTTGTTCCTGTATTTGTCACCCCACAATGTATTGTAGCCATTGAGTCTCCCATATCGCGCATTAAACCTCCTGAAATATACTTTGGGCCTGATGGTGAAATCCTTCCACCTGGTTTAATTTCAACTGAAGAAATACCACAAGACAAAACCCCTTTAACTCCAACTCATTTTGGTATGGAGATTTACCTATACAAGTCTTTTCCTCAATCACTTTCCTTTACTTTTTCTTATCCTGCGTCTATTCAAGTTATTTTCAATCCAATAGGGTAAACATTTGGTCAAGTAACCATGCTTGAACCAACATCTTCGGCTCGACCATCAAATCCCATACGATAGCACCTGCTCTCGCTACTCCGCCGATGTTCACAACTTCACCAGAGTCATATTTACATGGTGGCCCTATGGTCCCATCTGTTTATAAATATTTATCTATAATTTTCTCTGGTGCATCTTCAAGCCCACGAACTTCACCAATGTCACCGTCTAGTATTCTAACTAGTAAACCTAATGTGAGTACTTAATGACTTCATCCTTTATATCCATCGTTAGGGAAATATCAAGTTGGTCCATATGGGTATATTCCATCCAGTACAATCTCGACTATACTCCCTGCATTTTGAGAAAAATATTTTCCGTATTATTATACTCCTCATGTTGGGGGAAAACCTATGGTCACCCACTTCGACAATACTCCATCGTTATTTGGTCATCCTAATGTCAAAATGAATTTTTTTCAATGGAAACCCACTCTGCATATCCAACCACAAACGGTGTACACTCGTATAAACTGGTTCAACCTGTTGCATCCACATTGACTCCACTTGTTAATACATCTTTACCCCTGTTACAGGCTCAAACTGTTGTTCCTCAACCCTCTTAGGTGGGTCCTTCAACCCAATAGTATCAAGTATTGAGCCCTCCGACTCCAAATCCTTCGACTAGTTTACCACAACCACCTGTATCTGAAATCATTTATTCACAGGCTGGATTACCATATTATGGGATGTCACAGCCACAACCAGACTATACCTTTCCTCAACCGAATCCAAGTTATTCTAATTTGGGTTATAACATTGGAGGACAAACCCCTTGGCATCCATAGGCGCAAATTCCACAACCTTCATTTCAACAAGTATCATACCCATGTTTTGGTCAAAATAATCCTCAAGCATTTGCTTATCAAAAAAACCCCTATCTGGGTTACCAGAAATAGATTCCTTATGTTGGTTCTCAAAGGCATGTTGCCCAAGAAATTTCATTATGCCCAGTTTCTCTTTATTGCAACTTTTAGAGTTACCGGATTTAAACCAACTCACCAATGATCCAATCAACTATGCTCCTTGGTGGCTGGTGATACCTCATAAACTATCCTCAGATATTCCTAAGTTCAATGAAAACTCTAGGGAATACCCGTCGAATCATGTTATGACTTATCTTTTATGGTGTTCATCTAAATCCCTAAATGATGACTCTGTTCGACTACGTATTTTCCAGTGTATGCTCACTGCTCTGGCCGAAAAATGGTACATTAAGTTACCAAGAGATTCTTTTGATAATTTCACTGCCCTATCTACTGTATTTTTGACCCACTTCCAGTTAACCATATGATATGAAACTAGAAAGGAACTCTTGACTAATTTTAAACAAACTAATGCTACTCACATTTCTGATCATATTCATGAGTGGCGTCGTCGTCGTAGAAAGGTTAAGACATTTGTTCTTGGTCAGCTCCTTGCTAAGTGGTTCATTAAGTCCCTATTACCATATATAACTAAGGATGTGGCTAAGGGTGTCAACGTCACTAAAGAGTAGGTCATTGCTCATGCCCAATATTTATACTTGATTTATACTCAGTCTAGCATGCTTTACAAGAAAATTCCTAACGCTTCGAGATCTAATTTTAATGTTCCTCCTCCATCAAAAGACTCTCATGCCGGAGATGTTATGATCGGTACTACAAGAACACATCACTCTATTGCATCTGATCCTGCGCCTTCTTCCAAAATCCATGCCATTTCATCCGACAAGGGAAAAAGTGACAAGAAACCTGGAAGTCAGAAAAAAGGGAAATCAAAGAAAAAGTAAACTCCTACCCTGCAGGAAATATCATCTGATCAATTAACTGGAAATCAGAAACCTCATTTTTCATAATCTATAATGAGGAACACTTTGTTAGGGATTGTCCTCACCGCGATGAAGTCTCAAAAATGGTTTAGACCTCGCATGCATCAGTTGTGTTGATAGATCCATTTCTGAATCTAGACACAAATTTGGTTCCTACGAATCCAGCTTCTAGTTCACAAGTGCTTATGGTATCTGTCATGAAGCCATCGAATGATGTTTTGGTGTCAGCACGTAACAAAGATTACGGTAGTCAGGTTACTGATCAACCTACTACCTCGACCATGAATCCATCTACGGAATCAATACGGCCACCTATTATTCCTAATTGACAATAAAGCCACCAAAGGGAGTCGTTCATAAATCAACATTTAATCTTCGAGCCGGAGCTGCTCAAAATTATAATATAGTTGAAAATTTGGCTCAATCCCCTTCAGCTATGTCAGCGCTTGAGGTGCTACAAAATTATCCCTCCCAGAAGCAGGCTTTGTTGTCAGCAATTGGTGGAATTGATCCAACAGATTCCAATCTCGTAGTCTTTAATCATACAAGCTATGTGCCGCAATTACCAGCAGAATTGGCATTCTCCATCAAAGTAAATGTTCTCAATCACCTTGTTCATTGTACTATTATTCATGATGGAGAATCTACGTACATTATGTATCTAAATTTTTGGAAGTCACTTGGCTCAATGTTCCTATCTCAATCACCTACGACGTTGAAATATTTTGATAGACGTACATATAAGCCTTGTGGTATTATCAATAACCTGCATGTTGAACTAGGGGGGGAAACATTGAATGTTGAATTTGAGGTCGTTGATGGACCCCTTGACTACAATATTTTGCTCGGAAGGCCATGGGTATATACTATGACTGCGACCATTTATACATATTTTAGAATGATCTCCTTTCCACATAAAGGTGTCATCATAGTTATCAATCAGCTATCCTTCTTTGCCTCTAGTTCCTAGGTAACTAGAAGTGTTATGTTAATTCATGCACCCCAAATTTCACTTCAGAACATTGATGTAGGACTTGTTGAGATTCAACAAGATGATGAGCTTAGTGAAAATCAGTCACCTTCACTAAGTGGGCCCACAGGCTATTTTTAGGTGTAAGTCTATTTTTAGACTATGTCTATTTTTAGACATGGTGATCATATTTCAGAAGTTGCAGGATGCTATTTGTGGACGGTTGGTCAAGTTGGAAAAATATATGAAATTCTATTTTTAGAATATTGGGCGAAGTCTATTTATAGATCGTCGATCTAAAAATAGAAGTGTCGATTATTATTAGCTCTTAATAATAATCAGACTCTAAATATGAACTTATTCTCTTGGAGAACTTAATTTTAGTGTACAGATTTGGAAAATCAATGAGCTGAAGGAATTACATAATTTCTAGGGTTTAATAGTGGTTCATGCATGGAGGACTCAGTTATAACTGAAGTGGCAAAGTTATGACAGAGTTGGAAGAGTATTTCATGGAGTTGTTATTCAGTTTAACTTAGTTAATGGAGTTAAACTCAGTTAAGCTAGTTGTATATATTCTAACTGAATGTTACACTAGTGAGAGTGGAGTGAATTCATTAGTTAATTAATTCACAAATAATAACTCACTAATCAACTAAACAAATACAAAAGTTAACTACAGTGCATGTCAATTCTAGTGGAGACCCAGTGAAGAGATAGGTGAAAGGGCAACATGGAATATCTGTTGTGACTATAGTGATGCATTAATTGCACCACACACACATTGGAGTTGCCAATGAGGATTGCGCAATGCAAGCAAGGTAGATTTGAATTCATTCAGGGGTCTTCTTCAGCAGGGATTGCGCAATGGAGGTAGGCTATCAGGTGGCAAGAAATCAGTGCATGGATTTGTAGATTTCTTCTGATTAGCGTGTGACGATTGATTGTACTGAGAGCTTGATGTACTAAGCTTTGTATGAGATTGTTACATGATCTCCATGATAGATAATATATGATAGTTGGGGTTTTCAGCTTCAGGCTTTCCTGTTTAACAATTGCGTTATGTGTGATTGTTTTTATTTCTTCATGTGTTTGTAATTGAGTTTTTAAATTTTCGCAAAAGATTAACAGTGGAAGGATTTTGTATTTAGCAAGAAGATAAATATTTTTATATCAGGAGAATTTGGATATATACATGCATCTTGTATATAATTTCTACATGGTATCAGAGCAATGTTAATTCTTGAATATTGCAATTGTGAAGAATTGTTGAGTCTGTGCTGGTGGAAAATTTGAATTTGCTGCAAAAAATTCTTGGTGCGACAGTTGAGTATACATTGAAATGTCTTTCAATGGGTTGCAATTGGAGTATGCCCTTGATGGCAGCTCGAATTACATAGCCTGGAAGGATAGGATGGAGGTGGTGCTGGAAGATAATGGACTGAAGGAGTTCATTGATAGCGATGTTCCTAAGCTGGGATCTAGCAATGCTCCATTACTTGATGCATGGCAAAAGAAGGTAGCAAAGACAAGAAGAATTCTGTTGGAAGGTTTGAAGGACCATATTGTGTCCAGCCGTCACGGGAAAGCCACTCCATTTGCAATGTGGAAGGCTTTGACAAATTTGTTCCAAATTAGTAGCAACCAGAGGAAGTTGGTGCTGAAAGATAAGCTCAGAAAAATAAAAATGGAGAAGGGCGACAGTTGTAATATCCCAAAATGGGAACTTTCTACAACAAATGGAATATCTTGAGATATTCCAAAGTTCAAGCTTCAGCAACTCATGAGCATGGCAATGTAGAATAGCTCATTAGATGTAAAATAACATCTCACCAGCAGATGTAAGAACCTCATCAAGTAGATGGCATATATCCTCCTTCCCAAGTGGGGAAATGCAGCAATATAGGGTATAAAATAGTTGTCTTCAGAAAATAACGCTATACAGGTGATAAATAGGACTTGGATCTCTTAGAATACATGATATAAAACTCACATGCAGAATTATAGGTGAAACAAATTACTCTAGCCAACATAAATAGAGCTCCCCAAGTCAATGCAGCTCAAATAAGCCCAAACCCCATAGCCTGGCTCATGCCAAAAGTAATGAAGGGAGTATTGCATTATTTTAATGAGGTTTTATTCAAAAAATAACATGACAAAATATATCTGGAGTATACAATGTATCAATGGCTAAGAAAATGGAGATTCCTCCATTTTTATACAAAATAAGAGTATCCCGGCAAGGATTTCTTAAGAACACAACGAAAAAAAATGCAGATTTGCAGATATGGATCTGAAAAATGCATTTTTACTGTTGCACTGAATATATGTGACTGAAATTTACAACTGACAAAGAAATAATTAATTACAGAGTTTTCCAGGAGAAAGGTTGGCCTTTTCTCCAAGGAACTAGCTCACAAGCAAGGGATCAAACCCTGCAACTGTTGCTCTGGAAAAAATGACGTAGTTTCCCAAGTAAAATACACTGTAGTGGATGGAAACTAATTTTTCCTTATTCCAAGATGTGAAATGTGCTTCAGAACCTCCTGTATAGATCTTGCAAAGAAAGGGGAGCTCCCTCCTCTGAAATATAAGCTCAAGAGCTGGTGTTGTGAGTCTCCCACTAAAACACCCTGCAACACAACAGTATTCTGTATAGAAATAATGTTGTAGCTAAAGGAGGATGCTTGGCCTCAAGCCCAGATGTGGGAAATTAAGAACAGGACCTCTCCAAGAGATCACCAATGAAGGAGAAGGAATTCCTAAGCAGGAATACCTTGTGCTAAACAGCACTGCAAATCTGCTAACCAGTAAGAGTCTACAAATAGTCTGAGCAGACAAAAATCAATAATCCATAAGATAACCTCAAAATTCTACCATATTCCTCCTTATAATTTTTTTTAAGCCTCCTCACCTTGGGTCCCACCTATTAGGGTTTCCAACACCATGTGAATACATTCTCTCCAAAACTGCGTTGTCTTCTCAAGCAAGCCACACCTTCTTAGGCAGCGCTGTTGACTTGGTCAACTTTGACTGAATCATCATGATCCTCTTCCTATTCACACATGGGAGCTGCAAAATACAGCCACCAAGTTATCCCCTTTTCACACCAAGAGGGATTTTATGTCAATATAAGTTAAATATGGGTCCTTTTTCCCATTTATTCATCTACTGGGTGCAAACTTCAAAATCTAATCCAATTAGCTGCATGCTAATTTTAGGAATATTACAGTCTTCCCCTCTCAAATATTTATTGTTTTCAAGCAAGTGCAAGGATAGACTAAGTTATGTCTCCTCCTCTCCCTGTAGCATCCATGTATGATGATCTTCTCCAAGTAAAGAGATGATGTCTCAACAATGAATCCTCATTATGCCTCTCCTAAGCAAAAAAAATAGCATTTGGTGGAAACCCCAAATGGCTATCATCATGCAGAAGTAGCATACTCAAGGAGACAACTGTGTGCTGTCTAGAGGTCCTCTCAAGGCATGGAGTATGAAATGCATGGGAAATCCTCATTCCCAAGTGAAACCTCCACCCCCAAGCTATTATCCATATGAAATGAGTCACCCTCCAGCATGGCAACTCATGAAGAATCTCCTCCACCTTTGGCTCCTGAAGTGTAGGTGGGTTGAATACATGAACATGATAGGCAAGAGGGCCTAGCCCATGTTTTCCTCCTCTCCAATTATGATAAGTGTCGAGGGCTTTCTAATCCTGGGCTGCAACATGATTTCCCTCCAATGGCAAGAAGAAGATTGAGCCTCTGAGGACCCTTCCTCTAAAGTCATGAGCCATGCCAACCCAAACCATTCCATACAATATGAATGATATGGAATCCAAATCAGAAAATGGTTGAAGCTTATGTTCAAGTTTGGATGATACACATGGCCTCTCTGGTGGATACAGTGCAGTCCTTTCAACTGTTGATTCAGAGCATCAAGTGGCAAGTTGTTCTTCGAAGAATTTGCAGCTATGCATGTCAGCTTATCTACTATGGAGTAGTAAGCTGCAATATATACCAGTTATGTACAATCAAAGCAATACAACACTTTCCCAAATTCATGTAGAGATGGGTTATCAACATTACAAAATTTAGCCCTAAAGTGACCATGAAACCCAAAAATAATCTTGCTCTCTTGTGGAGCAATGCATTGTTTACATATGGTGAGAAAATACAAATACTCAATAGAGTAATAAAAAAGCATATAAATGTATTTCTTACCATGCATCATGTGTGAGCTGAAGGTGAGGTCCCTGAGTGATTCCTCCCATGAGAACCTCCTCATAGAAATCTGCAAGAGGAGAGGGTGCATACTCCCTTTGGAACACTCCATCAATAAAAACATGCTCTCAAGTGACAACGTTGTAGGCCTTAGTAACAAGGCTCTTGTCACTCCATGACTTCTCCCTTTGACATTCCATATGCCAAAGCCATCCACCATCATGCTGCTATGTGAGAAGATGTCCTTCCTACATGGAAGCTCCTCATAATCCTCCAATGCAAAAGGGTGGCCTCCTTGCACCATGAATGAGCCTTCCTCCTCTCTAGAAATATCATGAAAAGTATGGGAAAATTTCTGCCCATACTCTCTTCTTGTCAAACAAAGCAACCATGCCTCCTTCTTATGCATTCCTTTCTTGAGATACAAGGCATGAGACAAGAAAATCAAAAACGTTGGGTGATACCCATATTCACCCAATAGAAACTAACGCAGGTCATCTCCTCCTTGATTTAGATCTAGATGTGGTAAGTGGTTTATATGCCACTTACTTGCTACCCTTATCATTCCACCATGGCTAAAGTTGAAATGTATATTTGGTGCTTTAGGGAAGCACCCATCATGTTGCAATACCTCCCTTAGCCTATCAAGGGAGTGGCCATATTTGGAAACAGTCTTGGACGATAGTTGGCCATGAAGCTTATATGGTAAGACACTCCTTTTAGGAGTCATGGCCTACACATGTAAAGCAAAATAATGCATGCAATCATAAAGTAAAAGGGGCTTTGCATAAGCATGCTTCTTACCCAAAGTCTCCAGTGTTGTGATAGTTCCTTTCTTGGCCAAATGTATCACTGTACAAGGTTGAGAGAACACTTTGCTCTTTCCACCAAGGAGTTGCCCTAGAGGGTTTCTTCCAAGTAAGGATACATCAAGGCATAGATCATAATAGAAAGATGTATGGACTGATGTGTCCTAGCTTGCCTTGCATAGATCTTCATGCCTTCTTAGTACATCACTCTTTTTAAATAAAGAGAGGTGAATGTTTCTTCCCCAGTGAAGCTTGCCCTCCTCTTCATCTTCTACAGTATATAGGATCTCACCATTTGATATTGATGGCACATGTTGCTCATGGATTGTGCCATAATTTCTACATGTGAGACTCTTTGAAACTCCTTGCAAGAATGCAAGAGCTTCTCTTCTTGGAGCAGTTGCCCCTTCTTCTTCTTCATGAAATGCTAGAGATGCCTTTTTTATGACTGCGCTGTCACCCCTAGCCTCTTCTCCAATGGTGTAAATTGCATCACCATTAATAGGAGACCTTAGATCTTGGTCTTCCTTTGAAAGATGAATATTCATATCTTCTTTTTGAGAAGAAGACTCTTCATCCAAATGTGGATGCCTCCAATCATTTCCTCCTTTGGTATCTTTTCAATGAAGACTACCAATCTCCCAAAGCAAGTATTCCTCCTTACAACTCATGGGAAGTTGAGATGTAACCCCTTGGAGATATTTCAGAAAATACCCCTCATCAATGATCCTCTTGGATCCAAAAGAATCCAAGTGTGCTGAAGGCCAAAAACCAACAGAAAGTGGCACAACATTCATCATGCCTCCCACCATATTGCACCCTAACTCCTCATGCTGCATGCAACAAGAATGAATGTTCATCCTCTCTTGGATCAATCCCAAGTTGCACAGTGCTATGCAAGCTTGTTGTTCCACCATAGCAATGAGTTTTGATCCTTGATCATGTGAGGATAAATTCCCAAGGTTTTCCATAAGAATTTCTAAAATGATCGGAAATGGAAATACATGCATACCTTGGTGAGTCTTAGGAAGCTCTTGTATGGCTGCAAGGGTTCCTCTCTTCAAAGTGTTGGCTAATCCAACTACTAATACAGAGGGCTACCCCTCCATGAAGGTGACAGCACTGGTACAAGGCTCCTCACATGGATAACGGGACTCCTCCTCCTCCAGTCTTCCACTGTCAAATCTCTCAATTACTTGATGAATAAAATCAGCAAAACTAGATACTTTTTCATGACCTTCATGGCTGATCCGCCAAGAACTTTCCTTACCCTCCAAGTGCAGTGCTGAGATCTCCATAGCCTCTTTCTCCACTACTGGATGTAATATGAAAAATGCTTCTAGCTTCATCACCCAAGTCTTTGCTGCACACTTGAGTGATCCATCAAATGTAGACAATAGGAATTTGTTGCCTCTTATCATTCTCTTTTTGCATGGTCTTCTTTCTTCTCTCAGTTGAATAAACTGAGGAAAATCTAGGGTCTCTTTGAAAGCCCTAGGTTGGCACTTGTTATATGCCAAATACCCACTCACAATCTCATGTTCCAAGTGGTATTCTTGATCTTCACTTCCTCTATGAGAACAGGAAGTGCATGCACCTTCTTCCTCCTCCTGAAACCTTCTAGAGGTCTCACTACGACTTTCTCCTCTTTGAAACCCTCTTGGAGTTTCAGTGCATTTCTCTTCTTTCTTCTTAGATCTGAAAATCGATGAGAGTAATCTCATCCTCTCCATCATTTTGTTCTCCTCTTCTTCTTATCTTCTGATTGGATCTAAAATCCACAGGCTAAGCCAAGATGGCAGCTTTGATACCACTGTAATATCCCAAAATGGGAATTTTCTACAACAAATGGAATACCTTGAGATATTCCAAAGTTGGAGCTTCAGCAACTCATGAGCATGGCAATGTAGAATAGCTCATTAGATGTAAAAGAAAATCTCACTACAAGATGTAAGAACCTCAGCAAGTAGATGGCCTATATCCTCCTTCCCAAGTGGGGAAATGCAGCAATATAGGGCATAAAATAGTTGTCTTCATAAAATAACGCCATACAAGTGAGAAATGGGACTTGGATCCCTTAGAATACATGATATACAACTCACATGCAGAATTAAGGGTGAAACAAATCATTCTAGCGAACATAAACAAATCTCCCCGAGTCAATGCAGCTCAAATAATCCCAAACCCCATAGCCTGGCTCATGCAGAAAGTACTGAAGCGAGGACTGCATTATTTTAATGAGGTTCTATGCAGCAAAAAATGTATCAATGGCTAAGAAAATGGAGATTCCTCCCTTTTTATACAAAATAAGAGTAACCCGGTAAGGGTTTCTTGAGAGCACAATGAACAAAATTGCAGATCTGCAAATATGGATCTAAAAAATGCAGTTTTACTACAGCACTGAATATATGTGACTGAAATTTACAACTGATAGAGAAATAATGAAGTACAAAGCTTTCCAGGAGAAAGGATTGCCTTTTCTCCAAGGAACTAGCTCACAAGCAAGGGATCAAACCCTGCAACTGCTGCTCTGGAAAAAATGACGCAGTTTCCCTAGTAAAATGCGTTGTAGTGGATGGAAACTGAGTTGGCCTTATTCCAATATGTGAAATGTGCTCCAAAACCTCATGTAAAGATCTTGCAAATAAATGGGAGTTCCCTCCTCTGAAAGATAAGCTCAAGAGCTGGTGATGTGAGTCTCCCACTGCAACACCCTGCAACACAACACTATTCTCTACAGAAATAACGTTGTAGCTGAAGGAGGATGCTTGGCCTCAAGCCCGGATGTGGGAAATGAATAACAAGACCCCTCTAAGAGATCACCTAATGAATGAGAAGGAATTCCTAAGCAGGAATACCTTGTGTTGAATAGCACTGCAGCTCTGCTAACCAGCAAGAGTCTGCAAATAGTCTGAGCAGACCAAAATTAATAATCCATAAGCTAACCCCAAAATTCTACCATATTCCTCCTTATAATGTTTTGTGAGCCTCCTCACATTGGATCCCACCTATTAGGGTTTCCAACACCATGTGAATACATTCCCTCCAAAACTGCGATGTCTTCTCAAGCAAGCCACACCTTCTTAGGCAGCGCTGTTGACTTGGTCAACTTTGACTGAATCATCATGATCCTCTTCCTGTTCACACATGGGAGCTGCAAAATCCAGCCACCAAGTTATCCCCTTTTCACACCAAGAGGGATTTTATGTCAATACAAGTTAAATATGGGTCATTTTTCTCATTTATTCATCTACTGGGTGCAAACATTAAAATCTAATATTCCAATTAGTTGCATGCTAGTTTTAGGAATATTACAACAGTATTCCAAAATATCTCGCGAAGTTTGTCCACTATAGGGATGAACTGGTAAGTGTGGATATTATTTTTTATGATGAATACTTGGTGAGCTTGGCTCTCCTTGGGCTTCTGAAGAATTGTCATAGCTACGAAGACTATGTCAATGGACGGGAGAAACTATTGGGATGGGAGAGACTTTGGTCGGATCTTGTGGAGGAGGAGATAAGGCAAAGTACCAGGGATGGCTCTTCATCGAAGAATGAAGATGAAGATAATTGTGCTTTGGCTGCCAAAGTAAGGAAAGGTAAGGGGAAGAAATCCCATCCAAAATCCGAAGCTAAAGGCAAGAAGCAGGATTTGTCCAAGGTGAATTGTTTTCACTGTCACGAACATGGGAATTTCGCCACTAACTACCCACAAAAGAAGAAGAACAAGAAGGTTGTTGGAGCTGCAGCGAGTGAGGCCTTAGCCTTGCAATTTGAACTTTATTTCTCTTTGATCACATGCTTGGTTTCAAGCTCAATGGGATTGGTGTGGTATCTTGATAGTGGTGCGTCTTTCCATATGACGAGAGACAAGGAGTTGTTTAGTGACTTGGAGGAGAAGGACCTCCAAATGCATATAGAGATGGGTGACGATGGTCAATACAGTGCGACCGGCATTGGGACCATTACCTTTGAGAGGGATTCAAGTAATCAATTTATGTTGAAATATTTTATGCATGTTCCAGGTCTGAAGAAGAACTTGGTCTCGGTCGCAATGTTGGAAGACAAAGGTTATGACGTTGTTTTTAGCGATGGAAAATATTTCCTGCAACATAAAAAAACTAGTCAAACCAAGAGGATAGGGATTCGAGTTAAGAATCTCTACAAGTTGGAGGTATATGGCTGCGCTACAATTATGGGCAAAGTAGAAGAAGTGGTGAGCCGAGATGAGGGAAAATTATGGCACAGGAGATTGGGTCATCTTCACCATGGCACTTTGAATATTTTGCATCAGATTTCTACTGGACTTCCCAAGGGTACTCTTCCACAGTTAGATCAGTGCAAGGGATGTACTATGGGTAAGTTTGTGAAGACCAACTTTCATGAGACGGATAATCGTGCTTCGGTGATTCTTGAGAGAATTCACACAGACGTGTCTGGACCTTTCTCGTTTGCTTCAACAGCAAATCATAGGTATTAAGTTATATTTGTTGATGACTATTCTCGTAGATGCTGGATCTTCTTTAAGTAGAAGAAGAGCGAAACATTCTCAATTTTTTATTAGTTTAAAGCATTGGTGGAGAAGGAGTCGGGGAAGCAAGTGAAAGCTCTACGGAGCGATAATGGTGGTGAATATATCTCAGGTGAATTCAAAGACTTTTGTAGCAAAGAAGGAATTCGAAGAGAACTCATAATGCCTCATAACCCACAGTATAATGGGGTCGCAGAGAGGAACACAGAACGATTGTGGGTACTGCACGAGTGATGCTGCATGACCAGGGCCTACCGATGCACTTGTGGGCGGAAGCATGCAACACTGCAGTTTATGTGCAAAACTGTTGTCCTCATAGAGTACTTGGCATGAGTAAACCTAAAGAATATTTTACTGGTAAGAAACCTAATATTTCTCATTTGAAGATTTTTGGCTCATCTGTTTACATTCATGTGGCAAAGGACGCCAGGAAGAAGATGGAGCCGACTGCAGAAGTTGGGATATTTGTGGGGTACACAGAAACATCCCATAATTATCGTGTGTATTTTCCAGATAGTCGGATGACTGTGGTGCGACGAGATATAAAATTCAATGAGGTGAAAGCCATGAATTTTTCACTTGAGAGGGAGCTACACTTGCATGCAGAGGAGGAACTTCTTGTTCCCAAACATGAGCCTCTATATGTGGATCAGCCATAAAAGGAGATTCATGGAGTGGAGGAGTTCACTCATGCAGAAATAAACATCAGAACGGGCAGAAATTGTACCACAGAAGCTAAGAGACTGAAGCTTGATGCGGCACAAAATGTAGGAGTCGCTACATCACAGTGCAGACAAAGATAGTCACCTGACTGATTTACTGGATACATGGCTCTTATGAGCAAGTGTATCATGATAGATCCATCTTCTTTTGAAGAATCAGTGCAAGAGCCCACATGGGTAGATGCCATGGTGGAGGAGTATGACTCCATTGTCAGAAACAGTGCTTGGGAGATTGTTCCAAGGCCGGTGGGAAAATCAATTGTAGGATCAAGATGGACCTACAAGGTAAAGCAAGATGCTGATGGGAGCGTCGAGAAGTATAAGGAAAGATTTGTTGCCAAGGGCTTCTCACAGATTGAGCGGATTGATTATGAAGAAACCTTTGCACTTGTCGCATGGTATTCTTCCATAAGGATCATCCTTGCTCTCTCAGTGCAGATGGGTTGGCACATTCATCAAATGGATGTGAAGACTGCGTTCCTTAATGGGATCATTGAGGAAGAGGTGTACATTGAGAAGCCTGAAGGATTTGAGATCTTTAGTAGTGAGTCACATGTGTGCAGACTCAAAAGAGCGATGTATGTGCTGAAGCAAGCACCTCATGCTTGGTACACACAAATCGACAGCTATTTCACTGGACTTGGCTTCACCAAGTGTGAGGCAGATGCAAACCTTTACCAAATTGTGGTGGAGGGTAAGCTTTTAATCATTGTTCTTTATGTTGATTATTTAATACTAACGGGTGATGATCAGTTGATACACTCATGCAAGGCATATCTTGCAAAGGAGTTTGAGATGAAGGATTTGGGCCTCCTTCATTATTTCCTTGGATTGGAAATATGGAAGTGGGAAGGTGAATTTTTTGTGTCTCAAGGCAAGTATGCTCGGGAGATACTTGAGAAGTTTCACATGCAAGGCTACAAGCCTATTGATACTCCTCTTCCAAGAAATTGGAGGAAAGAGGATGCTACATCGGCAGAGGTAGTGGATGCCACTGTTTATCGATAGTTGGTGGGTTCGCTCATGTATTTAGTTACTACAAGACTAGACATATGCTATGTGGTGAACCAGCTTTCACAAGCGATGGTTAAGCCTACCAAGCTCTTTTGGAAGGCAGGCAAGCATGTCCTAAGGTATCTCAGGGGCACATCTGAGTATGGATTATGGTACAGATAGACAGATGAGGTGAAGTTGCATGGCTTCATGGATGCAGATTGGGCAGGCAGCCCAACGAATAGAAAGAGCACATCAGGAGGTATTTTTAGTATCGGATCTACAACAGTTTCTTGGTACAATAGGAAAAAAATATCTGTGGCACTTAGTTCAGCGGAAGCTGAATAAATGGCAGAAAGTCAAGCTACATGTGAGGCTATCTGGATGAGGAAGATCCTGGTCAGTTTTTTCGGTTCACATTTAGATCCTACAGTGATACATTGTGATAATCAGAGTTGCATTAAACTCTCGATTAATCATGTGTTTCATGATATATCTAAACATATTGATATTCGGTATCATCATATCAGAGATTGTGTGCAGCGAAAGATCATGTTGCTTCAGTACATTCCTACGGAAGATCAGGATGCAGACATTCTGACGAAGGCATTCACCAGGAGAAAATTTGAATACCATAGAGGCAGGATCGGGGTGAAGGATAATCCCTATCTTGTTGAGAGGGAATGTTTAGATTCAACAAGATGATGAGGTTAGTGAAATCATTCACCTTCACTAAGTGGGCCCGCAGGCTATTTTTAGATGTAAGTCTATTTTTAGACTATGACTATTTTTAGACATGGTGGTCATATTTCAGAAGTTGCAGGATGTTATTTGTGGATGGTTGTTCAAGTTGGAAAAATAGATGAAATTATATTTTTAGAATATTGGGTGAAGTCTATTTAAAGATCATCGATCTAAAAATAGAAGTGTCGATTATTATTAGCTCTTAATAATAATCAGACTCTAAATATCAACTTATTCTCTTGGAGCACTTAATTTCAGTGTACAGATTTGGAAAATCAGTGGGATGAAGGAATTACGCAATTCCTAGGGTTTACTGGTGGTTCATGCATGGAGGACTCAGTTAGAACTAAAGTGGAAAAGTTATGACAGAGTTGGAAGAGTAGTTCATGGAGTTTTTATTCAGTTTAACTCAGTTAATGGAGTTAAACTCAGTTGAGCTAGTTGTATATATTCTAACTGAATGATACACTAGTGAGAGTGGAGTGAATTAATTAGTTAATTAATTCACAAATAATAACTCACTACTCAACTAAAAAAATACAGAAGTTAACTACAGTGCATGTCAGTTCCAGTGGAGACCCGGTGGAGAGATAGGTGAAAGGGAAAGATGGACTATCCGTTGTGACCATAGTGATGCATTGATTGCACACCACACACATTGGAGTTGCCAATGAGGATTGCGCAGTGCAAGCAAGGTAGATTTGAATTCATTCAGGGGTCTTCTTCAGCAGGGATTGTGCAGTGGAGGTAGGCTATCAGGTGGCAAGAAATCAGTGCATGGATTTGCATATTTCTTCTGATTAGTGTGTGATGATTGATTGTACTGAGAGCTTGATGTACTAAGTTTTTTATGAGATTGTTACATGATCTCCATGATACATAATATATGATAGTTGGGGTTTTCAGCTTCAGGCTTTCCCGTTAAACAACTGTGTTATGTGTGATTGTTTTTATTGCTTCATGTTTTTGCAATTAAGTTTTTAAATTTCCGCAAGAAGATAAATATTGTTAGATCAAGAGAATCTAGATATATACATGCATCTTGTATATAATTTCTACAGGACTCTTAAAGGATTCCTCTCATGGGAAAATTTTCATTAGCACCACCTGTAATGTTAGCAAAATTTGAAAGTATAGAGACCTGCTACATGATCTCTTCCACTCCATCTAGCTTAAGGAAGATTATGGGTGATTCTGAAGTTGTTACGTTGGATGAGTTTCTGCCGCCAAGCCCCATTGATATGGCATAGCAATCAATCTATCTTCCTGGGGCAGCGAATCCGAAATCATCGTCGCTGGTCATTTGATTCAATCGTTCATTAGATTATGGTACTCCATCTTATCCTTTTTCCTCAACTTTCTTGACATATGAGAATATTCTAGAAACCATGATGTTAGAAGGAGAACCATAAGAAGATCATCATCGTCATTATTCCCATTTTCCTGATTATGAATAAGATAATCTTAGTGAACTATATCACTTTTCGATCAAAACTTTATTTTCAAATTCTTTTCCTATTAATGCAATCGATTTCGAGAAAAATTTATCAAATATTGAAGAAACCATTTCTATCAATATTTCGACCAAACCTAGCGTGGTAGGAAATATTCATGTCGGTGTGTCTTGTTCTCCATCTGAACTCGAAACATATATCTCTCTCTTTCGTGAATTTCGTGATGTCTTTCCTTGGTCTTATGAGGAAATGGTCGGCATAGATACTAGTATCATTCAACACACTATTAATATGTACCCTGATGTCAAATCGGTACGTCAACATCTTCGTCCTGTTCATCCGAAGAAGGCTGCTACCATTAAAAAAGAAGTTGAAAAACTTTTGTGTGTTGCTTTCATTTACCCTATCATGCTAACTATGTGGGTTTCCAACATCGTTCCTGTTATGAAAAAATAAGGAACCATCAGAGTGTGTGTTTATTATCGGGATGTCAATCTTACTTATCCAAAATACAACTATCCTAATCCCTTTATCAACCAAATTATTGACGATTGTTCCGGATGCTAAATCTTTTCATTTATCGATGGATTTTCTGTCTACAATCAAATTAATATACGCCCAGAGGACCAATATAAGACAGCATTCATCTGTCCTAGGGCACATTCGCTTACCGAAAACTCCCATTTGGTTTAAAGAACACTGGGGCAACTTTTCAGAGAGAAATGGATTATGCTTTCAATGACATCAAGAACATTGTTCAACCCTATCTAGACGATTTACCCTCGCATTCACGAAGTTGGACTGATCACCCAATGCATTCGAGAGCTATCTTTTTACGTTACCGACACTACAAAATACACCTAAATCCACTTAAATGTGTGTTTTGTGTTGGTTCTAGTCATCTTCTTGGATCTGTTGTCTCAAAAGAAGGAATTCGAATAGAACCACTAAAGATCCAGACCATTCTTAATTTTCCTGCACCATCAAATTTTCTCCAGTTACAGAAACTTCAGGGAAAGGCTAACTTCCTAAGGAGGTTCATACCCAACTACGCTGAAATGGCTAAAGGATTTACTTGGATCTTGAAAAAGGAGATTCCCTTCCATTGGGACCAAGTTGCGCAAGCTTCTTTTAATGTTGTCAAGGATAATCTTGTCCGGGCGTCATTAATGTATCCCCCCAATTATCAGAGCGATTTTTTCTTATATATCGTCGCGGTTGATACAACCATTGCTATGGTATTGGTCCAAGTAGAAAATGGGATAGAAAATCTGATCTATTATTTGAGTTGTAATCTCAATGATATGGAAGTAAAATATTCATACATAGAAATACATAGAAAAATTTTCCTTGGATGTTGTTCAAGTTGTCCAAATATTTCACCACTATATCCTGTTCTGGAAGACCATTTTCATTTCAGATTGCAACCCCATGAATTATATCTTATCATGTAAATTTTTGGGGGAAAATTATTCAAAATGGATTTTCATTTTGTATGAATTTGATTTGGAATTCATCAAATCTAATTCAAAGAAGTCTTTAGTTTTGGCTAAGCTTCTCTGTGACCTTCCCTCTGATATTACTGCTACTACATCAGAACCATCAATTCTCGACGAGTATTTTTTTATAATCGAATCATCTCATCCTTGATATGGGGATTTTATCATTTATCTCCAGACCCAAACTTTTCGGCCTGATACCTTTCACTCTGACTAGCAATGTATTCGATACCAAACCAAATATTACCTGATCGTTGGCTATGCACTTTATCGTTGTGTTGTCGATACAATTTTAAGAAGGTGCCTCACTCATGAAGAGGTTGAAAAGGTTTTAAATGATTGTCATGCTAGGGCTTGTGGTGGACATTTTTCTGGATACACTACCATATTTCGCGACTACATCCTCGCGTGCCAGATATTTGATCATAAAATCGTCAAACAGCCAACGCCAATGCATCCTGTTGTCTCTGTGGGACCATTTTCAAAATGGGGCATTGACTTCATGACTTGTAACCCTCATTCTTCTATGGGGAATGGTTATATTATTGTCACAGTAGACTACTTTACCAAGTGGGTCGAAGCGATGCCTACATTCAACAACACAGGACAAACAGCTGCATTGTTTTTCTTTAATCATGTCATTGCATGGTTTGGGGTTCCACAGGCTATAGTCACAGATCATGGTAAGCATTTTCACAATCACATGATGATTGAGTTGACTGACAAGTTAGGACTATCACATAATAGTTCTACTCCTTATTATCCACAATCAAATGGACAAGTTGATGCTATTAACAAAATTATTAAACGAATGCTTCAACAAATGATAGGAATTCATAAACGAAATTGGAATTTAATCCTATACTCGGCCTTGTGGGCATACTGAACCTCGGTGAGAAACACAACTGGATTTACCCCCTTTCAATTGGTGTATGGTCTGGAAGCTATCTTTCCAATATAATGTGAAATACCTTAGTTAAAACTCATAATAGACTTGCTACCTAACACCTCATATGAAGAAGCGTGTCTTTTTAACCTCATCCATCTTGATGAAATGCGTCGTGAAGCCCAATTGGCCAATGAAGTGCATAAGAAACGTATAAAGGCACAATACGATAAGCATGTCCAACCTTGCATTTTCTTAGAGGGCGACTTGGTCCTTCTTTATGATCAAGAAGCTGATGTAATAGGTACATGGAAATTTGAGCCATTATGTCATGGCCCCTATATTTTCAAAAGAGTTATTGCGAAGGGTGCCTATGAGTTGGTAGATTACAATGCAATTTTGTTGGTGCGGCCCCAAAATGGCTTGTATTTGAAACGTTACTATGCTTTATCATGATCGTATTAATTTTTTGTGTTATATTGTATATATATGTTGTTGATTTGCATTTCTTGTCTTAGTTTCTTTTCTAGAGTTTTCTAGAAGTTAGAAATCTTCTTTAAGTTTCATCGCAGATGTCTAAATATTTGGAACCATTTTTTGGGTATGCTAATGGTGCTAGTCGTAGTACTCAAAATCTATCCTCTGCAACATGGGCCATTTTCACTCTAAACGGCGAGTTAGTGAGTTTTCAAGGGATTTGTATCAGTCGACCTACAAACAATACCGTTGAGTATAGCGTGTTGATCGAACTTCTCTCTGATTCCATTTCATTTGGTATTAACCACATCATCATGAGGTTAGACTCACAACTTGTAGTATTACAACTTACTAGTGTTTATATTGTTAAAAATCCAACACTGCATCGTATGTTCCTAAGAGTTCAACTTTTGGAAAGACATTTCAATTTCATCCAATATCAACACATTTCCAGAAACTTGAACACATTAACTAATTCTTTAGTGAATTATGTTATAAATAGACATTTGCAACACATGTAAAGATATATTCACATAATTGAATAGGATTGCACAATAAACATAGGAAAACACTGAAATCAAATAGATATATAGTTATAGGTTTTTACAAAAGAATTTTCCCAAGACACATTGGTCATCTGACCTCAAAATGTATGCAACATTTCAAAAGTAAACTAGTGATTCTCATGGTAACATGTTATCGATCTAGCTAGCCTACGTAGTAACAACATCCAGCGGTTAGGAATGCCAATAGTATGGCACTACAGTCACATGGGTAACTCTTCGATCCAGAAATATGGAATCCCGAAGGTCAACCCCTCTATGTGTTGTCAAAGCTCAGCAAGAGTCTTAGCCATGTCTAATTCCTGAAGGACTGCTCTCCCGACAACCCTCTCTGCTAGCTCATCCACTCCATGCTCTGGCTCTTCCACTGGTTGAAATCGAACCACATTTGCATTACATTAAAACTTTAGTTTAGTCATGGGAAACATCAAAATACAAAAAACATTTATAAACATTAGAAAAATAAAAAAACATGGTCAAAACATTCTTACCGATTGCACCCCAATGAGCCCCTTCTGGTAAAGCTAAGTCTGGATCTCCTCGAAAATTGATGCCTGCATATGCATGCTCATAGATGGTGGTAATCTATTGCCTAAACCAAGCAAATAATGCAGTTGATAACATGATGTATGATTGGACTACATGTATAGCCATCAGTTCTACCCATCTCTACATCCTCGGATCTCTATGGTTAGATATACCCAGTGTCACATGCTGAGGCTGCATCAGTGGAATCTGATCTAAGGAAAAATAAATGAGGATCGAACCATAGTCGAAGCTTTTCTTCCTTCCTCCCTTTGCCTTGCTCAGTTTTTCTTTCACTTGAGAGGGTACAGCTTCATCCCAGTTGAAAACTGTTGGTTCCATGCACTCTAGCACATACTGCATACAAGACCTGTTCACTACATGTAGTGTAGCGGTACCAGCAATCTTTTCAATCATGAATAATATGGTTCTCAATGGAAAATAAAAAATGTCATGGATGTTTATTTTCCCATCCTTGCTAGGCTCTGACCCTGGGTAGAAATGCTACAAAATGTAGTCTCTCACCATCTCTCGGCCGAGAGAAAACCCTGAGAGAGAAATGTGTATGCCTTGTTGGGTATGTGTTATATTCTTTCCACGACTAATCACGCGAAAATTTTTGGTCCTTAATTTCCGGTGGGTAGTCCGCATCCATGGTTTTGTGCATGGTTTTGCACATGGTATTGGGGTACGATGGTTTTCGGCCCATGGTATTTTTGTAGATCCGGTCAAGGGAACTACGGTTATGTTCTAATCCAGGGTTAATGGATTAGGGTTTATGTATGCTTCGGCATGTATATATATGTGTTGTAACAGTAAAAGGAATATAATGAAAAATCAAGCTGGTCGTCCCGATTTGGGATCCAGGGGAAAAATCTTTGTGTTTATCTATTTTATGTTTTATGCTCTCGCTATTGTTTCTTTTCTGTTATAAGATTCATGAGTAGATAATTTCTGTTCAGGGTTAAAACCTACATTTGGTATCAGAGCTGTTTCGGCTTCAAGGGGACGCCTTTGCTGCTAAGGGTTTTTTATTGCAGGCCTGAGGTAGACCTTGTTCAGTGGGAGATCTGTGGGATCGATTCTTGTGGTGAAAGAAGATGGCGAGCGGCGAAAAGATAGAGATCGAGAAATTTAATGGTCAGAGTTTTTAGCTGTGGAAGCTCAAGATGGAGGATCTGCTGGTGGATAAAGATCAGTGGATCGCAGTAGATCTAGGTACTAAACCAATGGGAATGTCAGATGAAGATTGGAAGAAACTGGATCGGAAGGCTAAGAGCACAATACGGTTGTGTGTCTCAGATTCAGTATTGTTGAATGTATCTGGGGAAGCTACGACGAAGAATTTGTGGGAAAAACTTGGGACTTTGTACCAATCTAAGTCTCTGGTGAATAAGTTGTTCTTGCGGAAAAAGCTGTATAACCTGAGGATGAAGGATGGAGACTCGGTGACAGAGCATCTGAATGCCTTCAATACTGTGGTAAGTCAGTTGTCATCTGTTGATATTAAAATCTCAGATGAAGATAAGTGCATCAATTTGTTGTGTTCTCTACCAGATTCGTGGGACAGTCTGGTTATTGCAATAGGTAGCAATACAACTACCTTGAATTTTGATGACATTGTCTCAGCCTTGCTGTCAGAGGAAATGAGACGGAGAAATATGGAGGGTCAGAATGGAGATGCCTTATCTGTACAAGGAAGGTCCCATAACAGAAACAAGAATAAGGTTTCGAGTGGGAGATCCAAATCTAGAAGGAGATCTAAATCTCCTGGAAACTTTGTAAAGGTGTGTTGGGAATGTGGAAAGGAAGAGCACTACAAAAAGGACAGCAGATATAAAGCTCCTGAGAAAGGAAAGGGATCTGATGATGCTCCTTCTGTAGAGGCAAAAACCACCTCAGATGAGGGTGGGGATGTGTATTTGGCTTCTTCTTCAAATACACATGTAGATCATGAGTCATGGTTGATTGACTCAGGTGCATCCTTTCACTTCACTCCCCATAGGGAGTGGTTCTGCGAGTATGAAAAATATGATGGTGATGTCTTCCTAGGGGATGATAGGAAGGCCAGAATCGTTGGACGTGGAAAGGTCAAGCACAAGCTACAAGGTGGAAGGATTAGAACACTTCCTGGTGTTCTGCATATTCCTTCATTGGCTAAAAATCTAATTTCTGTAAGCAAGATGGATGATGCAGGTGTAAAAACAGTGTTCAAGAAATATGCCTGCAAGATGGTTCGGGAAGCACTGGTATTAATGTGGGGAGTTCGGACTGGAACTCTATACAAGCTACAAGGTAGCACTGTTATTGATGGGTGTAACAGTTCTATGGTTCTTGAAAGTGGAGTATAAATCCTAGCTGTCTCTGGAGAAAAGACCATGCTATGGCATCAAAGGCTTGGACATATTGGAGAGAAGGGCCTTCGGATACTGCATAGAAATGGTATGGTAGAAGGTATGTCTAATTTCTCTCTAGATTTCGATTTCTGTGAACATTGTGTATATGGGAAGCAGAATCGGGTGAGTTTTCCTTCTGGTGCTAAGAGGGCAAACAAGATATTAGAACTTGTGCACAGTGATGTGTTTGGACTTGTGTCAGTTCCATCACTGGGAAAGTCTGTGTACTATGTTTCATTCATAGATGACTTCTCAAGGAATACATGGATATATTTCTTCAGGAAGAAATCTGAAGTCTTTGACAAATTTAAAGAATTTAAGGCTCTGGTGGAAAACCAGACAGAGAAGAAGATAAAGGCATTGAGGACAGATAATGGTGGGGAGTTCTGCAAGAAGGAATTTGAAGAGTTCTGTAAGAAGTGTGGTATAGCACGACATAAGACTACTCCATACACACCTCAGCAAAATGGAGTTGCAGAAAGAATGAATAGAACACTGATGGAAAAGGCAAGAAGCATGCTCAGTGGTACCGGGTTAGGACAAGAATTCTGGGCAGAGGTAATGGAGACTGCATGTTACTTAGTTAACAGATCACCTTCATCGGTGTTGGAGGATAAGACTCCACATGAGGTATGGACTGGTAAGAAACCCTCTCTTTCACATCTAAGGGTATTTGGATGTGATGCATATGTACATGTTCCAAAGGACAAAAGGACCAAGTTGGATAATAAATCTGAAAGGTGCATCTTTATTGGGTATAAGGATGGTTTAAAGGGTTACAAGCTTTGGAACCCAGAAACAAGGAAGGTTGTTTACAGCCGAGATGTGGTGTTTAGAGAAGTGAAAGATGTTGTTAAACATGAATTCCTACCAAAGGAACCTGAGAAGATAGAGTTTGAGCTAAAGGAGGATGAATCAGACTCTACAACAGAAGAAGACTCAGAAGATGAAGAGCCACAAACTCCAGCTTTGAGAAGATCAGTTCGGGAAAGAAGGCAACCAGAAAGGTATAGTCCATCTGCTTTCTGTTCAGGTTTTGCCTTAATTATAACTGATGATGAACCCAGAACTGTCAGGGAGGCAGTAGATTCAGAGGATGGAAAACTCTGGAAAGAGGCCATGGTTGATGAAATGGCATCCTTGCACAAAAATGAGGCATGGGATCTGGTGGAGTTGCCGGCTGGAAGGAAGCCCATCGGGAGAAAATGGGTGTTTAAGAAGAAGATGAATGTAGAAGGAAAGGTGGAGAAATAAAAAGCTCGGTTGGTAGCAAAAGGTTATTCCCAAGTGCCGGGAATTGATTTTGGTGATATTTTTTCTCTTGTTGCCAAAGTTACTTCTATTAGATTACTTTTATCTGTTGCTGTTGCATTTGATTTTGAGATAGAACAGATGGATGTGAAGACAAAATTTCTTCACGGGGATCTAGAAGAGGAGATCTACATGAAGCAACTTGAAGGCTTTATGGTGAAGGGTAAGAAAGAACTGGTATGCAGGTTGAAGAAGTCTCTGTATGGGTTAAAACAGTCACCAAGGATGTGGTATGAGAAATTTGATACCTATATACGGGGACTTGGCTTCACCAGAAGCAAGGAGGATCATTGTGTTTATTTTAAATTAATTGGTGACCGTGTTATTTATTTGGTCTTGCATGTGGATGATATGTTGTTGATTGGAAATGACAAAGAAATTATCCAAGATTTGAAGACCCAACTGTTCTCCAAATTCGACATGAAGGATCTTGGTGCTGTAAACTATATTTTGGGCATGGAAATTAAGAGAGATCGGGAAAAGAGGAAGCTCTGGTTAAACCAGAGGAAGTATGTCGAGACTATATTGCAGAGGTTCAATATGCAGGATAGTAAACCGGTGAATGTTCCTATTCTTGTAGGTGTAAAGCTATCTGCTGAACAGTGTCCCAAGACACAAGAAGAAGAGGAGTATATGTCCCGTGTTCCATATGCAAGTGCAGTGGGTAGCCTGATGTATGCAATGGTTTGTACTAGACCAGACATTGCACATGCAGTGGGAGTATTGAGCAGGTTTAAGTCAAACCCAGGGAAGGAGCATTGGACAGTAGTGAAGCGGGTTTTCAGATATTTACGTGGCACTAGTGATTATGGCTTGTGCTACCGGGGAAGACCAGGATTGGAAAGAATGTTGGACATTCGTGGTTTTGTTGATGCAGACTGGGCTGGAGATCTGGACCAAAGAAGATCTACAAGTGGGTATGTGTTTAGCTTATTTGGAGGCGCAGTCAGTTGGATGAGTAAAAGACAGTCTGTAGTGGCTCTTTCAACTACAGAGGCAGAATACATAGCGGCCACTCATGCAAGCAAGGAAGCAATTTGGTTGCAGAGATTGTGTTCAAGTATGGGGTTGGTACAGCAAGCTATAAGGATAGACTGTGATAGCCAAAGTGCAATTTTCTTGGCTAAGAACCCTGCTTATCATTCAAAGACAAAGCACATTGATGTTCAATATCACTTTGTTAGAGAAATGGTTGAGGCTAAAAGGGTGTTGCTGGTAAAGGTGGACACTTTGAAGAATTTTGCAGATGCATTAAAAAATTCTGTGAGCACTCAGAAGCTCTCTTGGTGTAGAGAAACAATGGGTGTTGAAGAATTGGGCCAATGACTAAGCCCTCTTGTGGCCCCCTGTGGAAAGAAAACAACAAGTGAGAGAATGTTGGGTATGTGTTATATTCTTTCCACGACTAAGCACGCGAAAATTTTTGGTCCTTAATTTCCGGTGGGTAGTCTACGTCCATGGTTTTGTGCATGGTTTTTCACATGGTATTTGGGTACGATGGTTTTCAGCCCCTGGTATTTTCGTAGATCCGGTCAAGGGAACTATGGTTATGTTCTAATCCAGGGTTAATGGATTTGGGTTTATGTATGCTTCGGCATGTATATATATGTGTTGTAACACTAAAAGGAATATAATGAAAAATCAAGTTGGTCGTCCCGATTTGGGATCCAGGGGAAAAATCTTTGTGTTTATCTGTTTTATGTTTTATGCTCTCGCTATTGTTTATCTTCTGTTATAAGATTCGTGAGTAGATAATTTTTGTTCAGGGTTAAAACCTACATGCCTCTCCTCGACAAGCTTGTTAGAAAATAAATGTCCTCTACTGAAATTGGAACCACTTTGTTCCTAATGTGAAATGCCTCAATTTTTGGATCCCATGCATGAACAAGGAACTCCAAAAGTTCCATTTTTTGCCTCATACCTAATAAGCGGAAGTACTTTAATAACCCAAAATCCCTGAGGGCTCTTATAGTACCCGGATCATTAAGGGCAAACATGTTTTGTTCTTCATGCTCTCTTTCTCTCCAAGTAATTTTCATTATAGTCCGATGAATCTTTGAAACATAACCATAAGACTCATTATACTCCTTTTCATGCAAAAAATTAGGCAAAATTTGGTGACAATGAAATAATCAAAAATGTGAATTGCGCCCAACGCAGTCTTGGTCAATAGACAGTGCATTTCATATGCACCTAAGCTTCATTTTGAGTGCATTCCAACGCATTTTTTGATGCTCAAGGATGTGTTGCCCTCTTTTGAAATAGAATTTAACCTAAGGGGCCCAAATCTCTAAAAAAATGAAATGAAATGAAATGAAATGACTAATGAAAGAAAGAGGGGGTTTATGGCACAAACGTGGATCAAACGGCAATGAAAATTTTCCACAAAATTGATCGCAATAAACAGCTGAAGTTCGGGCGAAAAAACAGGTTCAAAGCTCCAAAATGAAAATGGTAACTTCCAAATGGTAAAAATGAATATTAAAACTCTTTTAATTAGTCATTTGATTATTTAAATTACATTTATTGTTGTGACTATGGTTTTATTCAATTTTTATCATGAAACAGGTATTTTTAATCCATTTGATGTTGTTCTGAACAGGTTTGCAACTGATGAGCAGATTAGTCTTGCACATTTATTTCAAGAATGATTTGACCACAAAGCATACTTTTATCCTTATTTTTAGAGCTTTGATAAAAATGAAAAAGGACTTGAAGCGCACTTTTATCTCTTTTTCGAGCTTCGGTAACAGTGAAAAAGGAACCCCTGGAGTCTTCTTTTAGCTCTTTTTAGACTCCGATAACGTGAAAACATTGCCGAGCACATGTCTTTTCGAGATCGTAAAAGTAAATGAATTGAAATCTTCTCATATGTAAGTTTAACCCTTTTCCAGACTGAGAGATTATTTATGAAAAAGGAATGCCTTAGTCAAACATGACTAAGAGGTTCTCTCGGATATTATTTTACACTTTTTCAGATCTGAGCTACAACTTTACGAAAAATTACTTATGGAATTTTCTTTTGTCCTCTTTTTCAAACTCTCTAAATATGAAAAAGGATCGGGATGTCACTGTCGTTAGGTTCATTAAAACATAAAATAGAGACGGGCTTGTCGATCATGGCAAGAATAGAGTTTCATTCATTGCTAGAATCGTTAAATTATTAAATATTGATATTATTCACCCAAAGGGTTGAATTATAGATCAAGCATATGTTATCCTCCTCAAGCTTGTTAAAAACTAAAGAGGTACTGGTCGACAAATTATTGAGGAAAATTTGGGAAAGTGAACAAAACTTTTACGGTAGCAGGTCACTATTGAACATGACACTTCACTCCATCATCGTGACTTTTTGGGTTGGGTAATATTCTTGATGTTTCATTCATACCTATGGTTCATCATGCCTTCACTTCGATTTTGGGTCAATGCTTCCAACTCATCTCAGTGTCATCTATATGTTCAAGAGAATTCATCTAGTGAATACTCATCCTTTTGCAATACTCATAAACCTTCATTCTCATGATAGTCATCCCTGAACATTGCTATATCAAGTCACATTTTGTCTCTAAAATTAGTAACTCTCATTTCACGATAAAGTGGCTTCCTGTCGACATCAAATCATCATCCAGGAAGTTTACTTAGAAACATCATCTTCGAGTACCATGAGTCTTGTTATAGTATCGACAAGATCCTCACTTTCGGAATTTTGACTGAAATATTTTGTTTGGTGTTTGACATCAAATCATCTATTCACACATTACAAAATGTACAGCAGTACCTTGAGGACCATTGACATCAATGGTGGTTCTCTCATGTTTGTTAACAACTCACATCATTGGCTGGTAATCAACCAATTTCTTACCATGTTTGACTACAAATCATATATTTGCATGGCTAGACTTGTACCTGAATGATCGAGTGAATGAGATAAGAAGACCCTGGATCTAGTTTCAACCATCTGGGCTGTGATTTCAGGATTTCTATACACATCATTTGTACGGTGACCTTACATACAGATCATCATCCAAACTTGGGCCTATATCTGTATGCATGTCTGTATTGGGCAACATTCCAATGTAGACGAATTTCTACACTATGTACATGTTATTAGATAGTTTATGTGCTGAGCATGGGAATGCCTCCCTCAGTAATTTGTGATCAAGAGGATATATCATGATGTAATATATTGTAATATTGATGCAGGTCTCCACTCCACTTCAGTTCCAGCCTATCACAATGTAAAGCATCTCATTCAAAAAATATTTTTATTATTATGACTTCATACTTTAGGGGGAAGTTGTTGTAGGTCAATTTGGGCATCATTCCCCATGATATGGTCAAACTAGACATCATCCCCAGGACCAATGAAATAGGGTCTATCATCCCTATCATTTTAGTTGCTACATGACCTAAGACAAGAACAAACCATTCATGACTTCTATTGCATGATTTCCAAGGTTTGAAGTATATGTTATATCACTTATGAGCTCACCAATGCCGCCTCTCAAGGTACTAACTCTATTTCATATTCAGCTCCCTCCATTCAAGGGTGCACTGCAATGCACTTCCCAGCATTCAAGAGTGCGTTGGTCAAATAAGATCGAAATTCTCATTGTTCTGGAATCTCCACATGGCCAGTGCTTTCTAGAAGAGTCCATATGTGTCAAACTTCGAATCCAAGTGTCCATCTAACACCTCTGAGCTTGGGAACATTTCTTTCCTATTATTAGAAATTCATTGATTAAGAAACTACCATCAGCTGCCCTATAAATTAAGCACAGATCCTAGTGCTAGGAAAGGAAGAAATTTGGTAAAGAAATGTGGTTGGATTCTCAATTGAGAGAGTGATAGAAGTGATATGATGTTGATTGTGATGAGGCTAGGATGATGTTGGAGCTAGTGACATCAAATCGATAATTGGTTGTAACCTCCCCCTTCTATTCATTAATAAATATTGTTGTTCATTTTCCCATATATGTATATGTTTATGTTTCTATTCCTCATATGATGGATTTTTAACTGATATATATGTTTCATGTTCAATCGATTTAATTGATTAAGATAAATAGGCATTTGTATATTGCAATCTCTTTGTTGTTTAGTGTGTATACTTGTAGGAACTAGTCTCGTGATCTAAGTTAGATTGGAAACTACAACAAAAGCAACAGAAGGAGAATAGGAAGCACTTGGATCACAAGTAGGTTCTTCTATCTTTTTGTGTGTTTATTTACTCTTTCAGAAAGTGTCTACAAAGTCTTTGATATGTTGTTCTAAATTCATAGCACCACATTTAGGGAATTTTATTTATCCGTAATTCATAATTCTGCATAACAATAATGATCATCATCATCATAACAATAACATAACATGAATTCATGCATGTGGAACTGCAAAATGAATTATTAATGCACCAAAAACTCTATAGCTTTCATTGTACTAACCTCTACAGTTCACATAGTCTATTGATAATAAAATAACCACTATTTTTGTACATGAAAAACCACCTTCGAACAAATTTTTTCAAGAAGCTAACACCAAATAGTATGTTGCAACTGACAACTAAAAAAATAGAAACTAGAAATCCATATCCATATTTCATCCACATATTAGCACAACGTAATAGAAACAAGTCTCAAACTATACAGATGAAAAATATTATGGCAAGTAGGCTCGATGCAAGAAATGGAAACAGGTCCATTCGCATAAGCACCATTTGGTCTCCAACCTAATCTCTACTTTATTAATTGTACTTTCTCCACATGTCCTCTGTCTATGACTAACTTATCTCACAAGTCACGTATAGATACGAGCTACTCATTCGTACACTAGCAACAACTACAACATCATGAGGCACACCAGCACCACCACCAATAGCACATCCAATTGAAACTCATAGAGTTTTCTCTAATCCAGGGCAACTCAATTGAATGCTAAATATCGGTTTTTTAAAATAAATATATATAATTGAATTCACCAAATAAATATCGAAAAGAGTATTTTATAATATCGAAAGGTACAACCTTATCAATATATTTGCAACTAGTTGTGATAATGTCATTGTGTCTGGATTTACTAAATGAATATTAATAGCAATACTTGGCATTGATTAATTCTTGCATGCTAAGTGCGAAAACCAAGTTTCTACATTGGGAATGAGGAGAATTTTTTCAATATTTTGTACATTGCTTACTATCACTATGATGATTATGAAATACAATACGTCATAAACATGAATTATTAATTTTGCTATGAACCACTACAATATGTAACACTAAGATTGATCAATGAGATTTGATATTATATGTGACTTTGATCTTTTTGCACTTAGTCTCTACATCAAAACAAAGCTCTACACATTTGTATCTATTCGTATAAAAAATACAGAGTCCAAAGTACTTAGTGTGGAAGAAAATCATTTTGAAAGAATGCACAGAAATCATTATTGCACAATTCCATAGATTCAAATATTGATAGTCATAACATTAAACCAAATTTCAATGATTCAATAAACTAGAAAATTTATTTGACAATATTCATATTCTTCAACCAAACAATAAAGGATAATGTTAAGTTTTCTTTTGTTATTTCGAAAGTATACGTTAGTATCATCTATGTGGAAGATAAATTGCATAGAATTATGAGAAGTACCAAAGTTCAAATGATTAAAGCTTGAGTGCACAACTAGTTGTGGGTATGCAAATATGGTTGTGGAGAGGGAGTTGTGCAGAAGTGGTTATACATATACGAAAGAAGATTTACAAACATAGTTGTGTGTACATAGAGGGGGTTGGTAGGATGAATACTTGATTGGGTTGATCTTATTTCAAATGAAATGTTTTTTTTTCAATTATTGAACTTTTATAGATTTAACATTGATGTGACTGAGTGTGGAGCTTTGTTTTAAGTGTGAAGAGTGAGTGTGGGAAAGTTAAAAGCTAATATATAATACTGCACACTCAACTTCTATGCATTATTTATTATTAAAATATTTCCAATAATCCATCCCTTCACATATGCTTAATTCTTTAATCACTTGTTTTCTAAAGTCTTAAGCATAGAATATCTTGATTATTTTATATCATGAAAAGTGTTTTCTTACAATTGTGCTTATGCAAAGAGTTTTCTACACATATCGAAATAATATTAATATGTTATCAATGAATATTACCAATAATATCATATAAATAGTGATATATGCCCTTGAAGTGTGAACATATGTGAATGTGAAGTTTTATGTTCCTTGTTCCACACACCATCCTTCCACATATATTTGAAATTATTATGTTGTTATTTCAAATAAATAATATCGACCTCTAATCCAATTGTAATAACGATTATTTAATAACATTAGACCTAATGACTATCATTTGTGGTGAAAGCTATACAAAGGTTTCTCTATTTCCCTAAGATTACAGAATGATCTAGGTTCTATTCAAAGGAAAAAATGTGCGAAGAACAAAGTCAGATGCATATTTCTTTGACTCTGTCCATCGAGACATGTTATTGAAAATGGAAGTAGCTATCCGGAGATGGTCGTGCATATCCGAAAAAAATACATGTGCACCAGCCCTTTGACTGTGCCCAAATATTTTTCCAGTATTTATAAAAATAAAAATAGCTTTGTCAAGTACTTATAAAAATATAAAATAGCTTTTTCCAGTATTTATCAAAATAAAAAATATGCACCTCTCTCTTTGAATTGTTATTTAGTAATGTTTTTCGTAAACATTGCTTCCTCCTCACAACATTTGGGACCCACACTAATTAATAATGGTTTAAAATTTCAATGATTTACCATTGTACGAAAGAAGTTGTATGCCAATTTTTAGTGACATTTTTTGGCATCAACAAAACAATTAATTAAGGGTATTCATTAAAATATTAAATGCAAACCATTTTGGAATTTTTCCAACTGATCGATCTTGCATTTTTTGAACTTTTCTTCTGAGCTAGAAGTAGTATTAGATATTTTTGTTTATCCAATTATTATTTAGAGATAATTTTTGGTACGTATAAAAAATTACCAAAGCTATGGAATCATTTTGTGCTAAGGAGTTGTCTATCGAGGCAGTGAATTTTCCCAGAGAGCCAAAACCTGTCAAAATTTAGCCCTTTTTCCCCTAAAAAATATGATGGTAGGAGTGCTTGAATTTTTTTTTATGGTGGAAATGGATTCAACACGATAAAAAACCCTTAGGGAACCTAAAATATTGAAATTTAATATATGTAACTGGGATTTCCCAAAAAACATTCCGATTTCACCAAAATCGTGTCAAAATTTCCATTGTTTTCCGAGCAAATTTGCAGCCTTGTTAGACTATGCATTTGTGCCAAAGTTAAGTGATCATGTCTGTACAAAATATTTATATATCATTGTATTGAATACTTATACAACAATGTACATGATCACAATGAACTAATGAACTTGTATTTATTTTATTTCGTACATCCATGCTATTTAGTACACATATATCGACAACATTAAGGTAATAACCACCAAAGTAAAAAAGGATATAATTTTCGAATTTCAAGATTTATTTTACCAGCTATCATTAATGGTTGCTTTGAAATTTTCAATTACTATTTATTGAAAGTGTTAAACATGTCAATAGATCTAAATCAGACAACAGATAAGAAAAAATGGTGGTAAGGACAACTGGAATTGTACTATTAAACCATGATTAATAGCTTTAGTTAACAAAAATATTTGTCATAAATCATGATAAAATGTATATGCAACCAGATGGAACACGTTATGGAAATTAAATTTGTACCATGATCATGAAAATCGTGTATCAAAGTGTTCGTAAATCAAGTTCCCTTCAGCGTTTTTCGTATGACAGTATCAAAACAAAACAAATTGCCTATGATTTAGTGGTAGGGGCCAACTAAGTAACTAAATCCATTCATGATAGAAATATCCAAGCACATATATGCATAATATTTATTTATAATTGCTTACAATTATTGTTGGTAGTTTCAAAGATAATTGTCATAATTGTCATGAGCTTTTTTATTACTGCATATATGCACTTAGTGTTTCAAAAATGTGGACAACTATCAGATTGTGCAGAAATTTCAGCCCATAATTGTGAATCCAAGAAATGTTTGACAGATTTTGGGCAATTTAAGCCAAAAAATTCATCGTAAAACTTTTCAGAACATAGTACAGATAGACAATGTCCTTATATTGTATTGAAAATTTATGTTTGTATGCCATGTATTTCAATGATATTAAATCAAGATAAAAATACACAGTAAGTGGACAAGATGGTTTTGCGATATTGATACTTATTTCCATTACTTTTTGCAAATGTTGGCTTTGATATTTTTAATTGTTATTTACTAAGATTTTCATATATGGTATTTTCCACGACATGAATAGAAACCACTGATAATTGGGATTGGGGTAGAAATTTGCGAATTTATGCAACATTATAAACAAATATAAGTAGCAGATAAGAAAACCAAGCTATTTTCACTTATAAAATCAACCAAATGGTATTTGAATTTTCCAACGGAGAAGAAGAGAAACATAGACATTTTCACTAGAAAATACTTTAACGATCTCATATTTTACAGGATTCGACATTATTCAACAGTTCATTTTCTCAATTTCTTAGGTTCTTTTGCAATTTTCTCTACAATGTATTTTTTTTTCTGCACAATTGTTTAGGATTTTTATTTTCTCATTTTTCACTTTGATGAGCCTCAGTATTGCAACAATAATGTTGCAACTCCCAATAATACCAACTTAAACTATCAAACTGGGGTTCGCACAAACTTAAGATGTATCAACACTATATGTGTAGGATACAATGTGTCCTTATTTCGTTGACCTGATGTAATGGAGTGAATGTCATGAAAACAAATACTAAACTAATTAAAAAAATGGAAATTCTACTTTCTCAAATGTAAAAACTAATCCTAATTGCAGAAATGGAAATCAAACACTAGCCTAATGCAGGATGTGAAAGTTGCATTAAAAAGGGAACCTAGTCTTAACTTAAGAATAAATAAAGTAAACTAATCTAACATGCATGAAGGAAAGAGAATGTAATCAATCAATTTATTCCAAAGAGGTTAGATCCTGTGACATACTTCATTATATATTTAATGTGCCAATCAAGGAAATCATTATTGTGTTATCCAATTGAAAAATTTGTCCATTAACCCAAATTGTTGAGACGTGTTGCAAGGGTAAGAAGGAAAATACTAAGTCGTATTTGGTCTTCCCCAATCATGGATTTAGAGACTAGGGGTAATTATTCAAGCCAAAGGGACAAAAAAAAAGCTTTGGGAGAAAATCTAGATAATTTTACACATGCTACAAGAGTACTACAAGCGATTGCTATAGGCGAAACATAACTGCTACAAGAGGATATAACTCACCGAATGACCAAGTAAATAAAATGAAAATGGGATGGGACAATTTTTTTTATTAATTAGGATGTCTCGAGACTCTATTCCAAGTGGAATCATTCCAAAATACCCATGTTAACATGTGCTAAAAAATAACAGAAAATAATTGCTCTAAGAACTAGAAATCCAAGAATTAGTGAGCTAATTAACCTATAAAATTCATATCCTAATCAAGTGAAAATGAAATGGGGTAAAAAAATTTATTAAGTTGAATTTTTTATGACCTAATACAATTGGATTCAACTCAAATGAATCTCATTAACATGTTCTAAAAAATAGCATAAAATTACTACTATTTTGCTACAAGGGATTTACAGAAATTCTAGATTTGTGAACTAGTAACCCAATCCAAGTAGCTCAATAATGAAGATGAATTTTCAAAGTTGTTGAAAGGATGAATAATGTTTGTAAATATGTAAATAACCTTTAAAAAAACTCACTTCATTCATTTAACCAATGTAACCTACAACAAAAGAAGCATGAATAGTAAATGCAAAAATAAGATATGCAAGTGAAAAAGACATTCAAAGGACGTAAAAAAAGTATACAAGAGGGATATGAGGCTCCTAGGATGGAAAATCCCAGGAAAAATTATTTTCATATGAATGAAACCAAGCTTTAGAAGAAAAAAATGGCACCAAACTTCATTATTTGAATCAATCCAAGTACATCCTTGTTAGAAATGAAAGTGGAGTTGATAAATAACAAGTATTCGAAACAAGAAGACTAAGAAAAATATGCCCCTGAAGGCCAATTCGAATTGGAACTTATAAAAAGTGATGAGGAAACATTCTCCTTGAATGGAGGAAGCTTTCCCCTCCAAAATACCTCAAATAGTGGATCTAGTTCCCAACACTAAAAATCTACATTAAATGACAGGGAAAACATTCCTAGATTTTATCAATCACTGGAGCTCCAAAATTTGTGCAACAATTTCATCATATCTTGCTCATTTATTCTCCACTATTGATCCTCCTATAGCAAGGAGCAAGTCCCTAGATTAAATCCTCCTCCAAATCTTCATAATCTTCCCAATATTCTCACAATATTGTACAAAAATAAATAATATTAGCCACAAATATGCAATTATATCTTAACCTTCCTAATGACCATATTAAAGCTAAAAATATGTCATCTAATGAAAAAAAAGAGAGGTTTAATGTGATGAAGGATGTTCAGATGGGCCTTAATTTATGTCTAAATTAGAGGCCCATTATATCCCTTGCTGAAAGCGTTTCTCATCCTCTTAGCAACTTAGTGACCTAATTGTGCCTCATTCATGGCCTCTGTGGCCTCCCTGATCTGTCTTGTAGTTGTCCAACACTTTCCTGTATCAACTTTCTGGTTTCTTGTAGCAAATTTCTTCCTTCCTGTAGCAAATTTATGCCTTCCATTAGTCGAGCATATTCTTCTTTTAGCTATTTGGTCATGGGTCCCCTGATGTAATATCCCAAATTGGAATAATGCATTGATACACAAACACAATATTTGTAACACAGAAAATGTACATGTAAATATTCAACAATCATAGAATATACATAATAGGTGAGCCTTTTATTATCATTGGAATATACAAATCCAAGTCTAAACAGATCAAAAATCAATAATATCAAGCCCCCCTTCTATTTTGCCTTCATCTTCATTATATAGTTTTTGAACCTTCTCATGCCTTAGCCCGCCTCATAACTGCGTTGTACATGTGAACATGGGTCTCCATGTTGACTGCGTTGTCTCTCCATGATCTCCATCATGTGTGCATGTAATGATCACCCTCTCCATCATGTGTGAATTAATGCACCACTTCCTCCATCATCTCATCATGAATTCTCTATGATATTACATTTGATTCCTTCCATGATCTTAGTTGACTGCTTTAACCTCCATGATCTTTCTCATTAATGAGACATGATATCCACATACACACATCAAAAGTGGATTTTATTTATCTTTGGGGTTTGTGGGTCCCTCCACCCTCTTATTTACTTAATTAATTATGGAAATTAAGAACTCTAATATTCCAATTATCTTGTGGAAAAATCGGGAATATTATAGTCCTCCTCGAAAAAATGTTGCTCGACCTAAATAAATTGCAAAAGTGGATGCTAAATCAATCATCCTCCATCCAAATGGCATCCTCATATGGAAGGCCTCCCCATATGTCATAATGTGTCATGCATGTCCAATTCCAAAGCTGCCTCTCTAGAATGTCTAGAATGGCCTCCAACTGAAAATTTAGATACCCATCCTCATCAATGAATCTCCAAGTGGCAACCATATGATGACCAAAGATCTCCTCTACACATGAGATACATAATATAAAGTGTTTCATTCCCAAAGTGGAAAGTCCCAACTCATGAACTATCTCTCCAACCCATGATACATAGAGTAGATTGCATTTATCGATGCTCACATCATTAGCCCTATTGGCCATGTAGGATCCAAACATCACATAACCATAGTGAAAAATAAGAAGTAGAGACATATGGGTGAACATGAAAAATGTCAAACCATATTCTCCCAATAATAACCAACGCAGCAAAGCCTTCTGCTACCATGCTAGATCATCATCAAAACAAGTAAGAGAGTCATACTCTCTCAATAGAAGCCACTACAACAATGCTTCTTGTTTCCATACCACATCATCATTGTACCAAATGTAGTGGCCATATTACCTCAAGAGAAGCCACCTTAATAAGGCATCTTTATGCCCCACAACATCATCATCATACCATGTACAATTACCATAATTCCTTATCAGAAGCCAACATTGTAAGGCCTCTTGTTTCCATCCTCTATCATCATGCAATGTATGGGAAGAAATCAGCCCATACTCTCCAAGTAACCAAAGCAACAAGGATTCTTGATACCTTCTTACATCATCATGATGCAAGTCATGGAGCAAAAATATAGTAGTGGACATGTGAAATGTCTCATCAACATAATACAAACAAGCTCCCTTATGCCACATCATGTGAGAGTTATGCCTTCTCCCAAACCCAAGTACACACATGAATATGAGATACATCCCAAATAGAAATACATGTAAAGACATGAGACATATCCCAAACAAGAATAAATACAAGGACATAAGATATATCATGTGATGTCCAAACTCTCTCATCAATAACCAAAGTAACCATGCATTTTTCTTCTGCATTCTTCCAATGATGTGTAAGGCATGAATCAGAAAAATATGATCCATTGGGTGGTAACCATACTCACCCAAGAGAAACCATCTCAGACATGCTTTTTGCTGGCCTATCTCGTAGATTTGCAAGTGGTTTGGAAACCTTTTCTCCACATCATCAACCATTCATCCCAATGAGGATGATGGATCTTATTATGCAAAAACTTGGTATCCTCCCATTGTAGGACAACAACCTCCTCAAACTGTTGAAGAAATTTTCACTCCATGATATGTTGAAGTGCACCTCCAATGAGACCTCTCCATGAGATCTTACTCTCATCAATGGCCTTCCTAAACCAATAAGGTTCTAGATTTTTTGCAGGTAGAAGTTTATATTTTAGTTGTGAGATGATCATTGAGAAAGAGTCATCTTGAAAGGGGAAAATTTTGCCCATCTCAATATGTCTACCATATATCATCCTTTTCTCCATTGCTTCATGAATGAAGTTTCCATTTGATTGCTCCCATAACGAATGGGTCCTCTTCTTCTCATTGTTGCTCATTAACAGTGTTGTAGATCTGTAAGCTAAAACATGTGTTGTCTCAAAGTAAGGCACAATGTTGAACTCATAGTTAGCCATTATACATAGGATCATACTCATCCCATCTTATGAAACTCTACACTTCAAATCAAAGGGTTGAATGTAGTCTATCAATGACAAACTAGGCTGGTACTTCCTTCATTCCTTGATTAGATCAAGGGTCCTATGCGCAATGATATGATGCTGCTCCAAATCAGCATGTTGTTCTAACCCTTGGTCATGCATTAGCCCTGATGGCATGTCCTCATAAGTTTCAATAAGAGGTATTGAAACAATATGAGATGAAAGTGCATGCATACCTTAGATCAACTGATGTGTGGGAACCTCTTGGAAGACCACAAGATTTCCTCCAACTGGAACAATAATTTCTCCAACTGCTAGTAAGAGTGATGGTTGCACTTATACAAGTGTACCAGTGCTGGTATATGTCTCCTCCTCATCATGAATCTCATCCATCATGCATGGGGCTCCAAATGTCAATAACTCAAGACCATATTTCAAAGATGCAAGTGATCCTCATCTTGATGTAAGCACATCTGCAGTTGGTGGTGGTAGAGGCTCCTCCTCTTGAGTGATAATGAGGACATCTTCTTTTGGATCTTCATGTAATATCTCCTTTATGATAGGAGATGTCACTATATGATATGTCTCTGGTTTCTTTCTACCATACCTTTTCTTCAGTCTTTGAATAAAATCTGCATAGGCAAACACTTTCATGTGTGACAAGTGACTGAACCACCAATCTCTTGCTTCACCATCTAGGTACAGCGCTGCAAACTCCACAACCTCTATTTCTGACATAGGATATTTCAGAAATAATGTAGCCAAGTCTTCCCTCCAATCCCTCAATGTGGTTGTGGAAGATCCATCAAATGTAGGAAACAAGAATCTATGCCTCTTTCTTCTATTGCCGCTTTTGGATCTCCTCTCTTCTTTGAATTGCAAAAAATGTTGGAGAGAGAGATTCTCCTTCAATGCTCTTGGTTGTGCCTTGTATTCAGACAGATATTTACTTAGGGCCTCATGCCCCAAGTCTTCTACATATTCAGACCAGTCCTCTTAATCATCAAAGAAAGTGGATCTAGTGGAATAATGTGAAGCTCTTTGTTTCTCTGGTCTTCTTTGCTACTGATAAGAAGTACTAAGACCTTCTTCATCTTGAAACCTTGTTCTGGTTTCTCTTTGCCTTTGTCTTCTTGTTTCATTGGTCTCTTTGAAGAGATCCTTCATAGCTCTAAAGAAATATGAGGAAAAACTTAATCCCTCCATAGTAGATCTCTACTATCTGATTTTCATATGTTGTCAATAATGTCTACATGCTGAGCCAAAGATCATGCTCTGATACCACCGTAATATCCCAAATTGGAATAATGCATTGATACACAAACACAATACTTTTAACACAGAAAATGTACATGTAAAGATTCAACAAACATAGAATATATAGAATAGGTGAGCCTTTTATTATCATTGGAGATGGATAAACAATACAATAGTGCTCAAATAGACGCACTCAAGCCAAAAACGTAAGCTAGAATGACCCTGAAAACATGCCAAATCAGGCACTACATAATTGAAGAGATGGAGGAAGAAATACTGCGGTGTCCCTTCAGCTGATGATGTAAATATAGTTTTTAGCTAAAAATGGAAATGTAGATCTATGAAAATCTGGAGCTCTGATGATGCCAATATTCTAGATCTGGGCACTATGATGGCAACCCAAGATAACCCAGAAAGGATTTCTCAGATCTGTCAATCTAAGAAAATCACCCTCTTGGGGTTTCACTATACAACTACTGGGTATGCAGATCTGAAGTTGGATCTGACAAATAGATCACTGCAATATGTCACAATATCAGATCTAAGATTGAAGGGTTGATCCCTTCACTAGATCCTCAAGCTAGAAGCTCAAGATCTAGCTCCTCAATCCTCCTCTGAAGATTGCAGTTGCTGCTACACAGTTGCTACCAAAAACTACGCTGTGAAGGATGGAGGCTCTCTATCCTGATACTAAGATATGTTAATCAGCTCAAGAATGTTGTAAATAATGGATACAATGTGAAGGAATGGTCCCCCACTGGATTACTAGCTAAAATGCTAGCAACTTCCCTTCTCCCTTGGATCTACAAGAATGCACTGCACAATTCCTGATGGAAGTGTTGTTGCTGGGAGATGAATAATAGTTGGCTTGATGCCTGAAATAGATCTGAAGCACTGGAATGATGATCTTGAAGCTCAAGGTGATAGGATAAATCCTTCATTGGTTCCTAAAATAAAATATTGAAGCACAACCTCCTCCTCAAACTGATCTTCAGAAATGTGCAATTTTTGAATATGGATGTTCTGCAGAAAGTAGGAACAATATGGCACCAATGCTTGATGATGAATGTTGTGCAAACACTCTTCCCTATAGGTCACTCAAGGAAAGAGGTGGGATTCCCGCTCAAGAACACCCTGTGCTAAACAACACTGTAGACTTAGCTAAACAGCATAAGAGTGCATGGAATGTCAAATGAAAAATATAGATCTAAATATATCACAAATCAATAATCTCAATCCCCCCTTCTATGATGCCTTCATATTCATTATATATTTTGTGAACCTTCTCATGCCTTGGCCCACCTCATAACTGTGTTGTACATGTGGACACGGGTCTCCATGTTGACTGTGCTGTCTCTCCATGATCTCCATCATGTGTGCATGTAATTATCACCCTCTCCATCATGTGTGCATGTAATTATCACCCTCTCCATCATGTGTGCATTAATGCACCACTTCCTCCATCATCTCATCATGAATGCTCTATGATCTTACATTTGATTCCTTCCATGATCTTAGTTAATTGCTTCAACCTCCATGATATTTCTCATTAATGAGACATGGTCTCCACTTCTTTCTCATTAAGTAGTTTATCCACTACTCCATTATGTAGATCTAGATCTGAAATATCCACATACACACATCAAAAATGGATTTTATTTATCTTTGGTGTTTGTGGGTCCCTCCACCCTCTTATTTACTTAATTAATTATGGAAATTAAGAAATCTAATATTCCAATTATCTTGTGGAAAATTTGGGAATTTTACACCTAATGCTTGGCTTCTTCTGAGAGGCTTGGGCCTCCTTTATTTTGGATTAGAGGGAGTTTATCTCTTCATTTTTCTTCTTATTCTCATTGTATCCTTTGTTCTGATTTTTTCAGACATTTTTTCTTCTATTTCAACCTTTTATTTTTCTTTCCCACCCTATTATTCTTCTGCAGAGCCATCTCTGATTGTCTCTTGAAGTCCAAAAAAATTTCTCTATCCATGTGTTGGCTTGAGGGGTCCTAACCTAGGTTCATAGTTTATTGCGCAACCAACCAACCCTCCAACTACTGGCCCTTTCGGCATTGACCTACTTGCGTAGATCAAAGTCTCACCCAAATCATTATGGGGCGTGTTGGAACCAGGTTTTTGCACCCTGAGGGAGAAAATAATGTGGTGGCCGTAAACATATCGATTGCAGACTTAAACAGATCTTAATAGATGTGCACAATTTTTACATAAGAGAATAGCATATTACTTCATCGTAGACAGAACCAGATTTAAATCTATATAATGTATAATTACTTAAGCACATTTATCCATATATTTAACCATAAATATAAATTCATGCATAAAGAACATAGGTATTCACCAATATGCAAGTAAGAAAAACAAAAGTAAAGCGATCTTAAGAAACAGATAGCTCAGATCGATAACACAATTCTTTCGCCAAAATCAGTCCTTGTATTAAGTCAGAGCAATTCAATACATCAAGCTTTTCCTTACACTTTACCTTTCCGTGCATACAACCAGTGGAGTTTGCACACATCCAGGACTAGGTCTCCGCACACAGCCAGCAGGAGACTTTCTAACCAACCCAAACTAAACCCTTACAAAAGTATCACATATGCATAAAATATAGATCAAAACATCAATAATAGTTGACTACTTCCTTAGACTCGATCTATCTTGTTGGCTCAAGGGGTCCTGACCCAGGTTCGGAGGTTAAGGTTTGCCAACAAACCCCTATACTACTAGCCCTTTCAGCAGTGACCTACTTGCGCAGGCCCAAGTTTCACCCGAAGCAGTAAAGGAGGGTGTTGGAACCAGGTTTCCACACCCTAGGAGAGAGTAGGTAATTCAAGCCAGTCCATAACTATCAGATCTATACAACTAGAGGTCATTCTCAAGAGTTTCAATACATAACCAGAATATAGTTTATCAGATCTAAACAACAGGCTCACATCCACGTGCATACTATTAGCTATAATCACAGAACAATATATTTGTAGTCGGTTAACATATCACAAATACATTTACCATAACACAGATAGTTCGCAGCTTACTAACAGATACATCATCATATAACTCAAGTCTACATCAACCATAACAGGACATATCCAGATAACGTCAGATATCCACAATATTTTTGCACATCTATATCATTACCCAAAAATCCTCTTATGTTCCCCAAATTACCACTTGCGCACACAGCCAGCAGGGTCCGCACACAGCAAGATAGAGGATCTCCATGCACACAGCTAGTAGGAGTCCTAACCCAATCAACCCTACCACAGATCTAACAGTTCATACTTCGCATCAATCTCTATTCATTCCTACCTATGACTCAGAAAAGGGTCATCTATTTATAGCGATTTAGCTTACGCATCCAATGGTCCAAAAACCATGGTTTGCGGACTCTTGGTCTACCCTCTGACCCATTTACAATTCATTAGGGGCTTTGACCCACCCCAAAACCCCTGCGTTAGACTAAACAATACAAAATTATACAAAAATGGACAAAATTCATAGTCTTTGGGAGACCATGCTCCAACAGTCCCCCAACACAATATTGTGACTCATCCTGAGTCACTGCATCGGTGGGATTCAACCTATGCTTGCAATACTCTGATCACTTCAGCTAATGGAGGCAGGACACCTTCGCTTTGGACAACTGCATTCTATGCAATGTCGAACAACTTCTTGGACAACAATCCTTCAGTCGGGGCAGTGACACTTTCCAAAGTTTGGTTTAGTTGCTTGATGGCAACATCTGCATCCTATGAAAGTTTGAGAGCTTCATCAGCCCACGGCTTCAATCAGTCACCAAGGATCTACTTCTTTTTCTGATGGTCATCAATATCCACTTGGCGCGCTTGGCTGGAGCGCAGTCGTTGCAAGCGCTGAGCAGGTACCAGAGTGGGCAAGGTGGCTTCGATTGTCTCGAACTCTTCTTCTTTTTGTCGCAGGTCCTAATTTATCCCTCACAAGATTGGATCACGTTGGACCTTAGTCCATAGCTGCATGGCGGTCTCCAATAGTTGGGCTCCCTACATGATCTACCCCATTATGACATTCGTAGCTGTGGTGACCAGCGCAGTTCGCTGGGCTCGGACCTCCGGAGGTGTTTCAAGTTGTAACTTATCTTGTAGATCTTCGATCTACTCTCCATGCATGTCATGACAACCTAAAATTCATCCCGGGAAGCCTTGAGTGTTGCGATCAGTTTTTCTACTTTCGCTTGAGGGTTTGCTGATGCCGGGATCTCTACGGGAACATCTGCGTAGTCAGTGAATCATGTCTTCAAGTTCTGTTTGCTTCGCGGTGGCGAGGCACACCTCAGCATTATTTTCAAGGACGGCTTTTTCAGCTACGCCGAGTTGTTGGTGCACTTGTTGGTCTTGATGTTGGATTTCCTGAAATACAACAGTGTGGAGACCCTGCAAGACCTCATGGGGGAGCCTAACTAAGTTCAGCTAGACTGTTGTACTGGCCTAGATTTGAAATCCCAGGTTGGGTGGACTGACCACTAGAGCTGCGCCAGGGAGAGAACAAAGGTGGTTGTGATCTGTAACTAGTGTTTTGCTACTGATGGTGGAGGGTGGGCATACTGTGGTCACACTAATCTGCAACATTTCTGTCTTTAATTTTAGTGCTCATAGTTCAGCCTGAATTGTGTCAACTGTGGCCCGTTGTTGTTCTTCTATGGCAATCCATCTGTCCTCCACGGCCAGAGTGACTCCATCAGCGATTTATTCCAGGTCTCCGTTAGTCAATGTGATTGTATTGTCCTGTTCCGCTTGCTAAGATTGTTGCTTTTTGTGGGGAATTCTGACTGGCTCGCTTGTGTTCTTCATGTCATAGGGGGAGGCAGGTCCGCCTGTACCCAGACCTTCTGAACCCAAACCAATATGTGAGTCTATCTGGGTCTCCGCCTCAACGTCCTTCTGCTGTTGCGTATCCTTTTAGGTAGCTGCACCGGTGTCTTGTCTAGTACTCTTGGGTGTACCTATGATATCTTGGACGATGACAGGGGGTTTGACTTGGGATGTGCTGGTGCTTCCAACGCCCTTCACACCAGTTTTGAAGCCAATTTTCTAGTTAGGGGGCCAGAGCACAATGACGTTGTCGATTTCTTTGTCCATCACCATGTAAGGAAGTGAAGTCTGGGCTTTCTCTTTGTGCGCTCTGATCTAAACATTGTGCAGAGTGACCTGAAATGTGGCAATTCCCTTGTATCTGTCATACATGGTAGGGAACAACCATGGTTGGGAGTTAATAGTTGCAGCCACGCCACTTTAAAAGAGGACCCAGAACACCTGGTTTTCCTTGAGCCATTGCAAATCCTTGGAATCCCATAAGTGTGCATAACGAACCCCTTCGCACATGTTCGGGGTAATCTTAGGGAGGACTGACTCTGCAAGGGCTTCCTAGGCAACCACTGCTATAATAATAGCAACCAAGAGTAACAAAAGGCGCGGCCCTGCTCCTGGGACTCACGAATGTTGGTTAGAAACTCATCGCACAAATACTGTGCCCAGTTAAAACATACCCCCTTTGCACATTGGCCGGCTAACCGAATTACATAGGCTGGAACGAAGGTAACCTGACACTTCCTCATCATTTTACATGCTAACAACATGGTGCCCAACTACATACCTTGGTCACTGATGGTCTTGATGATAAATCCCCGACTATTATAGTCAACATGATACTTTTGGCGCACGAACTCAGCAGTCTCCCCCTCATATTTCTTACCCACGCACTCCAAGGGGTTCGGGCCGCTCATGGGGAGACCAGTAATCCGATGCACGAGCGCAGCTTCAATGGGTTTCCTATCCTAGATCCACAGGAATCTGTCATGAATTAGCGCGAGAAATTTTCGTGCGAGCCAATACATTACATTGTAGTGTCCAAAGTGGAGCATCCTAAGCAGATTTAGGAGCTCGGACCCCGCCAAACCATGTACCCAGCGTTGGGGGAAAAATTTGACCCCATCAGCACCATGAACTATATCAAGGTATAATTCGGGGGTGAGCTCAGGGAAGGCCTCAAAGTTGGCCAAATCATGATCTTCGAACTTAACTTCATGAAGGTGACCAAAAGGTTCACCTATGATGGGAACCTCCCTCGAGGTCAGTGGCATCTTCAGGTAGGTGATCAAGCCATCAAGGTTCTTTGGCATGCGCTTCGATGCTTTGTGTGGTCGCATGAAGGGGGGCAGCCAGTTGATTGACTCGGTGGGTTGGGCCTCCTCCTAAGTAGCCCTCGGGGATTTCACATTGCATGGGGAGGTACGGGGCTTTCCTGCGACCCATTTCGTAGGCTTCGGGGGCTTACCTAAGCCCTGATATTTTTCCTTTCCTGGTAGTAGGGCTGAGTGTGGAGAGGAATTCTTTGACTTCGGATTCGACCTCCACCACTTCCTCAATGTCTTGGTCTACTGAGGTTACTGGCTCCGAGAGTTCGGTAGGATTCATGGCCGTCATTCTAACGTAAAATATGAACTCAATATTGCTACTATCAGAGGGGGAAAGCTACTCAGACATGAACGAGATGCTAACAACACAGAATTTCTTACAGCACAACTTCGTCTAGGACAACCAGGCTAAGTACAAGCTATTTGATCAATACGGAAACTATGTCTGATCTATCTCACATATTTTATAGCCTTGGGTATCGCCCAATGGTAGGGTAGACTTCGCGTGGGACTTACCATCAAGTAAACAGTAAAAAATCTCCCAAAATTTCCACATTAAATACCAACCGCCTGCTCCATCCAACAGTAATTTGTTGTTTTTACCCGATTTGACTATTTCAATGGCTAGTTTTCGCACCTGAGTTGCGCTCAGCATACCCCTGCAATTCCAGCATATCCTTGCACTTTGAGCAATCCTCCCACGTTCCCGGTGCACCAGCTTCACTTTGTTGGGATTCCTTCCAACTAAAATTATGTGCTGCCATAGCCCAGCCTTCAAGACCTCTTGCACCGTCATCTTACCTACGTAGTGACCCCCTATTATATCTTAGTAGTTTACATACTTCAGGCCATCATTGCATAGTACTTCATGAGGTTCAATGCTGATAAAGTCCACCGCTCGATGCACCAACTCCTTTCTTTGTCATACCAAATATTCGGCAGGTACTATGCCTGTGGTCAGGAACGGAGAGATCTCGGTAAAACGTGCATCCAAAACCCTACTTGAAAACATCTGGGTATCAGGCAATCCTTCCTCGCCCGTCTCAATTTGGGACAAGTGATCCCACTCTATAATCAACTTTTGTGGCTTGACAATGATTTCAACGTCATATTCCTGAAGCAGTTGCCACCTACAGACTTCCCCCCCCAACACAGTCACATTCCTCAGGCATTCTAAAACCCAATGATCTGCAATCATCTTATGGTGGCGTCCTAACAGAGGGCGCTGATACTTCTGTAGCTCATAGGTCAGGGCCAACCCTTCCCTCACTGTGATGGCATAATTGCATTTCGCACCCGAGATTGTCTGACTAGTACATGTGATTGTGTGATTACTATCCCTGGTGCCAAGCTGCGTACTACCTACTTCATGGGTGATTCCTGAAGTATCCTTATGAAATATCGTCGCCTGATCGGGGGAAGTGAGAATAGGTGCAGCGACCATCCTTTTCATGAGGTGTTCAAAGCTATTTTGGCGCATGTCATCCCAACTGAATGAAATATCATGTTTAAGCAGTGTTCTCACAAGTTTACTGATCAGTGCGTATCCCTAACTGGATTTTATATAGTAGCCCATATCTCCCAAGATATCTCGCAACAGCTTCATATTCGTGGGCTTTACCTCTATGACTAGTGTGATGAGTGTATTACCGATCTCCTCCCTCACCCTCTGCGTACGATAAGGCCATTGTTCTTCCAGCCGTACATCTGAGTTGAGAGTGATGTGCGTACCGCCCAAGTTCCCCATGACCTTCTTAGGTCCTCAACACTTATCTGGATACTCCATGATTAGTTTCGTTATCTTGCTTGTTGTTCCAACATCCCAACAGTTCCCAATCACAACCCACTTGGGTGGTACTGTCGTATTGACGTTAACGCTTCATGGTTTTAGTGGTTTCATACTAGCAGCCTCATGTATTGGAGGTCTCGCAATTGTGCTTTCCTCCCCTGATGCTATGTTCGAGACCTTGCATGGATTTGTGTCGCAATCTTCCATGGTGGCCTTGTGGAGCTTGACATTATCCTGAATATATGTTTCCCATGTGGGTCCTCCTCTTACTGCGTCGGGGCTAGATTCACCAATCACAATTGTGTCAAGAGTCTGCAGAGCTCCCTCAAGCACCTCCAATCCTCCCGTTAACCCAAATTTCCCCAAGAATTCATCTCTTAGGGTTTTCACTAGCGGGTGTGCTGACGTAGCTCTGCATCGAGATACTAGGCAGCGGGAATTGGTCCCAAGGCATGAATAAAAAGGTGAACCCATTCTTCTATAGTACAATCACACCATTGCTCCATCCAAGGGAACAAGTGTTTGCGTGGATTTCCTGGGCCCTGGAATCTCTTCACGCGCACATCGGTTGGAGGTTCAAACCGTAGTACCATCATATCCCAACATTCCTCCAATTCCTGGAATGCCCCCTTATGTGTGTCCCACCAATTCGGAGGCGTTGCGCGCATAGCTCGGTCAAGAGCCCATAGCCTTCATTCTCTAGGAACGTCAGCTTCGAAGGTTCGCAAAAATTCCTTTATACTACCGGAGCCATCAAAGCAGGGTAATTCTCTTACCTCGAAAGATATATACCGGAAGTCCCTGGTAATTTGTAGGCAGCGCAGTGTAGAGATTTTTTAAAGTCGGTTTTTCCAATCTTATAATTCTTCATCAGAGTCATAGACACATTCGTTGTCCTTCTCCCAGTAAGGCATATCGTCAGCCGTGGGGTTGATCTAGTCTTCGTCCTTTGCAGTTAGCTTATAGATGTGATCCATCCTATCTTCCTCATGCATTGGCTCGGTGTACCTTTCTCCTTTTGCAGGGTCTAGTGGTACAATCACCCAAGTTCCCTCTCTTTCAAATACCATGCTTCATTTCTTCAAGTTGATAATTCCACCCATATCAATGGCCCAATCCAATCCCAGGAGTTCTGGGTAAGGATCTGCATATTCTACAATCTGAATGACTTCAAAGTCAACTCGTACCTTATCACCAGCAATATCTATGACCATCTTTGACAATCTACCCAATGGTATGATCTTCTGTTGATTAGCCATACACAGCTGGATAGTAGACCATTCCAATTTAGGCTCTCCCATTCGTTTCCAAGTCTGCTTAGGTAGTACATTCGCATCTAATCCTAGGTCTAGAATTACCTGGTCCATCTCATAATCACCAATCTGTGTAGTTAATTTCATTTCATGGCTAGTGCGTCTCTTCTGCTACTTTTCCTGTGCAACTGTTGAGTAGGGTTTGGAGGTTTTCTACCGCCTGCTGATTTCGCAGCAGCTTCATGCACGCTGGAAATAATGGTTTGACCTCATCTTTGATTCCACTATTTGGAGTCGATGTCTCGTTTTGAGCACAGTATTTCTGAGCTGTAACAGAGATCTCCTTCTCCTTTTGGGAGCCCACACCTTCTGGTTTAGTAGTTTCTTTACGGATCAGAGACTCTGTCTCAGCTCTTTCCGCAGACCCTCCGGTGGCCATATTGCTACGTGTTATTACATTAATGCTTGAATCCTCTTCACGAGGTTTTGCCTTCACTCGTTGTACATTATTTGAGGATTCTGATGCTTTTCCTATACCTTGGCCATCAGAATCGGACAGTCCTTGATCACATGGTCCATCTGTCTAAAATATCTGTAGGATTGTCGAGTTGGGTTCGTGTAGTCCCTCACAAAGTGACCTATTTCCCCACAATTATAACAGATTAATTTTCCTTTACCCCTGCCTACACTTCCTCCTCGCCCCCCTCCCCTACCCCTGGCTGGGGATCCTCCTATATCTGTAGGGGATCTAGGTGATGAGGGGTCCGACTGTACCCTATATAGGTTTCCCTGGTCGATCATCAGATCATAATTTTGGCAGTTTTGTTCATCATGTCCTACATACCTACAAAACCTACACCACTGATGTTTTACTTCAGGGATATATGCGGCAAGGCGGGGGCAATGGTTGGTATCGTGCAGCCCAGCAACACAACAATCATCGCACCATAGCGTCGGCCCACTTGGTGCCGCAGCTTCCCTAGGGTGTAGCGGGATGGGTCCCCTGGCCTGGATGTAGTCTGCAAGAAATGGACAATTATCTTGGTGTGTCCATTCACCCTGCATTTTATGCACCATATTTCAGGGCTAGCCTCCGTCCCTCACTCCTTGCATAGATTCTGAATCTCCATGTGCATTGCTTCTAGCTGGCCTTGTATCTATTGTACTCCTAACTGGGTATCATCTCTTGGCACAGCTTCTAGTTTCATGGAAACCTCCAAGGCCTTCTCCTATGTTTCAATGGCTTGGTGACCCATAAGTATGCATAGGTGGGGCAGCAACATAGCAATGAACCACTCCGTGTGTTTCCTGTCATCATACTGGAATCCTCCTTCTCTGATCACTTTCTTTAATCGTTGATCAGCTTCCCATACAGACTCAGACAGTCCTTGCTTGAAATCCTTCAAGTCATTTACTATCTGAGAGTAGGACTTAGGTTTCTTGAACTGCTATTTTAACGCATTCACATGTTGGTCAATGTATCCCATGTACCAGTCCAAGGCTCTCCCTTCAAAAGCAAGGGATAACTATGCCCGTTTCACCACATCGCTTACTACGTTTTGTGCAGTCCATACCGATCCTGCGAAAAACCAGAACCAATCCATGTCCTCATCGCCCATGCCTTTGAAGGTAGGTAGCTTCATGTGTGCAGCCATATCGTCTTCCGGTGGGGGTGGAGGTGAGTTTTTACCCCTATGAGGGTTCGATGGAGGGCTATGCATAGAAAAATTTCTTACTGGACTGTAGACAGATCGATCCCCCTCTTGGTTAGTTCTGTAGTAATTACCACTACGTGTTGTGCCCTCACTCTGGTCGGAGCTCATTCACTCTGTATGGCTACACAAAATGATTTTTTCACACAACAAGATGTTAATCAGTAATGGCAAAGTCTTCAAAAACTTACCCCGAAAACCCTTGAAGAACCTCCGCTCCACTTCTCAGTAGGATACAAATTGATCGACTGCAAATTCAGTCGCAAATCCTTCTATCACACTGTCCACCCAGTGATCTACCGTGCGAGTAATAGTGTAGTTGGTCTCTTCTAGCTACAGGATCCGTTCTGGGGTCCACTGTGTGACCCGCTCGTCTTTCCAACACTTCTTAAATTTGAACAGTCTTGCGAGCCACTCTTGGAGCTCGATCACAATTGTTACAAAGAAGATCTCATATATCTCCTTGAAAATATACTTATTCTTCCACTCTTCAGTGGTCAACTTCTTACTGTAGTTTTCTTTTACTGCGAATTCCTGAACTTGTTTTTCAAACCATTCATCGATTTATTTTCTTTCAGGTTTCCAATACAGCCTTGGCATTACCCAATCTCTCTCAAAATTCTCCCGGTCTCGGCAATGGAACCATTTGTTGGCTCGAGGGGTCCTGACCCAAGTTCAGAGGTTAAGGTTTGCCAACAAACCCTTATACTACTAGCCCTTTCGACAGTGACCTACTTGGGTAGGCCAAAGTCTCACCTGAAGCAGTAAGGGAGGGTGCTGGAACCAGGTTTCCACACCCTGGGAGAGAGCAGGTAAGTCAAGTCGGTCCATAACTATCAGATATATACAACCAGAGGTCATTCTCAGGAGTTTCAATACATAACCAGAATACAATTTATTAGATCTAAACAACAGGCTCGTATCCACGTGTGTACTA